>CM076579.1:1467078111-1467393313 GCA_034641835.2 Pinus albicaulis | reverse complement strand
GGAGCAGAGAAATAATTTTGAATAGGTTTAATTATACCAACCTCTAACATATCTACAATCATATGTTCAATTTTTCTCATTTGGACATAACGATATTTGTAAGGCCTAATGTTTGGAGGAACACTTCCTAGAATCAAATGAATGGCATGATCATGATCACGAATATGTGGGAGTCCTTTGGGAGTTTCAAACACCTTGGAATGATTGTCCAATACTTTTTGGAGAATTGGAGAAATAGATGATTTTGATATTGGAACTTCTAGTGATCATAATTTTGCAATTACGCCTCGTTGTTATTTGTTTATAAGCTTTGTCATGGAATTAGAGCTTATTGTCTTTCCTGGCTTCCCTGTGATACCCCACAATTCAACTTCCTTTCCTTTCGAAAAAAAATTCAAGTAAAGCTATTGAAAATTAAAATCTACCATCCCCAAAGATTGTAACCATTGTACTCCTAGTATAACATCAACACCTCCCATTGGAATGGAAAGCATTGGACTATTTAATACATATTCTCCCATGGTTATCTTGATATTATGGCATTTTCCAGAGAAATTTATAATCCCTCCATTCGATACCATCACTTGACACTGTGGTGTTGGGTATAGGAATAAATTCAATTCCTTCGCTACCTTACAATTAATAAAATCATGGGGTACTACCAAAATAAATCAACGCTATTACCTTTTTCTTCTTGATATGTCCTTCTATCTTGAGATTTTGAGGAGTGGTAATTCCTGCCAATGCATTACAAGATATGGTTGGACTCATTTCTTCTTTCTCTAGGGTTGGTTCCTGGTGTATATCCTCTTCTTTTGAAATTTATTGTTAATTTTCTTCCTCCTCTTCACAATCTATGTAAAATAATTTCTTTTCAACACACTTATGACCTTTAGTGTATTTTCTATCACAACTATAGAAAAATCCCTTTTTCTCTTTTTTTCTTCCAATTTTTGTGGTGTCAACCTTGTAGGTTGTGCAAGTCTACGAGTAGCAACACTTCCATATTTATAGATGTGAGTGGTAGGCTTCCTTGTCGCCATAATTTTACAAGTCTTTTTTCACAACTCCGAATGACTTTAGAAATTATACAAGATGCATGTATATTACCAAACTCCCCTGATCTAACAAATTAATATTATGTTAAATAAAGAATCCTTCCACTTAATTCTTTGCGAAAATTAAATCACCAATTGCAAACACATATGAAGCAAATCAATCGCACATAAACATAGTTGTTTAACGAGAAATATTAAATCTAAAAACCCCAACTATCATATATTATGTATATCAATGGAACATGTAACAATCACATACAAAGCTTAGTACATCAAGCTCTCAGTACAATCAATAATAATTACACATTGTCATGCAGAAATTTGCATATATATATGCACAAATTTCTTGCCTCCTGACAACCTGCCTCCATTGCGCAATCCCTGCTGAAGAAGTCCCCTGAATGAATTTGAATTGGCCTTGCCTTGACTGTGCAATCCTCATTATCATATCCAATGTGTGTTGGATGCATTGAATGCATCACTATAGTCACAAAAATTAGTCCATCTCACCCTTTCACCTATCTCTCCACTGGGTCTCCACTGGAACTGACATGCAAGTAGTTAACTGTTGCATTTGTTCAATTGCAAGTGAGTCTCTAGTTGTGAATTAATTGAATAATTAATTCACTAAACTCTCACTAGTGTATCTTCAGTTAGAACTAGATCCAACTAGCACAACTGAGCTTAACTCACTTAACTGAGTTAAACTAAATAATAGCTCACATAACTACTCTTCCAACTCTGTCACAACTTGCCACTATCAATTATAACTAAGTCCTCCATGCATGAGTCACCAACCACCCTAGGAATTGCATAATTCCTTCAGCCCACTGATTTTCCAAATCTGTTCACTGAAATAAAGTGCTCCAAGAGAATAAGTTGATATTTATTGTCGGATTATTATTAAGGACTAATAATAATCGACATGCATCTATTTTTAGATTAGCGATCTATAAATAGACTTCACCCAATCTTCTAAAATAGAATCTCATCTATTTTTCCAACTTGATCAACCATCTACAAATAGCCTCCTACTACTTCTATAGAATATTCTCACCATGTCTAAAAATAGACATACACCTAAAAATAGCCCTCGCAGTCCTCACTAGTGAAGGTGCCTAATTTTCACTAAGCTCACCATCTTCATGAATTCCCAATAACTTCTCCAACAAGATAGGGATTAAATTTCACCCTAATCCCGCCCTATGGTATTTGAATTTTTCCCTCGGTGATCGCTCGTCAAAAATGATCTACATCCCCATCTTCCGTAGGAATGTACTGAAGCAACATGGTCTTCCGCTGCACACAATCTCTGATATGATGATACCGGATATCAATATGTTTAGATCTATCATGAAACACAAGATTAATCGAGAGTTTAATGCAATTCTGATTATCACAATGTATCACCGTAGGATCTAAATGTGAACCTAACAAACGGACCGGGATCTTCCTCATCCAGATAGCCTCACATGTAGCTTGACTTGCTTCCATGTATTCTGCTTCCGCTGAAATGAGTGCCATGTATCTTTGTTTCCTGCTGTACCAAGAAACGATTGTAGATCCGATACTGAAAACACTTCCTGATGTGCTCTTTATATCTGTCGGGCTGCTTGCCCAATCTGCATCTGTGAAGCCATGCAACTTCACCTCATTCGTCTGTCGGTACCATAAGCCATACTCAAATGTGCCCATGAGATACCTCAGGACATTCTTTCCTGCCTTCCAAAAGAGTTTGGTAGGCTTAACCATCACTTGTGAAAGTTGTTTCATCACATAGCATTTGTCTGGCCTTGTATTAACTAAATACATGAGTGAACCCACCAACTATTGATAAACATTGGCATCCACTACCTCTGCTGATGTAGCATCCTCTTTCCTCCAATTTCCTGGAAGAGGAGTATCCATGGGCTTGCATTTTGCATGTGAAACTTACTAAGTATGTTAGGTCCCTATATCACTAGTATAGCCCCTTATTATTGTTAGTGTAAACCCATTATTGTTATTATTGTACCCTTGTAACCCCCATTTTGTTATTATTGTGCCCTTAAATTATTATTGTTAGGTCGGCTAGGATTACATTGTGGCCCACTAGGATTACATTATGGCCCCATGGACTCCTATATATAGAAAGGAGGTTTTGTAAATTGTATCATCCAAGAATTGTTCATTTATGTAATGTATTGAGGTTTCCCCCTCGAAGTGGCTCATTTCTAAGGCGTTGATATCTATTTTCTTCTATTTTTGGAGCTGGTTACACAACATTTGGTATCAGAGCTTTGGATTCTAGGGTTTCGCTGCTCTAAACAGGTCATCGTGGCACTTTCGCTATAACTTTTTTTTCTACAAAGGTTCAGAATCTGAAATTTTTAGGGTGCGAAGCTGAAATCTTGAGGAAGGTTGTCTAAAAATTTCAGATCTTGGTTCGCAATATTTGAGGAGATATCATCTGTGGAAGTTAGGTATTTTTTCAGGCTCATAAACAGGTCACGTGGCATTTGCGCTATACATTTTTTTGTACGAAGGGTCAGAGTCTGAAATTCATATGGTGCGAAGCTGAAATCCTGAGGAACTTCTTCAAAAACTTTCAGAACTTGGTTCGCAATATTTTTGGAGATATGATCTGTGGAAGGTAGTGCTCTTTCAGGCTCCTGAATTTCATCTCAAAGAGGTGATCGTGGGAAACGTTCAATAACTCTCTCTCTGAAGATTGGATTGGAGTGCCGTCAAGAGTGGTCACAATCACACAGCCTGTAGTTTCTTCGCTATCAATTTCAGAGACAAAGGACAAAACAGTGACACGTGGCAAGTCGTACAAGTTCGCTCTACTGAACCAGTCCAGAATTAGGTCATTGTGGGAGATTGGACACAACTTTGTCTTGAAGCATAAAAATCAAGTCAGACCTGTGGCATTTGAAAGAAGCTTCAGAGGGCTACTACAATGGCGAATTTTCAGATATCGTTGTAGCAATGCCACGAGATACAATTTCAGATCCGAGCTCCTCAAAGCTAGTAAAAGGTGTTTATTTTTTTTCCGACCGTACCTTTGCCCAGTGAAGAATCAAGTTGAATTGATTGCAAGGGCCTATTGTAGAATAGATATCAATATTGGAGTCTGAAATGGCCCCTAAAAAGAATTCAACACCCATTAAGCCTTCAGAAGGCTCTACTATGACTCATGAAGATGAAGAATTGCAACATGATCTATCAAAATTACAAGAGCAAGTGCACCAAATTTCGCTCTCGTAAAGAGCAACAAAAAATGAAATGGAAGCTTTCGAGAAAGACATGGAAGCAAAGATGGACGGTTTGAAGAAAGGCATGGAAGCTAATATGGATGGCATGGAAGCTGGCATGGAAGGTAATATTGATGACATGAAGAATGATCTAAAAGCATACATGGAAGGTCGATGACAAGCTTAAAACCGTAAATGATTCCTAATGGCTAAATATAGGAGAAGAACCTCCCCGATGAGAACAAAATAAATGTTAATCATGATTCCATAAACTCAAATGTTGGCGGAAAGAACCACCATATTCCAAAAATGGATATGAGGAAGTTTGATGGAAAGGATCCTGTAGCATGGATACTATAGATGGAGCAATATTTTGATCTCCATAATGTGTAAAACACACAAAAGGTACACATCGCAACTTTACATTTAGAACAAAATACATTTTTTTGGTATCGATGGTTTTTCTCCCATAAAAAAATTGTCACTTGGTAAATTTCTACCGAGGAAATGATAGCACATTATGAGGATACAAAGAGCAACACCTTCTTTAGCCAATTGATAAATCTCAAACAAAAGGGTTTAATGGGGGAGCACATTGAGGACTTCCAAAAGTTGAATATAAGGGTAGATCGATCTTACAGAGGAACACAAGATTCCGATCTTTCCTAGGCACTTTAAAGGATAACATCCAACATGAAGTTCGCGTTTTGGAACCCGATTCATTGGAGAAGGCATTCGTGTTGGCAAGAAAAGTTGTGTGTAAAATTCATGGCGACAAGGAAGCTCACCACTCACCTCATAAAGAAGGAAGTGTTGCTACGCCTAGATTTCCACAACCTACAAGGTTGACACCACAACAATTGGAAGAAAAATAGCAAAAGGGTTGCATAGCCAGGGATAGCAAATACGCTAAAGGTAATAAGTGTGATGAGAAGAAATTATTTTACATAGATTATGAAGAGGAGGAAGAAAATGAACAAGAAACTTAAAAAGAAGAGGATATACACCAGAAACCAACCCTAGAAGAAGAAGAAATGAGTCCAATCATATCGTGTAATGCATTGGCAGGAATTACCACTCCTCAAACTCTCAAGATAGAAGGACATATCAATAAGAAAAAGGTAATAGTGTTGATTGATTCAGTAGCACCCATAATTTTATTCATTATAAGGTAGCCAAGGAATTAAATTGTTTCCTATACCTGTGCGCACCAGAATGTCAAGTGATGGTTGCAAATGGAGGAACTATAAATTGCTCGAAAAATGCCATAATATCAAGCTAACCATGGGGGAATATGTATCGACTAGTCCAACGTTCGCCATTCCTATGGGAGGGAAGGTTGTTGTACTAGGAGTACAATGGTTACAATCTTTAGGGACGGTAGCTTTTAATTTTCAAGAACTTTTCTTGAATTTTTTTTCAGAAGGAAAGGAATTCAAATTACACGGTATTGCGGGGAAGCAGGGAAAGATAATAAGCTCTAATTTCATGACAAAGCTTCTAAAGAAAGAACAACGTGGCGCAATTGCACAATTATGCTCACTAGAAGTTCCAACATCAAAATCATCTATTTCTACAGATCTCCAACAAGTCTTGGACAATCATTCCAAGGTGTCTGAAGCTTCCAAAGGACTCCCACCTATTCATGATCATGATCATGCTATTCATTTGATTCCAGGAAGTGTTCCTCCAAACACGTCCCTCACGTCTTATAGATATCCTTACTTCCAAAAGAGCGAAATTGAACGTATGATTGCGTAAATGTTAGAGGCGGGTATAATTCAACCCAAATAAAGTTCTTTCTCTTCCTTGCTCCCGTAGTGTTGGTACACAAGAAGGATGGATCATGGCGAATGTGTCCGATTATAGGGAGCTCAATAAGCTCACCATTAAAGACAAATTTCCCATTCCCGTGATCGATGAATTATCGATGAATTACATGGAGCAATTTATTTTACCAAGTTGGATCTTCTGCTTAGGATATCATCAAATTAGAATGAAGATCGAAGATATTCCAAAAACAAAGATTTCGAACTCATGAGGGTCATTATGAATTTTTGGTCATGCCTTTGGTCTACTCAATGCACCTTCTACATTTCAAGGGTTGATGAATTCTATTTTCAAACCCTTCCTTAGAAAAATTGTGTTAGTATTTTTTTATGATATACTAATCTACAAAAGGTCTTGGAAGGATCATGTTCAACATGTTGACACGGTGCTCAAACTATTGGAGGATAAACAATTATATGAAAAAACCTCCAAATGTTTCTTTGGAGTACAAGAGATGGAATATTTGGGTCATATTATATCCTCCACGAGGTAGTTAAAGTGACCCTAACAAATTAAAGCCATTAAGTGAATGGAAAAAGTTCCCACAACCATAAATAGATCTTAAGTAGGATTTCTCAAGGTAACAACATGGTATTATCACAAGTTTGTTAAGAATTATGGGAGAATAGTAGCACCTCTAACAACATAATTGAAGAAAGATGTATTTTCATGGACTCCTGAAGCAACTAAAGCCTTTGAACATCTTAAAGAGGCAATGTGCTTATTACCGGTCTTAGCTATGCCAGACTTCACAAAAACATTTATTGTGGAATGTGATGCCTCAGGAAATGGAATTGGTGTTGTTTTAATTCAAAAAGGAAGACCCATCGCTTTTGAAAGCTGTCCAATCAAAGGAAATTATTTACAAAAACCTATTTATGAGAAGGAAATGTTATCAATACTATATGCACTAAAGAAATGGCTAACTTACCTAATGGGAAGACACTTCAAGGTAAAAACTGATCATGATAGTCTTAAAAACTTTTGGAACAAAGACTATCGTCGAAGAACAAGAAAATGGGTCACAAAGATGTTGGGTTATGACTTTGAAATAATCTACAAAAAAGGAAAGATTAATGTTGTTGCAGATGCACTCTCAAGAAATAATGAAGAGGTGGAAGCATTGCTTTGTGCCATTTCTATTATCCAACCATATTGGATAACTCAAGCAAGAGATGAATGGAAGAAGGACAAAGATGTATGGACACTCATCCAAAATTTGCAGCAATATCCTAGTACATCTGATACATTTAGTTGGAAAAATGATTCTCTATGGTACAAAGATCGCTTATATCTTTGTAATAATTCCCATCTAAAACAAAAGATTCTTCTGGAATTGCACACTTCTCCTTTAGGAGGACACTCGGGATTTTTAAAAACTTACCACAGCGTGAAGAAAGAATTTTTTTGGGATGGCCTTAAATCTGATATTCGAAAGTTTGTGGCGGGAATGTTTGGTTTGCCAACAGAATAAAGTGGAAACAATTAAGACCCTGTGATCTCTACAACCTTATCCATTCCGTGTCAACGTTGGGAGGAGATTTCAATGATTTTTATCACAGTTTACCTAAGTCCGAAGGAAAGAGTGTCATCATGGTGGTAGTTGATAGACTTACCAAGTATGCACAATTTTGTGCATTATCTCATCCATTTATGCTATTGGGCTTGCTACTACATTTATGGACAGACCAAAAGCTACATGGAAGCCTAAGGTTATCAGAGCGACAGATATCCCATTTTTACTGGAAATTTTTGGACGGAGTTATTTTCTTGTTTGGGTACTCAATTAGCTCATAGCTTATCTTATCATCCTCAATCCTATGGTCAAACTAAGATAGTGAATAAATGTTTGGAAGAATATCTTCGTTGTTTTGTATCTGACAAAAAAACACAATGGGTCAAGTGGTTACCTCTCGTTGAATGGTGGTTTAACACATCCTTCCATACTACAGAAAAATGACCCCATTTATGGCACTTTATGGATAACATCTATCATCCATCACATCATATTTAAGAGAAAATTCTAAGGTTCAAGCAGTGGAAGATCACATCGAGCATCAACAAGAAGTTCTCCAACTCTTAAAGGATAACCTGAATTTGGCACAAAATCGAATGAAACAACAGGTAGATCAACATCGCAGTGAGAGAAGTTTTGATGTAGGAGATTGGGTATTTTTACGGCTACAACCATACAAGAAAATGTACCTCAAGCAAGCTAAGAAGGATAATAAATTATCGCCAAAGTAATATGGTCCTTACAAGGTGTTGCAAAAGATTGGTACTATGGCATACAAATTGGAGCTCCCTGCTTCTTCACGAGTGCATCCAATTTTCCATGTTTCATGCTTAAAAAAGGTTATAGGTGAAAATCTTCCAATTCAAACAATATTTCCAGAACTTGATGGGGAAGGAAAAGTCATATTGGAACCTGAAGCGGTCACGGAAACAAGAACTCGACAGCTACGGAATCGATCAATTTCAGAGTATCTCATCAAGTGGAAGAACTTACCCATTGAAGATTCTACATGGGAGGATGAGAATTTTATACAGAAGCACCCAGAGCTACTCAAGCGTTGAGGACAACGCTTTTTTGAAGGAGAGAGGCATGTTAGGTCCCTATATTACTAGTATAGTACCTTATTGTTGTTAGTGTAACCCCTTTATTGTTATTATTGTACCCTTGTAACCCCCATTCTGTTATTATTGTGCCCCTAAATTATTATTGTTAGGGCGGCTAGGATTACATTGTGGCCCACTGGGATTACATTATGGCCCCATGGACTCCTATATATAGAAAGGAGGTTTTGTGAATTGTATCATCCAAGAATTGTTCATTTATGTAATGTACTGGAGGTTGCCTCGAAGTGGCTTATTTCTAAGGCGTTTATATCTCTTTTCTTCTCTTTTGAGTCAAGTTACACAACAAAGTATCTCCTAAGCATACTTTTCCCGATACACAAACAGTTCACCTTCCCGCTGCCATATTTCCAATCCAAGGAAATAATGAAGGAGGCCCAAATCCTTCATCTCAAACTCCTTTGCAAGATCTGCCTTGCATGAGTGTATCAACTGCTCATCACCTGTTAGTATTAAATCATCAACATAAATAACAATGATTAAAAGCTTACCCTCCACCACAATTTGGTACAGGTTTGCATCCGCCTCACTCTTGGTGAAGCCAAGTCCAGTGAAATAGTTGTCGATCCGTGTGTACCAAGCACGAGGTGCTTGTTTCAGCCCATACAATGCTCTTTTGAGCCTGCACACATGCGACTCGCTGCTGAAGATCTCAAATCCTTCAGGCTGCTCAATGTACACCTCTTCCTTAATGATCCCATTAAGGAATGTAGTCTTCACATCCATATGATGAATGTACCAACCCATTTGCGCTGAGAGAGCAAGGATGGTCCTTATGGAAGAATACCGTGCAACAGGTGCAAAAGTTTCTTCATAATAAATCCCCTCGATTTGTGAGAATCCCCAGGAAACAAATCTTGCCTTATACTTCTCAACGCTCCCATCAGCAGCTTGATTTACCTTGTAGATCCATTTCGAATCCACCACTGATTTACCCACCGGCCTTGGAACAATATCCCAAGCACTGTTTCTGACAATGTAGTCACGTTACCCTCCACCATGGCATCTACCCATTTGGGCTCCCGTCGTCTCCTCAAAGGAAGATGGTTTCTGTGACAATGCACTTGCTCATGAGAGCCATGTATCCATTGAATCGGTCGTGGCTCGGTTTATCCGTGCCGTGATGTAGGGACTCCATTCGTGTTGCATCAAGCTCGGGCCTTCAGCCTTCGTGGTACGCTTCTCGTCGGGACACCCGTTGTCATTGACGTCAACCCAAGTAGCACTAGGGGCTACCCCAATATTTCATAGGAACTTTTACCTACCAAATTAATATATTCTGGGTCAATAATGCTTTTGATAGTTTCTACTTGTCGAGATATTTCCGTTGATATATTGCATGCCATGTAATTCTTCACGGTTTGAGAGATATTCATGTTTGAAGTTTGTACCCCTAGTTAGTGGGCTAAAACCCCATGGGGTTGTGGCATGGGTCATTGAAAAGTCATAATTAATATTTTTTAAGCTCCTAAAATCCCTCCCACGTTCACTTGTTAAAGCCCCTCTCAACTTAAGCATTTATATAAATTGTGATCTTCATTTCCTCCTTAGGCAAGGGATTTAGCCATCTGAAATAGGTCATCGTGGCATTTGCGCTCTAAATTTTTTCTACGAAGGTTCAGAAGCTTAAATTTTTATGAGGCAAAGCCGAAATCCTGAGGAAGATGTTGTAAAAATTTCAGATCAAAGTGCGCAATATTTTTGGAGATTTGATCTATGGAATTTAGGGTTTTTGCAGGCTCCTGAAATTCATCTCAAAGAAGTGACCTTGGTAAAATCGTCATAACTCTTCGAGTATCGGATTGGAATTCCGTAAAAAGTGGAAGATATTGAACAGTATATAATTTTTTCTCTATCATTTTTAGAGCCAAATGAAGAAACAGTGACACATGGCACGTTGTACAAGTGCACTCTACTGAAACAATCCATAATTAGGGCATTGTGAGAGATTGGACATAACTCTTTCTTGAAGAATCCAAATTGGGTCAGACCTGTGGCATTGGAAAGAGGAATAAGAGGAACAAAAACAAAATATTGAGGATCTGAAATAACAAAGATACATCAGATTCAATATCGAGCTCCTAGAAGGCAAGAAAAATCTAGATCATGTGTTGTCAAGGGTTGCAAAGTGACCGTACTTTCTATGGCAAAAGAAAGCACGTATTGTTTACAAGAGGGTAGCGTGACAAGAGCAGCAACCAAGGTGCATAATAGCAGCAAGAAGTTCATCATATGAAGTCTTCAAGTGGGCAGCACTGCATACAATCATTGTAAAGGTATCATTGTACTTAGTCATTGTAAATACATTATTGTACAAATTGTACTAGTGTCTATCCGCCAAGGGTTGAAGAGGCAGTGTTGGGAGGTCTAGGATCATCATTAGGTGGTTGTGTCAAAGTTGGGGTTATGGTCTAGTATATCTTCTTCTTCTACACCATTCTATATCATTGTAAAGTGGACCATTTTCCCTGGTACGGGAGTCCATTCTTCTTTTATTCTTCTATAGGGTGGTAGGGTGGTGTTAGGGTGAGTTGTAGCTCATTGGGTGTTGGGGCATACATTTAGTTGACTACTAAAGAATCTTGGGCGTTGGACTTTCCATCCAGTGGGATCTAGAGAAGAATGTTTTTCTAGATTCTAGGAAGTTGGACCTTTATTTTCAATTGGAGTTGAATATTAAAGAATTATTAGAAAAGCATTAGGTGGTCTTTGTCCCTGAGTGGGTTTCCACCTTAAGAACTATGTGCATTTGTGTTCCTCTTGTTTTCTGCTATCATTGTAAAAACAATGATAATAATTGAAGATTAACTAATGCTCTAATTGAAAGGAATACTGATTCATCCCCCCCTCTTAGTATTTCCGACAATTGGTATCAGATCTTGGTTCCTTCAATAGCAGTTTAACAACTGGAAGAGGTCATGGAGCAAAACAAGAATGGTGTACCTCTATTCAATGAAAATAATTATGCACTTTGGAAAGGAAAAATGGAGGTCTATCTCTTGGCGCAAGGTTACGAAGTATGGGACACTGTTCAAAATGGATTTACATAAATTGCGGATGAACAAGGTAAGAAGAATTTGGTAAATGATGCAAAAGAAAAGAATATTATTATCAGTGGAATTATTGAATCTGCTTATCATAAGGTGTTGGGTTGTAAAACCGCCAAAAATGTATGGGACAAGCTTGAGAATATATATGCATGTGACTCAAATGTCAAAGAAGCAAAGCTTCAAATCTATAGAGAAAAATTTGAGCAACTCAGAATGAAAGAAGATTGCAACATTGTTGCATACTTCCAATACGTTGATGAAATAACCAATACTTTGGAAGGATTGGGAGAGCCAGTTGACGAGAAGACTATTATACGGAAGATTCTTAGAACATTACCAGGGAGATTCAACCCAAAGGTATCGGTCTTAGAATACAGTGCAAATCTGGACAAACTCAGCAAGGAAGAATTACATGGAGTTCTCATAGCATATGAAATGAGACTTGACAAAGAAAAGGGTACTTCAAATCTAGAAACTGCATTCGTTGCATCTAAGCAAACCAATAAGGACAAACAACCTTCAATTGAAATGACATGCACCTGCAAGTGTGAAGAAAAGGGAGATGATGGAGAAGGTCTTTCAGATGAAGAATATGCTTACTTTAAGAGAAAACTAAAACCTGGTAAGGGAAAATTCGAAGGTAAACTTCCATTGATATGTTTCGGTTGTGGTGAGGTTGGGCATTTCGTAGAAAAATGTCTGAAAAAAAGTGATGGCAACTCAAAAGGAAAGAAAGGCTTTAAGAAATTCAACAAGCAAGGCAAAAAGAAAGGATCCAAAAGGAAATTTCTCCCTAAAGAAGATAGCTCATCATCCGATGAAGAAAGTGACAACAAAGAAGAAGCTAATGAGAAAGTATGTTTATGGCCAAGCACAATAAACAAGAAGTATCAAACAATGAAGAAGAAGGGTTGACCATAGAAGAATTTTATGAGGCAATCAAGCTTATAAAAGAACTCAATGCTGAGAATATCCATTCCAATACTCTTGAAGAACAAGTTCAAGGTCTCAAAATTGAGGTTGAAGAACACAAATGTATTGAAGAGTCACTTCAAAAAAAGTTGGAAGAAAGAAACCAAGAAAGGGAAGCATTAGAAGCCGAAGTAGTCTCGCTGTGTAAGGAAGTGAAGAAGGGAAAAACTATCCAAAAGTATGCCAACAGCTCAAGGGCATTGGAAGAACTCATCAATAATCAACGATCTTACAATGACAGAACTGGCCTTGGTTACAAAGAAGAAGAAGCAGGACCTTCTACAACAAAATACAATGAACCTATGAGATCTAACATACATGAAGACTTCATTAGACAAGATTCGCAAGCACATCCTTGGAAGACGATTCCTCGACGAATATTTTCATCCAGGTACGAACATATTTTTCATGGCTATTTTTATTCATGTGGAAAATTTGGTCATAAAGCTGTAGAATGTCGCACGTACCCTAGGAACCAATACAATTCCAAGAGATTCTTCAAATATGAACCTTCCAGGGCTCAACGAAACATCAATAGATTTGAACATTTAAGAAATAATATGGAATGTTACAAATGTCATAACTTTGGACACATAGCCAGAGACTGCAGACTTGAAAATCCTCCAGAAGAATCTTCGAAGCCACAGAATGAACGAACATTGAAGAAGAAGAAGACTGATAATTGTGCTCTCGCTCTCAAGGCTCAAAAATATAAAGATGTGTGGTATGTTGACAACGGTTGCTCAATGCATATGACTGGAGATAGAAAGAAATTTGTATCTCTGAAAGAGAAGAAGGATGGAACCATATCCTTTGGAAATGATGGATCTTCAAATGTTATAGGATCAAGTACCATCACTCTCGGAAGCAAAGATGTTATAGCCAAGAATGTTCTATTGGTCGAAAACATAAATCACAATCTGCTCAGTGTTGGACAAATGTGTGATCAAGGACACACAATGCTATTTAACTCCACAAAATGTGAAATTAGGAAAGGCAGGTATGGTAAAATTGTGGCTACAGCAAGTCGAGCTCCAAACGACATATATGTTCTGGATGAAGCAACTAAAGCATGTCTACTAGCTAAAGAAGATGAAATTTGGTTATGGCATAAATGAATGGGTCACATAAACTTTGAAAATCTTGTCAGGATAATAAAAAAGGAAGCAGTACAAGAAATTCCAAGAATCTTAAAACCTTCCAACACACTATGTGAGGCATGTCGGCATGGCAAGCAGACAAAAGTCAAATTTAAAACAAAAGAACACTTTTCATCACATCCATTGGAATTGATATATACTGATCTATGTGGTCCTATGAGAACAAAAGGCTTAGACGGAGAATTATATTTCATGTTAATGATAGATGACTATACCATGATGACAGCCGTCAGTTTCCTAAAGAAAAAATCTGAAGCATTTGAGTTCTTTAAGATCTACAAGGATTTGGTTGAAAATGAAACTGATTTGAAAATAAATTTTTTAAGATCAGATAATGGTGGAGAATTCACTTCCAAATTATTTTAGCAATACTGTGACGAAAATGGAATAAAAAGGAAATTTTCAACAACAC
Organism: Pinus albicaulis; assembly: GCA_034641835.2. Classification (NCBI taxonomy): domain Eukaryota; kingdom Viridiplantae; phylum Streptophyta; class Pinopsida; order Pinales; family Pinaceae; genus Pinus; species Pinus albicaulis. Next base: position 1,467,378,958 of record CM076579.1, on the reverse strand, counting down.
GAACACCTCAGCAAAATGGAGTTGCTGAAAGAAAGAATAGAACTGTATAGGAAATGGGTAGAACAATGTTGAAAGACTCAAAATTGAATGAAAAATTCTGGGTTCAAGAAATTGATACGACAATCTTCATTATCAATCGAAGTCTTCTTAGAAATAATTGCAACAAGACTCCATATGAATTATGGAAAGGAAAACTAGCTAATGTAAAATATTTTAGAATCTTCGGAAGCAAATTTTATATCAAAAGAGAAGATCAAAATTTGGGTAAGTTTGAATCACGTGTTGATGAAGGTATCTTTTTTGGTTAATCACGCAAAAGAAAGGCCTATAAATTCTATAATCTAAGACGAAAACAGATAGTGGAGAGCATATGACGAAGATGGTGTTCTAGCGAGTAATGATGAGGATCTAGAATCTTTGAAACTTGAGACAGAGGCTGAAAAAGACACAGATAAAATTGTAGAACAAGAAGCAACTATCAACGAGGAAGAAGTAAACAATGATCATCAAGATATACCAGAACAACAACAAGAAGCTCCTGCAAGGAGAACAAACGAGTGGATTCAAAAGAACCATCCATCAAATCAAATCATTGGTGACATAAATGAAGGTTGACAGCTTCGTTCATCACAACAAGCTCACGTTGCTTTTCTAGAAACCTTTGAGCCTAGTAGTTTTGAGGAAGCCAGCCAGAATGAACATTGGATAGCAGCTATGAATGAAGAATTGGATCAAATTGAGAAGAATAACACCTGGGAATTAGTTCCATGACGAAAAGATAAAAATGTCATTGGGACTAAATGGGTGTTCAGGAACAAATTGAATGAAGATGGGCAGGTTACTAGAAACAGAGCAAGATTAGTTTGCAAAGGCTATGCATAAGTGGAAGGAATTGATTTCGACGAAACATTTGCACTAGTTTCCAGAATGGAAGCCATACGAATGTTTCTCGCCTATGCATGTTCAAGAAAAATCAAAGTCTACCAAATGGATGTTAAGTCAGCATTTCTGAATGGAGAATTAGAAGAAGAAGTTTACATCGAACAACCTAAAGGTTTTCTACTATCACAAAAAGAAGACTATGTTTGCAGGTTAAAGAAGGCTCTATATGGTCTCAAGCAGGCTCCCAGAGCATGGTATGCTTGTCTTGATGGATATCTACGTCAACAAGGGTTCAAGAAAGGTACTGTTGATAGCAATATTTATGTACAAATAGATAAAGATAATTTAACAATCGTTGAGGTATATGTGGATGATATAATATTTGGTAGCAATGATGATCGATTAAGTAAGAAATTTTCTACAAAGATGCAAAGTGCGTTTGAGATATATTTACTTGGTGAGCTGACATACTTCTTAGGGCTTTAAATATCTCAGTAAGAGAAAGGAATATTTATATGTCAAGCCAAGTACATCAAGGAAATGCTCAAGAAATTCAAAATGGAGATTGCAAACCCGTCCTTACTTCAATGGTAATAGGTTGCAAATTGAGCATGAATGACTTATCTAAGGATGTGGATCATAGGTTGTACAGATCTATGATTGGTATTCTTCTATATGTAACAGCCTCTCGGCCAGATGTTATGCAAGCAGTTGGACAAGTAGCAAGATTCCAAGCAGCACCAAAAGAATCACATATTATTGTCGTCAAAAGAATTCTTCGATATCTAAAGGGCACAAAAGAATATGGTTTGTGGTATCCCAAGGGTAACAATATCATTATTCAAGCCTTTACATATGCAGACTGGGCAGGAAGTGTTGATGATCGTAAGAGTACTAGTGGAGCAGCATTCTATCTAGGTGGTTGTCTCGTATCATGGTTGAGCAAAAAGAAAACTTCAATATCGTTATCTACAGCGGAAGCAGAATACATTGCACCAGCATCATGTTGTACTCAATTCCTTTGGATGAAACAAACTTTACAAGATCTTCAAGTACAATTCAGTGAGTCTATTCCCATATTTTCTGACAACACTAGTGCCATCAGCATCTCCAAGAATCCTGTCATGCATTCAAAAACAAAACACATTCCGATCAAATATCATTTTGTTAGAGAACAAGTCGCTGAAAAGAATATCAAACTTGAGTATGTTTGTACAAAAGAACAAATTGTTGATATCTTCACTAAACCTTTACCTCGTGAAGCATTTGAATATCTTCATCAAAATCTTGGGATTCTCCGAAGTTCTCATTAGATTACAGGTCTGCAGGACGGTTGTGTGTCAGGGGGAGTGGAAGTGTGTACAGGTCTACAGGACGGTTGTGTGTCAGCAGGAGTGGAAGTGTGTACAAGTCTGCAAGATGGTTGTGTTTCAAGGGGAGTTACCATTTTCCATTGATGTCAAAGGGGGAGAGAATGTTGTAGGAAGAGGTGTCAAGATCGCAGGGGGAGTACTTGTGTTGCCATCAATGCCAAAGGGGGAGATTGTTGATCAACGGTTGTCATTGATGTCAACCCTATTGGGAAAGATACTGAGAGGGGGAGGGGGGGGGGGTGAATTAGTATCTTGATCTATCAATCAAATTTTTACTTTTATTTTCTCAAAAACCCATACGCTACTTTACAGAACAAAACTAGCGTATATACGCAGTTATCCTTAAGGAAACTCGTGTATGCTCAGATCTCTTATTATGCAGATAATTCTTATCTCTGATTATTGCATCATTCATTCATTAGATGTTTAGTAAGCAGTAGATATGTGTAGTAAGAACAAAATAAATCAACACACATAAGCATCACATATGAACACCAGGATTTTAGGTGGAAATCCAATTCGGGAGAAAACCACCGCTACCGTCGTCTCAGTCTTCAATATTTATTATAAGGAAACATATTACAACAATGTACTGGCGCAGACTCATACCAGCACACAGGCACCCACCTGCAAAAGGATACAACCTTCTCTCATTTACCAGCCTCTCCTGGAAGGGAGCTACAACCCCCTGCTCTCGTTTACCAGCCTCTCCTAGAAGGGAGCAACTACCCCCTGCTCTTGTTTACCAGTTATTACTGGAAGGGAGCTACTACCCCCTTATTGAAAGCTTCGACCCTCAGCACCACTGCAGACCACGTTTCATCAATTTTCAAACTAGATCAAACCACTTCAACACAACCCTTTTACTTATCAACAATCATACTTTTCCCATTGCTTCCAACAGAAAAGTGAAACCACTATAACCAGAATATCAGAGATAACCCAGACTTCAGAATAGATATGCAAAATCACATTCAACCTTGAGCAACTATAAGTTCAGATACCATATGCGCCTTTAGTTAAACAGATCCGCGTATACACGCACTTTTCACGAAATGAACCCGCTTATACATCTGTGCATTTTTCAGAATAACCCTAACTGTCCATACGTGCCTTTGTTTAAATAGATCCGCGTATATACACGCTTTTCACGAAATGAACCTGCGTATAGATTTATAAAAGATAAAATTTGCAGAACAGACCAGATCTATGAACTTACCCAGATTTCTTCAATTTCTTCAACAGATTTGCGCCAGGTCTTCATTACTTCTTTTCAGATCATCGTAGAGATTCATCATTTCCAGATCTAGAGATTTTGAACCTTCATCATATTCATAGGTGCATCATAGCTTCAGATCTATCAATTAAGAACAGAGTTCAACCATACAGATAAACTTCAGAGTGAAGTATTCATTAAAGCCCAGATACTTGCACACCCTTGCACAATGATCTTCTTCTCCTTATAGAGGTTTAGCCTTTTTCAATACCATGAGCCAAAACCACACCACTTCCAATGGTATTCCTAGACGGGATCAAATAGATATTCAAGCGCTCAATACAATGGGTCAATACCATGGTAAGAACCCCTGGTTTTATAAATTTAGAGTGCAATTAGGCATATGCGACTTGGCACGTATTTTTCCGCGTACATACGCTACTTAGCCTTAACAAACCCGCGTATGCATAGTGACATACCTTATTTATCATTTCTTTGGCACTTCCTAAAATTCCTTTCTTCTGTTACTCCTGATTTGATATATAGATACATCATCTTTACATATTAACACATAGGTTTCTTATAGGCAACTTGTCAATATCAAATAGGTTGTTTGTCCAAAGACAACTTCATCAAGTAGGTTGACATCAAGGACAACACTCTGTATCATATTGCCAACAATCTCCCCCTTTGGACTTGATGGCAACCATGATGGTGTTTGATCATCACAACAGATAGATACAATGATGATAACCATTATGCAAACACCATGATACTCTCCCCCTATTCAAACACCATGTTACTCTCCCCCTTTGACATCAAGGACAAAGGGTGGATCAAAGTTACCATGCTCCCCCTGAGTTCATGCTGAATCTTCAAACATATTTTTCAATGAAGTACATGACTCTATGACCTTCCTATCACCAAGGACTCATAATTACATCAAGGATCCAACCAAGTGGATTTGCATATGTGACACAAGTACCCAACCAAGTGGGTTTACACATTTTGACTCAACTACCCAACCAAGTGGGTTTACAAATTTGAACAAGCCTTTTAAATGACTGAATATTACAATTTACATCATAGGTCTCAACATAACCTTTTCATCAAATTACGAATATGAATTTTTATAACCAATACCAATACCAAAAGACCTCAAGAGAGAGATCATATTTCAGAACCATCATAATGCCAACAATGCATTACATTCAGCAAGGCTAATGCTCCCCCTAAAACTGTGCATCGAATGCATCCTTTCCATATGACCAAAACTTCTTCTTAGCTTGTGCAGCCTGAACACTTTCAATAGCAATAAAATCAGGGCATCTTCACCCAATAATAGAGAATGAAACAGAAATATAAGAGTTTAAACACCACCAGAGACACCAACTGGCATCATAGAAACCAAACAGCACCACAGCTAATGCTGAAGAAATGTTGACCCAGAAAATTTGTCAACAACCACCCATACGCAGTTTTCGTTGTATTAACTCGCGTATATACGCGACTGCCTTTCAGGAAACCCGCGTATCCATTTTTATCTTCTGGATTTAAGCAGTTCTGATTTTCTGCACAACAGAGACTACTCCCAGCTTCTGTCTGAGATATTCGAAAGCTTCCCTGGGCAGAGGTTTGGTAAATATATCAGCAACTTGTTCTTTGGAGGGAACATACTCCAACTTCACCTTTTGTTCAAGCACTTGTTCACGTAAGAAGTGATACTTGATGGGAATGTGCTTGGTCTTGGAATGCATAACAGGATTCTTTGAGATAATGATGGCGCTTGTATTATCACACATAATGGAGATAGGAGGGGAACATTTGATTTGAAAGTCTTGTAAAGTTTGCATCATCCAAAGAATTTGAGTGCAACATGATGCGGCAGCTACATATTCTGCTTCTGCTGTAGATAAGGCAATAGAGTTTTGCTTCTTGCTGAACCAAGATACTAACCGAGGCCCCATATAGAATGCACCACCACTAGTACTTTTCTGATCATCAACATTTCCAGCCCAATCTGCATCAGTGTAAGCATGAAGAGTAAGATCAGCATTCTTTGGATAACATAGTCCAAATTCTTTAGTTCCTTGTAGATATTTGAATATTCTTTTGACAGCCTAAAGGTGAGACTCTTTTGGATTAGCTTGGAATCGTCCAAAAATCCTAACTGCATGCATAATGTCTGGTCTAGTCCTAGTGAGATAAAGTAGACTTCCTATCATAGATCTGTATTCTGGTTGATTCACCGTGGGAGAATCATCATGAGAACTGAGATTACATCCGGTTATCATTGGTGTACTTACAAGTTTGCACTCTTCCATGCCATACTTCTTCAAAATTTGCTTAAGGTATTTTGCTTGTGATAAGAATATACCATCTGTAGTTTGATGCACTTGCAAGCCAAGAAAGAATGTTAGTTCCCCAAGTAAAGACATTTAAAATTCTTGCTGCATGATAGAAGCAAATTTCTAACTCATAGATTCTTCATTACTTCCAAAAATGATATCATCAACATATACCACCACAATCAATAGTTTATCATTTTCAATTTTTGTGTATAAGCTGCTATCAGCAGACCCCTTTGAAAATCCTTGTTGATGAAGATATTTGTCAAGACGATAATACCATGCCCTTGGAGCTTGTTTGAGACCATATAGAGCCTTTTTAAGTCTACAAACAAGATTTTTATCATTTCCCAAAATGAATCCTTCTGGTAGTTCTATATAAACTTCTTCTTCTAGATCACCATTGAGAAATGCAGATTTAACATCCATTTGATAAACTTTGATTTGTTGAAAACTTGAAAAAGCAAGAAACATTCTTATTGCTTCAAGTCTAGCTACAGGAGAAAAAGTTTCTTCAAAGTCTATACCTTCTTGTTGAGTATACCCCTTGCAAACAAGTCTAGCTTTGTTTCTTACAAAATCCCCATTCTCATTTAACTTGTTTTTGAATATCCATTTAGTTCCAATGACATTTTTGTGATGAGGTCTTGGTACTAATTCCCAAGTGTGATTCTTTTCAGTTTGATCAAGCTCTTCATTCATGGCTTGAACCCAACATTCATCTTTGCTAGCTTGATTGAAATTGTGTGGTTCAATAGTGGATAGAAATGCCAGATAGCTAGAAGATCCCACAAGCGTCCTTCTTGTTTGTACACCTGATCCCTTATCTCCCAAAATTTGAGATTCTGGATGATTCTTTTGAACATATCTGGATGGAGCTTTTTCTGATAAATCATCTTCAGGTTCTTCATTGGGTTCATTGTCTATATCATTTCTATTTGATGTAGAAGGATATATGTCATCATCGTCTTCATTCGTTGTTTGTTTTTCTTCTTTTGGGGCTGCGGGAGACTCATCAATAACAACATCAATACATTCAACAATCTTCCGAAGTCTTTTATTGTAACATTTATATGCTCTACTCCTAGAGGAGTACCCAAGAAGTATTCCTTCATCTGCTCTAGGTTCAAACTTGCCAAGTTTTTCATCATTATTTTTGATAAAGCATTTTCTTCCAAAAACTCTAAAATGCTTCACAGTGGGAGGATTACCATACCAGAGTTCATATGGAATTTTATCACTATTTACACGAACATGTGCCTTGTTAAGAATATTTACTGCTGTATGTGCTGCTTCTCCCCAAAATGTGTCAGGTGTTCCGGAATCATCAAGCATAGCTCTAGCCATTTGTTGAACTGTTCTATTCATTCTTTCTGCTACGCCATTTTGTTGTGGAGTGCCGATTACAGTAAACTGTCTTTTTATGCCATGTTGTTCACAAAATTCAAGGAATTCATCTGAAGTATATTCTCCTCCTCGATCAGATCTAAGATACTTGATTTTTAGATCTAATTCATTTTCAATCAGAGCTTTGAAATTCTGAAATTTCTCAAATGCTTCATCTCTGTGTTTAAGCAACCCAATCCAACACATTCTAGAGAAATCATCAATAAACAAAATATAGTATTGTTCACCACGTGGTGACTTTTTCCTCACAGGACCACATATGTCAGTTTGAATAAGTTCAAGAGGCTTACTTGATGATCCATCCTTGGCATTAAACTGTACTCTGGTTTGCTTACCAAATTGGCAAGATTTGCATATGATATTTTCGGTTGGAGTAATGTTGGGAAGATCACAGACAACTTTAATTCTGCTTGATTTGTTGATTTGAGAGAAGCTTAGATGCCCCAACCTTCTATGCCATAGCCAGTTTTCTGAAGATTGACTCAAGTAACATTGTTCTTTGCAGTTCTTCAATACATATAGGTTGCTTGGAGTTCTTTTTCCTTTTATAATTGTTTTACCTATTTCAAGATCACGAACCACACATTCTTTTGAACTAAAGACAACTTCAGTTCCTTGATCACACATTTGACTTACACTTAACAGGTTATGTCTTAAGCCATCCACATACATGACATAATTAGCCTTCACTTTTTCTTTTAGAAACATAGACCTTTTTCCTTTAATTACAGCAGGAGTATCATTTCCAAAAGTAACTTTCTTTTCCTTTTCCAGAGCACTATATGCACGAAGTTTGTTTTTGTCACCTGTCATGTGTCTTGAGCATCCACTGTCAATGTACCATTTATTTTCTTCTCCTTCTGCAAATAACGCTATGCCACAATTTTCAACCTGTAATTCCTTCTTTTTCCACACTTTGGAGTTTGAAGGAAGATGCTCTTTTGGCTGAATTTTGCTCCTGCATTCAGATTCTTCATGGCCAAAGTTATTGCAATAAGCACATTCAACTTCAGTTAGAAGAGGAGAGAAGTTGTTATAGGTATTCTTCTTTGTTTCAATATCAATCCTTTTCTTTCTTGCTTCTCTTGTCATGATGGTTTTATATGCAACACATTGAGCAGCTTTATGGCCAAAATTGTGACATGAGAAACATTGTCCATTGAAGAAGAAATTTATGCGATCATGAAATCTTCTACTTGAATTTACCTGTTGATTGGTGTTTCTTTGAAAGAAATTCCTGTTATTGTTCTTTGAATTGAGATGATCATGCTTTACCTGTAAAGAATCTTTATCCCCTTGCTGAGTGACAGAATGTTGTAGACCAATTGTAGCTTCTTTTAGATAATTTGATGCTGAAGCCTGAGAAGATTCTTCGGTATATCCAAGACCTGTCTTTATAAGAGGAGAACGTTGTACCTTGATAATCTCATCTAAGGTTTTTGATCCTTTAGAAAATCTAAGATTCAAAGTTTTTACTTTCTCAAGTTCTTTTCTTAGACTTACCACTTCACATTCTAATTTCTCCTTGTGTTTCTTGTCTTCTTCAATATGATTTTTCAGCGTCTCTATGATTATTTTACTTTCTTCTAAGCATATTTTGAGTTTATTGTTTTCATCAAGAAAATCCTTGTCCTCTAGAGCATCCATAAAAGTATCATTTTCTTCTCTAGATTCTTTTTCAAATGCCATGAGAAGTCTAAGATCTTGTTAACATTATTCCTCACTATCAGATACCCCATCACTGTCTTCATGAGTATAGTAGCTTCTTTTAGTGCTAGACCGGTTCTTATTCCTTCTTGCTACTTCCTTTCCTTTTGCAGGTGTTTCTTTGTAAGGACACTTAGCAGCATAGTGACCAACTCTTCCACAATCAAAACATTTGAAAGGAAGCTTACCTCTAAACCGTCCTGTACCAAGTTGAAGTTTCTTTACAAAGTTTGCCTCATCTTCTTCTTAAATATATCCTGATCCTTTTGCTTCTTGTACTTCTTTCCCTTTTGTAGAAGCTCTAAAAACATCTTCTTTGACTTCAAATGGTCCTCCTCTTCTCATTTCATATGCAGTTAGTATGCCATGAAGTTGCACCACAGTAAGATTTTGAAGATCCTGTTTTTCTTCAAGAGCAGAAACTTTTGACTCAAATTTTGCCGTTAGCGATCTTAAAAAATTTTCAACCAAAGTAGATTCGGTTATTGTTTCTCCCAGATTTCTCATACGATTCACAACATCATCAAGACATAAAAAGAAACTGGCAATATTCTCTTCACTATGCATTCTTAAATTTTCATATTCAATTCTGAGAGTTTTAAGTTTTGCACTTTTTACCTTTGCATCACCTTCATAACTTAGAATGATTTTGTCCCATATCTCCTTTGCTGTATGCAGCTGCATAAATTTGACAAATTCAGATTCAGTTAGACTTCCCATTAGAGCATTGACGGCCTTTGCATTTGTTTCATAATTCTTCTTTTCAGTCGGATCTGTTGGTACTGCTGCTGGATATTGATATCCTTGTTCAACAATGGCCCATACATTTGCTCCCATAGACTGAAGATAATATCTCATTCTTATTTTCCAGAAGATTAAATTTCTTCCATTAAAGAGCGGAGGCTTGATAGATGCTACTCCATCTTGATTGCTCATCTTGCTTGATCTTCCTTCTAGCGGCTAAGCTTTTTCAGAAGGACCTGCTCTGATACCAATTGTTGGGAAAGATACTGAGAGGGGGGGTGAATCAGTATCTTGATCTATCAATCAAATTTTTACTTTTATTTTTCTCAAAAACCCATATGCTACTTTACAGAAAAAAACTAGCGTATATACGCAGTTATCCTTGAGGAAACTCGCGTATGCTCAGATCTCTTAATATGCAGACAATTCTTATCTCTGATTATTGCATCATTCATTCATTAGATGTTTAGTAAGCAGTAGATATGTGCAGTAGGAACATAATAAATCAACATACATAAGTATCACATATGAACACCAGGATTTTAGGTGGAAACCCAATTCGGGAGAAAACCACCACTGCCGTCGTCTCAGTCTTCAATATTTATTATAAAGAAAACATATTACAACAATGTACTGGCGCAGACTCATACCGGCACGTAGGAACCCACCTGCAGAAGGCTAAAACCTTCTCTCGTTTACCAGCCTCTCCTAGAAGGGAGCTACAACCCCCTGCTCTCGTTTACCAGCCTCTCCTGGAAGGGAGCAACTACCCCCTGCTCTCGTTTACCAGCTATTACTGGAAGGGAGCTACTACCCCCTTACTGAAGGCTTCGACCCTCAGCACCACTGCAGACCACGTTTCATCAATTTTCAAACTGGATCAAACCGCTTCAACACAACCCTTCACTTATCAACAATCATACTTTGCCCATTGCTTCCAACATAACAGTGAAACCACTGTAACCAGAATATCAGAGATAACCCAGACTTCAGAATAGATATGCAGAATCACATTCAACCTTGAGCAACTATAAGTTCAGATACCATACGCGCCTTTAGTTAAACAGATCCGCGTATACACGCGCTTTTCACGAAATGAACCCGCGTATACATCTGTGCATTTTTCAGAATAACCCTAACTGTCCATACGTGCCTTTGTTTAAATAGATCTGCGTATATACGTGCTTTTCACGAAATGAACCTGCGTATAGATTTATAAAAGATAAACTTTGCAGAACAGACCAGATCTATGAACTTACCCAGATTTCTTCAATTTCTTCAACAGATTTGCGCCAGGTCTTCATTACTTCTTTTCAGATCATCCTAGAGATTCATCATTTCCATATCTAGAGATTTTGAACCTTCATCATATTCATAGGTGCATCATAGCTTCAGATCTATCAATTAAGAACAGAGTTCAACCATACAGATAAACTTCAGAGTGAAGTATTCATTAAAGCCTAGACACTTGCACATGCTTGCACAATGATCTTCTTCTCCTTATATAGGTTTAGCCTTTTTCAATACCATGAGCCAAAACCACACCACTTCCAATGGTATTCCTGGACGGGATCAAATAGATATTCAAGCGCTCAATACCATGGTAAGAACCCCTGGTTTTATAAATTTAGAGCGCAATTAGGCATATGCGACTTGGCACGTATTTTTCCGCGTACATACGCTACTCAGCCTTAACAAACCCACGTATGCATAGTGACATACCTTATTTATCATTTCTTTGGCACTTCCTGAAATTCCTTTCTTCTGTTACTCCTGAGTTGATCTGTAGATACATCATCTTTACATATTAACACATAGGTTGCTTATAGGCAACTTATCAATATCAAATAGGTTGTTTGTCCAAAGACAACTTCATCAAGTAGGTTGCCATCAAGGACAACACTCTGCATCATATTGCCAACAAACCCAAGCAGCACCAAGGGCTAACCCAATATTGCATGGGAATTTTGACCTACCAAATTAATATATTCTGGGTTACTAAAGCTTTTTATGGTTTCTACTTGTCGAGATGTTTCCATTGATATATGGCACGCCATGTAATTCTTCACGGTTTGAGAGATATTCATGTTTGAAGTTTGTAACCCCAGTTAGTGGGCTCAAACACCATGGGGTTGGGGCATGGGTCATTGAAAAGTCACAAATAATATTTTTTAAGCTCCTAAAGTCCCTCCCACGTTCACTTGTTAAAGCCCCTCTCAACTTAAGCATTCATATAAATTGTGATCTTCATTTCCTCCTTATGGAAGGGATTCGACCATCTGAAACAGGTCATCGTGGATTTTTTGCTCTAACTTTTGTTCTACGAAGGTTCAGAAGCTGAAATTTTTATGAGACAAAGCTGAAATCCTGAGGAAGTTGTAGTAAAAAGTTTAGATCAAAGTGTGCAACATTTTTGGAGATATGATCTGTGGAAGTCATGGTTTTTGCAGGCTCCTGAAATTCATCTCAAAGAAGTGACTTTGGTAAAATCGTCATAAATCTCTCTCTGAGTATCGGATTGGAATTCCGTAAAAAGTGGAAAATAGTGAATAGTCTGCAATTTTTTCTCTATCAATTTTAGAGCCAAATGAAGAAAAAGTGACACGTGGCACATCGTACAAGTGCGCCCTGCTGAAACAATCCATAACTAGGGCATTGTGAGAGATTGGGCATAACTCTTTCTTGAAGAATCCAAATTGGGTCAGACCTGTGGAATTGGAAAGAAGACTCAGAGGACCAAAAATTAGATATTGAGGTTCTAAAATAACATAGATACACCAGATTCAATATTGAGCTCCTAGAAGGCAAGAAAAAGCTAGATCATGTGTTGTCAAGGGTTGCAAAGGACCAGACTTTCTATGGAAGAAAAATAAAGCAAGGTGTAGCAGAGGGTAGCATGACAAGAGCAGCAACCAAGGTGCATAACAGCAGCAAGAAGTTCATCATATGAAGTCTTCAAGTGGGCAGCACTGCATACAATCATTGCAAAGGTATCATTGTACTAAGTCATTGTAAATACATTATTGTAAAAATTGTACTAGTGTCTATCTACCAAGGGTTGAAGAGGCAGTGTTGGGAGGTCTAGGATCATCATTAGGTGGTTGTGTCAAAGTTTCGGTTATGGTCTAGTATATCTTCTTCTTCTACATCGTTACATATCATTGTAAAGTGGACCATTTTCCCTAGTACGGGAGTCCATTCTTCTTTTATTCTTCTATAGGGTGGTAGGGTGGTGCTAGGGTGAGTTGTAGCTCATTGGGTGTTGGGGCATCCGTTCAGTTGACTACTGAAGAATCTCGGGCGTTGGAGTGTCCATCCAGTGGGAGTTGGAGAAGAATGCTTTTCTAGATTCTAGGAAGTTGGACCTTTATTTTCAATTGGAGTTGAATATTAAAGAATTATTAGAAAAGCATTAGGTGGTTTTTGTCCTAGAGCGGGTTTCCACCTTAAGAACTATGTGCATTTGTGTTCCTCTTGTTTTCTACTATCATTGTACAAACACTGATAATAATTGAAGATTAACTAATGCTCTAATTGAAAGGAATACTGATTCACCCCCCCCCCCCAGTATTTCCAACACCTTCTGCCTATTCTGATGTTTGGCTCTGCATGAGTGGACTCCACCACTCCATGATCCTTCTCCTGTGGTTGATCCACATCTTGAGGCTCATCTTTGGGAACAAAAATTTCTTCCTCTGCATGCAAGTGTAGCTCCCTCTCAAGTGACAACTTCATGGATTTCTCCTCATTGAATTGTATATCCCGTCGCACCACAGTCATCCAACTGTTTGGAAAATACACATGATAATTATGGGGTGTTTCTGTGTACCCCAAAAATATCCCAACTTCTGCAGTCGGCTCCATTTTCTTCCTAGTGTCCTTTGTCACATGAATGTAAACAGATGAGCCAAAAATCTTCAAATGAGAAATATCGGGCTTCTTACTAGTAAAAGCTTCTTCAAGTGTACTCATGCCAAGTACTCTATGAGGACAATGGTTTTGCACATAAACAACAGTTTTGCATGCTTCTGCCCACAAGTGCATTGGTAGGCCCTGGTCATGTAGCATAGCTTGTGCAAGACCCATGATCATTCTGTTCTTCCTCTTCGCGACCCCATTCTACTGTGGGTTATGAGGCGCTATGAGTTATCTTCGAATTCATTCTTTGCTACAGAAGTATTTGAATTCGTTCGAGATATATTCACCACCATTATCACTCTGCAGAGCCTTCACTTTCTTCCCCGACTCATTCTCCACCGATGCTTTAAACTCATATAAATTTGAGAATATTTCACTCTTCTTATGCATGAAGAAGATCCAACATCTACAAGAATAGTCATCAACAAATATAACATAATACCTGTGTTTTGCTGTTGAAGCAACTGAGAAAGGTCCACAAACGTCTGTGTGAATTCTCTCGAGGATCACTGAAGCACGGTTCTACTTCTCATGAAAGGTGGTCTTCACAAACTTACCCATAGTACATCCCTTGCACTGATCTGACTGTGCAAGAGTACCCTTGGGAATTCCATTAGAAATCTGCTGCAAAATCTTCAAGACACCATGGTGAAGATGGCTCAATCTCCTGTGCCATAATTTTCCCTCATCCTGGCTCACCACTTCTTCTGCTTTTCCCATCATTGCAGTGCAGCCATCTACCTCCAGCTTGTAGAGATTCTTAACTCGAATCCATATCCTCTTTGTTTGACCTATTGTTTTATGTCGCAGGAAAGCTTTCCCTCACTGAAAACAATGTCATAACCTATGTCCTCAAACATCGCGACTGAGACCAAGTTCTTCTTCAGACCTGGAACATGCATAAAATATTTCAACAGAAATGGTTTACCTGACTCCCTCTCAAAGGTAATGTTTCCAATGCCAGTCACAATGTATCTAACATCGTCATCCATCTCTATATGCATTTGGATATCTTTCTCCTCCAAGTCTCTAAACAACTCCTTGTCTCCTGTCATGTGGAAGGAAGCACCACTATCAAGATACCACACTGATCCCATTGCGCTTGAAACCAAGCATGCGATCAAAGAGAAATCAAGTTCAAATTACGAGGCAAGGGCCTCACCAGCTGCAGCTCCATTAGCCTTTTTTTTCTTCTTTTTCTGTGGGCAGTTAGTGGCGAGATGCCCATGTTTATGACAGTGAAAACACTTCACCTTGGACAAATCGAGCTTCTTGCCTTTAGCCTCAGATTTTAGATGGGATTTCTTCCCCTTCCCTTTCCTTGCTTTGGTAGTGAAAGCGCAATTCTCTTCATCATCATTCTTTGATGAATAGCCATCCCTGGTACTTTTCCTTATCTCCTCCTGCATTATATCCGACCAAAGTCGCTCCCAATCCGACAGTTTCTCCCGTCCATTGATAAAGTCCCGATAACTATGCAAACTCTTCGGTAACCCAAGGAGAGCCAAGATCACCAAGTCATCATCTGCAACTATGATTCCCACACTCCCCAACTCATCCCTGCATTGGACAAACTTCGTGAGATATTTTTTTATACTGTCGCCCTTCTCCATTTTGATTTTTCTGAGCTTATCTTTCAGTGCCAACCTCCTATGGTTGTTGTTGCTTTGGAAAAGATTTGTCAAAGCCTTCCACATTGAAAATGGAGTGGCTTTCCCGTGAAGGCTTGACACAATATGTTATTTCACACCTTCCAACATAATTCTTCTTGTCTTCTCTACTTTCTTTTGCCAGGTGTCAAGTAATGCAGCATTGCTAGAAGTAGGCTTAGGAACATCGCTATCAATGAACTCCTTCATACCATTATCTTCAAGCACCGCCTCCATCCCGTCCTTCCAGGCTATGTATTTGGAGCTGCCCTCAAGTTCATACTCCAACCACAACCCATTGAAATCCATTTCAATGAATACTCAACTGTCATACCAAGAAATTCTTGCAGCAAATTCGAATTGTCCACGAGTGCAAAACTCAACACCGCTTCAATATTGCAATCTCCAGTGATTAACATTGCTCTGATACCATGTAGAAATTATACAAGATGCATGTATATTACCAGACTCCCCTGATCGAACAAATTAATCTTATAAATTGTAAAAAATCTTCTGGTAATAATCACATGCGATGGAACATTGTCAACGCATTTCAAACCAACCATTGTGGTTCATCACCAGGACTAGGTGAGAGATCAGATCAGGACATTAAGCTTAAATAGATGTACAGATGGCTAACTAGCCGTTAGGAAAACGACTAGTTTGACTTCTTCATTTTTTTATTTTTATTTTATTTATTTATTTATTTATCTATTTTTAATTATATATTATATTTTTTTAATTAATAACGGCTAGTTTTATTTTTATTATTAAAATATTTGATTAATTTATTCAATTAATTAATGGATTAATTAACTTATTAATTATTTATTTAATATATATATATATATATATATATATATATATTTCATATTTTATTTAGTTGACTTAATTATTTAAATATAAATTTATTTATTTTTTTAATAACTTTAATTATTTATAAAAGCACGCGGTCCAAATATAAAAACCAACAATGACCAAAAAAAAAAAAAAAAAGAAAGAAGAAGAAGAAGATAATAACAAATAAAAATAATTAAAAATTATAAAACATTAAAAAAAAAAAAAAGATAAATAGAAAAATAAAGGAACAATAAGCACGGTAGGAAAAAAAAAATCAAGAATATAAGGTAGGTATCCAACACCTGCTGATGATCCAGCCATCATCTCTATTGAGATTAACGGGTCTTGTTTCAATTTCGAAGGCCTCTCTTAACTTCCGATGATGGAAATGGTCGATCCTAACAATGACTTTAGCCTCTTCGATGCATATATGGTGGTTATTCTTTTCTGCATGTTCAGCTAGGGCAGACGAGCGGGATCTTCCATGTTTAATGTCAGCAGCATGCTCACAAATCCTTTTATTTATAGACTGACTCGTTTCACTAATGTAGGGAGTCCCACAAGAACAAGGAATGATGTAGACACCTTTCCTATCCCTAGGGTCAATCAGATCCTTAACTGATTTGAGAGAGCTGCGAATCGTGTCAAGGGGCTTGAATGACGAAGACACCTTATGCTTCCTGAGGACCCTAGCAATTTTATCAGTGGTTCCCTGAATGAATGGAAGACGCACACTGTTGGACCAAGGACTAGGGTCCTTATTATTTTTAATTAAAGGATCTTTCTCTGCTTTGAGGAAAGCTTTAAGGCCTTGCGACCTACTATAACCATTTTTACAAAATACACTCAACATATGGGACTTTTCTCCTTCAAGATGAGACTCATCAAATATCCTCAACGCCCTCATGGTTAAGGTGTTTAGGACACCTAATTTTTTAGCAGGGAAATGGTGTGAACTAGCATGAAGATATTGCTTAGTATGGGTTTTCTTTTGAAAAAATTGATGGGAGAAAGTACCATCATCTTTTCTAGAGATAAGAACATCAAGGAATGAAAGACTACCATCCACCTCATACTCCATGGTGAATTTTATGGAGTGCGATTGATCATTAGGATGAAGGAAAAAAAGATCTAACTATTCTTTGCCATGTGGCCACACGACACAAGTACCATCTACAAACCTTTTCCAAAGTTTTGGCAAGAAAAGAGCTATGGAAAGAGCCTTAGATTCAAAGTCCTCCATAAACAGATTAGCAACAATCCAGGAAAGGGGAGAACCCATGGCAACACTGCATGTCTGTTCATAGAATTCCATTACATGTGATTATTACCGAAAGATTTTTTACAAGTTATATGATGGATCACAGAAGCATAGATTCCGAAATTAATCTTATGTTAAATACATAAACCTTCCACTTAATTCTTTGCAGAAATTAAATTGCCAATTGTAAACACATTTGAAGCAAATCAATCGCACATAAACACAGTTGTTTAAAAGGAAAGCTTAAAGTTAAAAACCCCAACTATCATATATTATGTTTGTCAATGGAACATGTAACAATCTCATAAAAATATTAGTACATCAAGCTCTCAGTACAATCAACAATCATTACACACTGTCATGCAGAAATTTGCATATCTATGCACCAATTTCTTGCCTCCCGACAACCTGCCTCCACTGTGTAATCCCTGCTGAAGAAGACCCTTGAATGAATTCGATATGGCCCTGCCTTGACTGTGCAATCCTCATTTGCAACTCCAATGTGTGTTGGATGCATTGAATGCATCACTATAGTCACAACAGATATTCCATCTCACCCTTTCACCTATCTCTCCACTGGGTCTCCACTGGAGCTAACATGCAAGTAGTTAACTGTTGTATTTGTTTAGTTGCAAGTGAGTCTCTAGTTGTGAATTAATTAAATAATTAATTCACTAAACTCTCACTATTCTCTCTTCAGTTAGAACTAGATACAACAAACACAACTGAGTTTAACTCACTTAACTGAGTTAAACTAAATAATAGCTCACATAACTGCTCTTCCAACTCTATCATAACTTGCCACTATCAGTTATAACTGAGTCCTCCATGCATGAGTCACCAACCACCCTAAGAATTGCGTAATTCCAACAGCCCACTGATTTGCCAAATATTTTCACTGAAATAAAGTTCTCCAAGAGAATAAGTTGATATTTATTTATTGTTGGCTAATAATAACCGGCAGGCATCTATTTTTAGATTAGTGATCTATAAATAGACTTCGCCCAATCTTCTAAAAATAGAATCTCATCTATTTTTCCAACTTGATCAACCATCTACAAATAGCCTCCTACTACTCATAGAATATGCTCACCATGTCTAAAAATATACATACACCTAAAAATAGTCTATGGGCCCCACTTAATGAAGGTACTTAATTTTCACTAAGCTCATCATCTTGTTGAATCTCAATAATGCCTTCTCCAATGAATCAGGTTCCCAAAGGTGAACCTCATGTTGGATGTTATCCTTTAAAGTCCCTATGAAGACATCAATCCTGTGTTTCTATAGAATATCAGCTACCCTTATATTCAATTTTTGAAAGTCCTCAATGTGATCCACCATTGAACCCTTTTGTTTGAGATTTATCGATTGGCTAAAGGAGGTGTTGCTCTTTGTATCCTCATAATGTGCTATCATTTCCTCCATAAAAATTGACCAAGTGACAATTTTTTACAAGAGAAAAGCCATCGATACCATACTAAATGTATTTTATTCTAAATATAAAGTTGCAATGCGTACCTTTTGTGTGTTTTGAACATTATTGAGATCAAAATATTGCTCTATATGTAGTATCCATGTTATGGGATCCTTGCCATCAAACTTCCTCATATCGATCTTTGGAGTGTGGTGGGTCTTCAATCCAACATTAGAGTTTATGAAATCATGATTAACATTTATTTTGTTCTCATCATGAGTTTCCTCTACTATGTTTTTTCCATTAGGAATCATTTCTTGTATCAACTTTTTCAAACCTTCCATGTCTGCTTTTAGATAATTCTTCATGTCTTCCATGTTGTCTTTCATTTTTCTTCCATGTCTTCCATGTTGTCTTTCATTTTTTCTTCCATGTCTTCCATGCCATTCTTCAAAATATCCATCTTATCTTTCACACTTTTCTTCAAACCATCCATCTTAGCTTCCACACCTTTCTACAAAACTTCCATTTCATTTTTTGCTGCTCTTTATGAGAGTGAAAGTTGTTGCACTTGCTCTTGTAATTTTGATATATCATGTTGCACTTATTCCTCTTCATGAGTCATAGAAGAACCTTTTGAGGCTAAATGGGTGTTGAATTATTTTTATGGGGAATTTTAGAACTCAATACTGATATCTATGCTTCAATATTCCCTTGGAATCACTTCAAACTGATTTTTCAAACAATACTTATGCAATTTGAAAAAAAATACACACATTTTTCTTTCTTTTGAGGCACTCAATATTGAAACTGATATATCTCTATAATTTTGGATCCCTGAGATTTTATCTTCAGTCCTTTAGTAGCCCTTTTAATCTTCTTTCCAATGCCATAAGTATGACTTGATTTGGATTCTTCAAGACAAATTTATGCCCAATCTCCCACAATGACCTAATTATGGACTAGTTCAATAGATCAAACTTGTACGACATGCCACATGTCACTGTTTCATCCTTCAAATCTGCAATTGGTACAAAGGAAACTATAATCCGTCTAATTTCAGCCACATTTTACATAATTCCAATCCGATTCTTGAGAGAGAGTTATGACGTTTTTCCCAAGGTCACCTCTTTGAGATGAAATTTGTGAGCTTGCAAAAACCGTAACTTCCACAGTTCATATCTCTGCAAATATTTTGAACCAAGATCTGAAATTTTTACACGAAGTTCCTCAGGATTTCTTCACAAATGGGGTTTTTTTTTTTGCGTCTAAACCTTTGTATAAAAATTTTTTTAGCAAAAATTCCACGATGACCTATTTGAAGTAGCGAAACCCTAGAATCCAAAGCTCTGATACGAAATGTTATGAAACCAACTCACAAAATAGAAGAAAAGAGAGATCAAAGCCTTATAAATCAGCTACTTCGAAGTGGAAACCTCCTTTGCATTACATAAATGAACAATTCTTGGATGATACAAATGAAAAAACATCCTTTATATATATAGGAGTCCATGGGGTCACAATATAATCCTACCCTACCTAACAATAATAATGTAAGGGCGCAACAATTACAATAGTGGCTTTTTATGGGGCATAATAATAACAATATGGGGGCTATAGGGGTACAAAAATAACAATAAGGAGACTACACTAACAACAATAAGGGACTACAATAGTAATATAGGGACCTAACAAGTTCCTCTATCAATTAGAACTAGTTAAATTTATTTTAACTCAAATAAAATAAGTTAATTACTTATAACTCAAAATAATCTCAACCAGATCTCCTAAGAAGTAGGAGACACTCTACATGCCTCTAGTTTTACTCTCAACTCGAATTAAATGAACTAAGACTTCCTAACTTAGTTAACTCATGCAAGATCTCGTGTGATATGGAATTGCAATTTACTGCTAATTTAATCAAGAGAAAATTAAATTAGAAACCTCTTCTTGTTGCCATTTTCAATATTTCTTGTCGCAAATTTCAACAAGATTTCCAAGTTTATATTTCTATATCTCTCTCACAAAAATATTTTAGGAAGAATTCTGCAATAATTGTTAGAGCATTATGATCTGCAAATCTTGGATATTTAATTATTTAATTTCAATCTCTCCCTTGCTAGTCACGAAATATTTGGAAGAATTCCCAATTTGTTATTAACAATTTTGGGGTGTCTTTTTGTACTCAATTTGTCAAAGAAAACATTGATACACAACCTACAAAATCTGAGCACTCTGGATCTTAGAAAAGGTGTATTCATCTCCCTCTACAATTTTATCTTCCAAGGGTGCCCATGGTGACAAGGTTATCTTAATGACTATTGTGAAGAACACTTTACCCCTCTTGATGTCATGGAAAGACTATCAAATCAAAAAAATAACAAACAAAAATGTGAAAATTGAGTACGTGTTCTTACAACATGTAATTGGATAATAAGAATTTACAAAGATAAGCCACCATAATTTTACTAGGTAAATTGGAAAATGAATTATCCCAGGGACCATTACAGGGTATCTCTATCCTTGAACGCTCGCTCATCATGGTTATTGGTCCACAAAACCAAGGTTATGAGTTAACCACACAAAACCCTTGTCCTCAAAGTTAATTTTCTAGGTCGAACACTCATAGTATCACAGTTGGTCACAAGCATTACGCGGTATCTTGTTATACAGTATTTTGTCACACTCCCAGTCTCATATCCGAAGTGTCGCCCTTTGTGTCATCGATGCCACAAGTGTCGCAAAGTGATGAAAGTTTTCGCAAACAATGTGTTCACCATGAAACATTTTTAGAACATCCCTGTGTAGGTGGATTTCGTGCAAAAGTGTACCAAACCACACTTGCTTAAGAGGAGTGGTTGTTTCCTCTTAAGTTCCTGGTCACAGGAAGATAATTAAGGGAGTCAGCAAGTTAGTGAACATGCCAAAACATAAAACATACTAGATAAGAAAATAGCATGCATATATAGAGAGAAAATAAAAAACTAAACTAAAACACATAACAAAAAAGCTCTAAATAGAGTCAAACAACTATAATAATCCAAACGGTGGCACTTGGGTCCCCTCTTATTGAGTACTGGTAGGAATAAAGGATGAAATTTTTACCCACTTGCCAAGGGTCCCCTAGAACTATGGAGTTCTAAGACCCAATGCAAGGATGTCTTTACCTCCGAGATACCTTGGCACAAAGTCTCTCTCTCTCTCTCTACTCTGAAAAAATTTGAGTTGTTGGATGGCTAACAACTAAATCCCCTCTATCTCTGCTCTGGATCACACACTGCTGGATTGCTTGGGGCAATTTTGGCCAGCATAACAATGTGTTCTCCATTTTTTCATTTCTTGGTGGCCTTTTATAGGATAATTCAAACTCTCCTTCCCTCTCTTGTTACCTTAATGGATGGTGAACCAAGAGAGGAGGGTGATACCATTGTGTGCCAAATTATTCCATTGTGTGATCCCTTGAGGTCCTAAGGAGGCTTGGGTGGTTTTACTTAGGCGGCCTCAAATGTGGGATCAATTCCATGGAGTGTGGCTTGTGGTCCTAGAAAGTGACTTCCGCCACTCTCAGGTCCACACAGCTTTTTGAGGAAAATCCACGCAAAGGTGCACCTATCAAAAAAAAGTGTGTGCAAAGGTGCATTTTGCTGGTTTCTTTAGTGCGCAATTTGATTTTCCTTCTGGACCTTAGAAATTTTTTAAATTCTTCAGATTCTCTAATGTGCCTTAGACCTGTAAATCCTTCTACCTAACATTTAATAATGTCATCTTTGCTTGTTCGATTTTCCAGTGATAACAGTTGCCTCCTAATGTGTGAGGTCTAGGAAGAATTGTATAGCCAAAATACATTATAGTTTATTTTCTATGTACTGTACGGAGAGAGAGAGAGACTTGTGTGTTGCACGGAGTTGGAAACACCTTACACTAGGTCGAAGAGCGACCATGTCCTGTGGGAACCCTGCAAGCAATGGTATGATACAAAAAATATATTTTTTCTACGAGGCAGGCATGTCCCATGCTCATGATTCTTTGGCTAGCTAAAAAAATCTATTTGAAAGATACAGATTCTGTCTATGTCACTAGTATGGTGTTATGCGGATTAATCCCTCTTGTGGAAAAGAGTGATCTCCCTAGTATTATACGAATAGCTAGAAACAAACATCCATTTGTAAATATTTTTCTCTAAACTAATTGCAATTCAAAATTATTATAAACAAAGAAAGAGGACACGCCCCTACCTTGAAATCCAATTTTCGATGCAGTATTTTATCCAGTCGCTCCAAAGAGGCTTCTCCAGTAAGTAGAACCTACAATCACAGATAGACAAAAGAATCAAAGCACGTGCAACATATAATAATTAAGAAAAGCTAATCCAACTTAGTGATTAAGGAGTCTAAGTATTGATGTTATTCAATAATCACAAGAACAACTCAATGAGAAAAAGAGATCCATATGTATTATCTTGAATGAAAACAGTAACCTTACAACCTGATGCCTTGATGTCATATAGGTTCTCCCGGGGTCCTGGAAAATCATTCCTCCTTCAGTTTGACAAGCCTTCCCCTCTGAATACTAGCATAGAGTTATGAACATACGAGTGTGATCATTCTCGTGCCAATAAAAAATAGTCTAGAGAGTATGCACACTTGGGAATTTCTTCAGCAATTACCATATACAAGCTACAATCTCAAATATTTGTACAGTCTATCCTTCAACCTGAAAATTGAGCTCAATTTATATGGAAACGAAGGTAGTTTCAGTTCCATGAAGAGGGGGATGGATTCCTCTCATCAAGGGATTTGAGCTCCATGGACCAAGGGATAAGCTCCAAGAGTGGAGGAATAAAGCTCGAACTGATCGCGCCTCTAGAAGCTTCCAGTTGGGAGAATATTCGACCAACTAGGCTTCTAGAATTTGATTTTTATTTTATTCAACTTTTTACTGGGGTTCGTAGGTTTTAGTAGAAGAACATGCGAGGGTTGCCACGGTTTATAGACCAAGTATCCACAGACCTGCAGGAAAAGGCTAGAAAAGTGCGTAGGTAGACTTTAAGGGTTTTAAATAACTTTTCTCCAATTCCAAGACTTGGTTCAGCAACATTAGATTTTTTGACTTCTAAGGGAGCACAATATATGTAGTGATAGAAATATATGGATAATAAAATGTCATGGTGACAAAATAATGTGTAACAGATTGCCCCCTAAAGTGCGAAGTTTGAGGTTATGCTGAAGAGTGAAGTGCTTTATCATTCCTAGGATTGGATTGGGGACACCGGTTGAAAACATGTAAAAACATTCAATGCAAACATGTATATATATATCATCACTAAGGTAGGCATTCCCATACTCAAATCAAAACTAACTAAATGTTCTGGTACAGATATGGTTTCAATATGACATCAAAAGTAGACACAGTATGGATGCAACCATCTTTCATGAGTAGTATATTGTATATTGAATAATAAAATCCTCACAGCCTCGATGGTGGAAACTAGATCCAGGGTCTTGATTTTCGCTTCCCAAAATAGTACGATTCTATCCATGCGATTGATTGTGTCAAAGTCGAACATGGTAGAAACCATTGGATTACCAGTCAATGATGTGAATTGTTAACAAGTGTGAGAGAAACCACCAATAATGACAATGGCTCTCAAAGTACTCCAGTACAATCTATGAAGTGTGAATGAACGATTTGTAGTCGAACACTCATAGAATCATTAAATCGAAGGTCAATGATGTAACCTGTCGTCGAAGGCGAGAAACCTACCATTAGGGCATGCAGATCCCAAGGTACTGATAAGATTCTAGATCAAATTTCTAGATGATGAGATGACGTCGATAGAAAGTGATCCGTCGCAGGAAAGCCTATGACACGAAACCATTAGATCAAGTTTTGAAGAAATTTTTGCAAGGACTAACTCATGGATGGTCAACGTGAATGGAGACAAATTTTTGCAATGACTGGTTTATTTGAACTCTCTCTTGAACACATAATGACACTACAGATGGCTTGGTATCATTTTACCTAAAGATAATACCCATAAACTAACTGAAGACTTTCAATGTGGTTTGATTAGCTGTTAGACAAAGGATTTCCCAAACCTGGTACAAGTGTGACGAAGTGTCATGTTCAAGAGTGGCATGCTGCTTTCTAAAGAAAGGTGACAACTGAATTCTTTTTCTCTCTTTTTCCCCCAACATTACTGGCAAGTACCTCTTTATTTTTGACAAGCTTGAGGAGGATAACATTTTCTTGTTTGTATAGGTTCATCCTTCAGATGAGTCCATCTTAGTATTAAAATCGAACCCTAAGAAGGAGTGGTCTGGTCCTATTTGTAATCGACAAGTCCTTTACTGTTAAATTTTAAGGAGTCTAGTATAGGAGAAACTCAACGTTTTTCAGTTTTAGGGAGTCAAAAGAAAAACATAAGTAAAATCTGTGGTTGTTCTTTTTCATAAATTTAGTCTCTCAAGCCTAAAAAAGGATAAAATAATACAGGAGAGAACTCTATTGACCATGATTAGTCAACGTATACCTTTTTCGTAATTAGTCCATTTCAGTCCGGAAAAGGGGTAAACTTATACTAAAATGACGACTATTCATTTACTTTAATGAGTTCGGATAGTAAATTACTCGGCGATATTTTCATATTTAGAGAGTCTGAAAAGGGCTTAAAAGAGAACTACAGGGTTTCGCTTTTTCATAATTTTACAGAGCCCGAAAAGGTGATAAAATTATACTCAGTTGGCCGACTTTCAATTTAATTTACGAGCAGGAAACGACGGAAAGAAATTGGCATTTTCATGTGTTTTACAAGAATTAAAGATAGAAAAATAATCTCAAGATTTTCATGAGTTTAAAGAGTCTTGAAAATAATAACCAAAATGGACTCAAGATAGGTTTAATTTTTATACAAGCTTGAAACATAGGAAAAATTATGCTTGAGAGTGGTTTCATTTTTATACAAGCTTGAAACGTAGGAAAAATGTGCTTGAGAGTGGTTTGCTTCATTTTTACACAAGCTTGAAACAAAGGAAAAAATCATGCTTGAGATAAGTTTCAATGCCCCCCAAGCGTAACCTGCAAGAGCATATTCCCCCCAAGCTTCATTTCATTCACTAAGTGGACTACTGGTTACTAATAGGTGGATGGAATGAAGGTTCATTTATGAGATCAGATGAAAGACTCGACTTGAATTAGGAGAGGATTTGTTTCATTTTTTAACGAGGTTGACATAGTAAAAGAACCATCCTCATGCAAACCTATTTCATTTTTTAACGAGGTTGACACAGTAACAGGAACTCTCCTCATAAAAATTCGTTTCATTTTAAATGAGATTGACACAAGAAAAGGAACTATGCTCTTAGGAACTTGTTTCATTTTTTAACAAGGTTGACATAGTAAAAGGAACTCTCCTCATGACCTGATTCATTTTTTAACGAGGTTCACACAGTAAAAGAACCATCCTCAAGGTGACATGTTTCATTTTTTAATGAGGTTGGCACAAGAAAATAACTATCCTCCTTTCCTTATTCATTCTTTAACGAGGTTGACATAGGAAAAGAACCATCCTCATAAGGGCATGTTTCATTTTTTAACGAGATTGACACAGTAAAAGAACTATCCTCATGGAACCTTGTCATGGCTTCCAACTGGAAGAAACACATGTCAAGGGACACTCCTCGATCATGGCTTCCAAGAGGTCTTCATCATATGGAAGAACATTTCTCTAGAAGGAACACATGTCAAGGGACTCAATAGGGATAAGAATATCACGTTCAAATAATCCCATAGGATTTTCCATGTCAATTACCATATATAAGTCAAAGGAATTCAAGCAAACAGTGAGAGGCTCACTTGCATCAGCAACTGAAAACATGGGACTGGTTGCCACATAATTAACCCGTAGCACGGTAGATACCACTTCCTTATAAGAAAATTCAGGGATGTCAGATTATTGGTAGTTGAATCAAGACTAACGAATGAAAGTTGTTCAACAGTCACAATGTTTCCATTGTGAGGGAAAGACATCACGCAAAAGAGTGTCAATATGACATCTTTCATTGCATAGATATAGTTTCGCCCAAGGAGAAAATTGAAATCCAAGGGGCCTCGGACTACCATAAGATCAACATAGACAGTTTTACTTTCCAAGGTAATAGGAAACTTAGGAAGGATCCCTAAAGGTTCAATAATGGTTATGTTAAAATCTAACAGATTTTGTGTAATAGGCACAAGTAGAAGGGAACCCAAAGCTTGCCAAGTAGTTGAGGATAAAATACTAACAGAAGCACCTTCATCTATATTTATGCGACGCACATTCTTACCACAAGCCTTCACAATGATTTGGAAAGGGATGGAGGAAGGAAGACGAGATTCTGTCAATCTATTCCAATCAAAGGAAAAAACCTCAGTACTTGGAGGGGGTTTTATAGAAACATGTGAAATTCTCCCCAGCGTAGAAGAATCTGATGTAACAAGTAGAACCTGAGTAGTATGAATTTCACTCTCTACAGGGAGAGTGGGATCGACCGAATGTGAAATCAAGTCAACCACTTGATCAACTAATGGATCATAAACCTGAGTGATATGATTTTCACTCTCCAATGGGAGTGGGATTAACTGTACTTGGAATTAGATCAATCACTTCGTCAATTGACAGTAGGTTGGGAGAAATTTTACGGTAACCAATTGGAAGTTGTTGTTGTGGAACAGTAAGGTTTTCCAACAATTTTCAGGCTTCATCCATGTGAGGGAAAATGTGAGTTTTATGACTCCCTTTGCATAACCTACAAGGTAACCTAACTTTATCATTTTTCCCATGAACCTGAAAATCACTACTTGATGGATCAACAGTAAGTTGATGAGAGTTTTCATACCATACTTCCAAGACCTTTGGAATACTAGGACAATTGATAAGGAAGTGGTCACCCTTACAAATTTTGCAAGGGTATTTGGGTTTGCGATGCATGTTGGAGGTTTCCTCAACACTACTAACTCTTATAGCCATGGTTGGTTGGTTGGCTACCTTCTTCTTATCTTGCTTCTTCTTCTTCTTCCCTTTCTTCTTCTTCTTAGCCACCTAGTTACTAGCATCAAGGCTTTTACCAAGCGAAGAGGAATAAAGGGAGGAAGACATGTTGGGCGAAGAAGATAAAGGGTCAACATGAGGTTGGTGATGTTGAGATGCTGAACTCTGTTGAGGTGAAGCATTCGGTTGAGGTGGAAAAATTTGAGTATTCGAGGCCAACGAAGTTGAAAATAACCATACCAATAAACATATGGTAAATCCAGGTAATGACAATGTAGCCATATAAGGAGGACCAACATTTCCAAATCAAGGAAAAGTACTAGGATTCTCATTAACAGGGGTTCCTTGGTTGGTAAATTCCTGAACAGTTTCCATTATATTCAACTTCAGTGAATTTTATTAAAAATTCAAAAATATTAACAATTCAAATTCACAATCCACACCTAAGGTATCTAAAAATTAAAAACAAACAAATGAACACGTGCTATCAAATCTAGGATTCAAACCACACACAAACTGTTTGTTTTCATAGTGAAATCACTAGTTGGTGATGAAATCCAATGTCACAGAGATCAATGTGAAAACTAGCAGTCGAAACAGTTACCCTAACAACCTGCTTAATGAAACAGTCATGCACAAGTATCTCCACTATGCCATCTCGAAGTGAAGAGTGCCCTCTAGAAAGTCCAAGTAAGTCTAGCCAACATCTGTTCCAGGTACAGTGGGACCTTCCCTCCACCATCACCTTGGGGAAAATCCTAAATATTATGGCCACTAAGATCACCAACGGAAACAAATGTACCTGGGGGAACAATCTACGATCTGATATACATGCAAGGGCAAAGTATCAAGCTCAATCCCCTTGAAGGCTCCTCAACATGGTAAATCTGAGGTTTGCTAACAAGTGACCCCAGGCTCCTCGACAATGGTCAATCTGAGGTTTACCATTTGTATTACGTGCACATCTTATATATTTTCCAATGAGATAGGTACGATTATCTCACTGGGTCTGACATGATCTCATGCTTGATTCTTTTAAGAAGAGATTCCTAGAGCACAATTGCAACAACTGAAACTTTTCTTTACCGCAAGATACTATTGTTTGTTTTATCTACTTTGGAAAGTTAACTATAGCCTATTCCAAAGCACTAGCCTAAGCTAGATTGGTGGAAATAGCTCTAGAAAGTGTTAAACTTTATAGATGAATTTTATTTAGCGTTGTGTTATTTGGGTTGTTATTAATCAAAGGGTAAATGGATATGAAACTAGTAGTGTTATGACCTGACCCAAAATTGAATGCAATCGAATATGATAATGTAATCTTTTCAATTTGATGAATCCTAACTAAAGTAAGGAGAGAGGTTCCATTCACTTCCAACAATGCAAAAATTGATAAATAAGAGAAAATATAACAAATTCTCTAATGCACTAATTTCAGCAAGAAAAACTAATGCTAATCAATTCCAAATTTTACTTTTATGTTTTTAAAACAAACATAAAAACATGTAAATTCAAATCAAAGAAACTGATCTAAATCTACAATTGATTTTTCCAGAATGTAAACTATGCAGCTGTAATCTATGCACAATTCACTTGAAAACTATGCAAATGTAATCTATGCACATTTTTTGTTCATTTTCTGAAAATGAGAATTCTAACTATGCAAATTTAATCTATGCAAGAGAATTTTCAAACTCAATATGATTCCAAATCAGCAAAAGAACAAGAAGATTATTATCCTTCACTAATGTAATCTAAGGAACCAATCAAGTGTAAGTAACGAAAATTGGGTTAGAATTTCAAAGGTCAAAAGTAAAAAGCAGTCAAAGGCGATTAACACTCAAACAAAAACAAAATAAAAAAGATGCAATATTGTTAAGAGACTGAGACAAACCTTGAAGTAATGACCAAAGGAAATAAAATTAAGAATTTCTCAAAAAAGAAACTAAAAACACCCAATTAACTTAATAGAGACCAATGAGACAGTAAATGGATCAGGGAAAAATTGAAGAACCAGGTTATCTGGCTCTAAAAAAGACAAATTTTAATTTTTTCAAAAATTTTCCAGGGTCTGCAGTTTCTAATGGAAAACAGAGTGATACCACACTGTTTTGAACTAAAAGTTGCAGAGGCTACCACACTGTTTTCAAATGGAAACAGCAGAGGCAAGGAGAAGTACAGAAAAAATAAATATTTAGCCTTTCTTTTTAGGGATTCTTAAAATTTATCTACCCAACCAAATCTCAGACAAATCAAAATTAGAAAACTCTCAAAATTCAAACTGAAAAATAAAAAAGGAAAACTAAGTTCTATTCCCCAGTGGAGTCGCCATTTTGTTATGCAGATTAATCCCTCTTGCGAACAAAAGCGATCTCCCTATTATTATACGAATAGCTAGAAACAAGCACCCATTTGTAAATATTTTTCTCTAGACTAATTGCAATTCATAATTAATAAAAAAATAAAGAGGACATGCCCCTACCTTGAAATCCAACGTTTGATGCAGATTTTTATCTAGTCGCTTCAAAGAGGCTTCTCCAGTAAGTAGAACCTACAATCACATAAATACAAAGCAATCAAAGCACCTGCAACATATAATAATTAAGAAAATCTAATTGAACTTAGTGATCAAGGAGTCTAAGTATTGATGTTATTCAATAAGCAAAAGAACAACTCAATGAGAAAAAGAGATCCATATGTATTATCTTGGATGAAAAGAGTAACCTTACAACTTGATGCCTTTATGTCATACAGGTTCTCCCGAGGTCCTAAACAATTGTTCCTCCTTCAGTTTGACAAGCCTTCCTCTCTGAACACTAGCATAGAGTTATGAACATAAGGGTGTGATCATTCTCATGCCAACAAAAACTAGTGTAGAGAGTATGCACTCTTGGGAATTTCTTCAGAAATTACCATATACAAGCTACAATCTACAATCTTTGTACATTCTACCCTTCAACCTAAAACTTGAGCTCAATTTATAGGGAAATGGAGGTAGTTTCAATTCCATGAATAGGGGGATGGATTCCTCCCATGAAGGGATTTGAGCTCCATGGACCAAGGGATAAGTTCCATGAGTGGAGGTGTTGTAGCTTCAACGAGCGACAACCGTTGGATGAAGACCCCCAGATCAGACGGCTGTCGTGAATATCGTGCCGTGACTTTGACCGAACAATAATGCGCGATGGAGAGTGGTTTTGCAATAGTGCGCTAATCCACGTGTCGAGCGATGAGTGGAATCGCTGGCCAAACGAGAATTACCGCCCACCGCCGAAGAGCGGTCCGATAGAAACCAGGCGGGTCTGGTACAAGCGCTGTTGTGGGGATCACCAGGACGGATATGTTCCTGGTCATCGATCTATAGGTTGATCGGACGACGAACGGGCGATTTGGACAATGAACGAAGTACGCCATGGGCGCGATGAAGACTTTGCGAATGCCGTCGGATATTTACAGATCGACGGTGACAAACGCGCCCGATATACATACGTGATAAGCGCCTCCGGTTTTAGCACTTGGTCTAGTACCCAGGTTACATGGGGAAAAGGACAGAGGGGCTAGGGTCGAAGGGGCTAAGCCTTGAATATATTTAAATGCGGGGTTTTCTACCTTTTACAGTGTAATTTGGGGGCGGGAAATGGTAACGACAAGCATAGAAATGATTTTTAAGGTTGGAAGAGGGGATTTGGGAGGTTTAAGCCAGATTGCCTGTGAAAATATTAAAGGTAGATTATTATGATCAACATCGGCTCCATCTGGGGACGACACATTGTTACACAGCAATTTGTCACCGTCCCTGCAATTCCCCATCCCGCACAATTGGAGGGCTCATTCCGTGACCTGTGAGCAATGACAGGACTTGAAAACACCTTCATGACATCCCCCTGAACATGAGCTTTCATTGCCCTGAAGACATATCCTTGTGAAAAACCCTAAAAATGGCCTTTTCTTCATTAGCGCGACGAGATAGTTCAGTACCTGCGCCAATGGGGGAAATCCTTCAAAGAGGGCGGGCCAATTGGTGCTCTGTCTCAGAGTCGCACTCGCACCAGCCATTTTAAGGAATGTTTTTTAAAAATAAATGGCGGAAGATTCACTCCAACCAATTTCTAAACTGGTATCTATCTTGAGTTGGGATGTTTGGCTACGAATCTCCATGTAGAGGAAGTGGTTTTCCACCTCTCATGGAAGCTTCCTTGAGGATAGGGCCAATCCCATGATTATAGGGATCCCAACTCCCCTTCCTCCATCTATAAAAGCTTGCTCATCTCCTTTTCAAGCTAATCTCCAAGTTCCCAAGAGCCTAATGCTGCAAGAGCCTTGATTCATTCCCTTAAGGCCAAATCCAAGCAAGGAGATTATTGTCGAGACATCCGGAGAGAGAGGCTTGTCCCATCCCTGACAGGCTTTATCGAGACACGTTCTACTGACAACCCTCCGAAGGAGAATTCAGGGTCAGAGCTATGGTTGTATTCTTCTTTTGATTGATTAATGATAAGCGACTATTGGTTATGGTTCCACTCTTGTTTTTTATGGTGATCATGAGTTATGTCTTCTCTGACTGACATATAGTTGTATGTACTGGATTTTACGCTTGCGTTTGTTTTGTTTCTTGCGTGTGCAGGTGTCCAATCATGGAGATCGTGAGGCTTGTGATCTGCTAGAGCTAAGGAATGGGAGCGCTACTTTCTCTACGAGCGACAACGTTGGATTCCAGGTAAGCCTTCATCGCTAGTTGGTTTTTTTGCAATTAGGAACCTGCACCATAGCGTGTGACGATTGTTGCTAGACCCGGTCTGGGCTAGTAGGGATCACCTCTGTCCGCAGAGGGGATTTACCTCCACAACAAATTGGTGACTCCACTGGGGATCGTCTAGCTTGTTTTTGTTCTGCTTTGTAAGCTACAGATGGAGCCTGAAGTTAGCCAGATAGCCTTCAAAATGCTATTGCTCTGCATTAGCGAAGTAGATCAAAGCTGCTTCATTCAATCTCCGGTTTAGTTTATGAACTGAACACTTGGAGTATTGTCTTGTCTTTTCGGTTGTTTCTCGATTCTGCTTGCTTGATCGGTTCTTTTGGCTGGCTCTTTTCTGAGTGTTTGGCTTTTGGTTCAGCCCCAAAGGATTAGATCTGACCTCTGCTTTTCCGAATTTTCACCTTTTCATGGTTGGCTTGATTGGCGTGAGTTCCGCCCTGACAGTCGCGCCAGCTGGCGCGGGTTGCCAGTTTATCAGTCGCGCCATTCCTTGTCTGGCACAGATTACAGCCAGAAAGTCGCGCCATTTTCTGTAGGTGCTAGGGTTTACCCTTGTTCAGAAGTTTCTTTTGGTCAGTACTTTGCTTATGGGTTTGTTTTGGATTCTGCTTGAAGTGGTGAGTCTGGTCTTGGTTGGGAGAAATTCTTTGTTTTTTTCATTTTCAGGCGTTGGCGCTTGTTTTCAGTTAGCAACCCGCGCCAATTGGGCATTGGCGCTAGTTGTTAGTGAGAAAGTCGCGCCAGTTGGCGCTAGTTGTCAATGACAAAGTCGGGCCAATTTCAGGGTGTGTGAAAATTGAGATTTTTTCCCTAAATCCTTCACCAGTGTGTCTTTCCCTTCCGGTATTTTCACTGTATGAGCATAGATTACATTACTCATTATTTGAAATGTCTTCTTTCCATGATTGTTTGATGTAAAAGGGAATGAATGTCTTGTTTTGATCTCATGCTTTGGAAGTCCTCTTTGTGTTTGACCTCATATGTCTTGTCAACTTTTGAGGAACTTTGTTACAAAGTGTTTTGAAACAACAACTGCATTCTTAGTGTTTGATTACATCCTTTTTGCATTCATCCTTCCATTAAGAAGATTTGTGTTTTTTTTATTTTTCGTCTCATAGTTTTATTTTCATGCATTAGATCACATTACATTGAAAAGTGTTTTTTGAGATCCATCATTGAACTTAGATTACATTGTTTAATGATTGAAAACTAGAAATCGCTTTGATTGTATTCTCTTTTACTAAAAGCATGCATTAAGTAGATTCTCATTTCATCGAAAAATGCATTGAGTGCATTCTTATCATTTGAAAGAAAAAGGAAATTGTGCATAGATTACAATTGCATAGTTTTCAAAAAAGAGGATTTTGCATAGATTACATTGCATTATTCGCATCGTTGAATGTTTGAGATTACTTTTGGATAGTGAAAGTCATCTAGTTCGGAAGGATTTTGTTTGCAGTGTTGTTGTTTGTTGCATCATTGTTTGAAGCTCTTCCCTTAACTAGATAGCATTCATCGAATTGAAAAGTTTTCTTTTCGCATATAGCTGCATATAGGAGATAGTCAGATGACATGCGGTAGGGCCTTGAAACTGGAACATAATTGAAGATAAACATTAAAATTTATTCAATTTACACTAAGGAAACATTGAAACATTAACGAAATATTTAGAGGTCTAGGCTAGAGACGTGTTCCGGCGTCGTTAAACCTAGTAGCTGTCGTTCACCTTTTGGCTTTAGACAGCACTAGTACGGACTTGTGCTCCCCGTACCGTCTTGTATATAAAGGGAGACCCCACTAGGTTTCTATCCTTTATCCATAGGAAGCCGAGTCTGCCGCCCTATACCCGTGATACACCGGACACAGAATTCGGGGAGATTTCCTACACGTACGTTAAGTCCTTGGTTGATTTATCTTTCATTTTTGAAACCAAGGTGTATATTGCAGTTCACGGTTATTTGGTACACCCTTTGCCTAGTATTCTTGAGTAGTCATTTGATCTTTTCTGACTCTTTAAATTTGAAAGGATCACCAAGCGCTTGTCCTTTCACGCTTGCTTCAAAATTGAAAGAGATAGAGTCACCTTTCATCCATTTCTCGACTCTTAAAACATGAAACGGTGAAGTTTCTAAGTTTCAATGTGGTAAAATAAATCACCCGCAATCACATGCCCTGTTAGATTTTGCTTGTTGGCCGTTTGATTGTGTGCCTTGGTTTTTAGCCCACGTGTGATTTTGAGTTGTTGATGGCAACTTTTCCGGAGTGCACCAACCAAGGAATCCCCTCCGATGGGAATCCTAGTCCTTTTCCTCCTTTTGGAAATGTTGGCGCTCCTTATATGGAAACGTTGTCCCTTCCTGGGTTAACTGTTGGGTTGCCTGTTTGGTTGTTCTCAACCTCTGTGGTCCCGAATGTCCTGGATAATGTTCAATCAATTCCTCCGCCTGAACAACATCATGTTGATTCTAAGGTGGACCTCTCCCCTTCTTCGCGTGTTTCTGCGTCCTCCTCTTCTACTTCGCCTAGTGAAAGTCTGGATTCAAGTAACTGGGTGGCTAAGAAGAAGAAGAAGTCTGATAAGAGAGAGGCTAAGGCTAGAGCTACTGCTTCCGAAACACCTCCTCTTGATAATTCTCCCAACCCTCCACGGAAAGTCAATTTCCCTTGCATGTTGTGCACAGGAGACCATATTCTTCGAGACTGCCCTGGCATTCCCAAGGTGCTCAAAGCATGGTCCAACGGTCGCCCTCCATTGCCTTTGGCTTCTAGGAGTCAGGTTGAGGGCACGTCTTCAACTAGTGCTGATAAGGCTCCTAATAAGCAGGGTAATACTACCAATCCCTGTAAGTTGTGTGAAGGGCACCATGCCATTCACCTTTGTCCATATATGGATGAAGCCAAGCGAGTGTTGGACAACCCGACTGTTTCTACACCATGCCTTCCCGCTGGTTACAAACAGCTTTCTTTGAGTCTTCCACCTACTGATGCCACGATTGGTCAAGAGTCATCCTTGGTCGATCCCGCTCCCCCAAAAATTCAAATTCATGAATCCGTTCCTGACCAACCATTGGTTGTGGGATCGGTTGAACTGGCCCTGTCTACAGTGCACCAGGTCTTTTCCGTGGAGAGTGGACCTCACATCCCTCAGGTTCTTCTTGTTTCTTCAGATTCCTCGGATTTGGAGAAAGATTCTCCTATCCCCGTATCTCAAGAAGCTACTCCTCCACCTCCTGTGATGGAGGTCCCGGAGGATACTCCTCCCGCCTTCGAGATGGAGGTCATGGAGGATGCTCTTTCTTCTTCCGTAACACCAGGGGAAAACCATCTTGGTTCGATGGTAGCTCCTTCGAGTAGTTTGGTCGCTTCCTTTCACTAGAGAATTTGGCGGAAATTCCGACGGCCAATTCGTCGCTAGTCCGACACATATTCGTCGCAAGAGCGACAGTTCGGGGGCGGACAAACCGTGGTTTGTCATGCCGTCGCCGTTCCGACGCAAGTAAAAAGTGTCGCACTATCGACACTTCTTCCGTCGTTCCGAACAGGCGTCACTCTTCCGACGTCTCACAAACCGTCGCGCCTCCGACGTTTGTAAATTGTCGCACTTCCAGTGAAATGTGGTTCGACATTTTGGACATCGTTCTTCCAACGCTTACAAACCGTCGCAGTTCCGACTAAACGTGGTCCGACGTTTTGGCGTCACTCTTCTGACGCTTGTAAACTGTCGCAATTCTGACTAAACGTGGTCCGACGTTTTGGACGTCACTCTTCCGACGTCTAGAAGATGTCGTAATTCCGACGATATGTGGTCCGACATTTGGAACGTCGCTCTTCCGACGTTTTCATACTGTCTCTCTTCCGACGTTGCTGGGTTGTCGCAGTTCCGACGTCTACAAGGCGTTGGTAGACCGACGGAGGGTTCAATTTAAAAAAAAAAAAAAAAAATTTTAAAAGACGAGAAACGTTGTTTTGAAGATATTATATGAAGTAAAACAGTCCATGAAAGTGAAATAGCAGTATGTAGAATAGTAAAGCAACAGATAGAGTACCGACGTCCATTGTTCCAAATACAAATTAAAGTACCCAAAACCCTACAACAGTGAAGTAAAACAGTCCATGAAAATGAAATAGCAGTATGTAGAATAGTAAAGCAACAGATAGAGTACCGACGTCCATTGTTCCAAATACAAATTAAAGTACCCAAAACCCTACAACAGTGAAGTAAAACAGTCCATGAAAGTGAAGATATTATATGAAGTAAAACAGTCCAGGAAAGTGAAGATATTATATGAAGTAAAACAGTCCATGAAAGTGAAATAGCAGTATGTAGAATAGTAAAGCAACAGATAGAGTACC
Organism: Pinus albicaulis; assembly: GCA_034641835.2. Classification (NCBI taxonomy): domain Eukaryota; kingdom Viridiplantae; phylum Streptophyta; class Pinopsida; order Pinales; family Pinaceae; genus Pinus; species Pinus albicaulis. The sequence goes on along the minus strand of CM076579.1, from coordinate 1,467,342,059 downwards.
GACGTCCATTGTTCCAAATACAAATTAAAGTACCCAAAACCCTACAACAATGAAGTAAAACAGTCTATGAAAGTGAAATAGCAGTATGTAGAATAGTAAAGCAACAGATAGAGTACCGACGTCCATTGTTCCAAATACAAATTAAAGTACCCAAGACCCTACAACAGTGAAGTAAAACAGCCCATGAAAGTGAAGATATTATATGAAGTAAAACAGTCCATGAAAGTGAAATAGCAGTATGTAGAATAGTAAAGCAACAGATAGAGTACCGATGTCCATTGTTCCAAATACAAATTAAAGTACCCAAAACCCTACAACAGTGAAGTAAAACAGCCCATGAAAGTGAAATAGCAGTATGTAGAATAGTAAAGCAACAGATAGAGTACCGACGTCCATTGTTCCAAATACAAATTAAAGTACCCAAGACCCTACAACAGTGAAGTAAAATAGTCCATGAAAGTGAAATAGCAGTATATGAAGTAAAACATTCCATGAAAGTGAAATAGCAGTATGTAGAATAGTAAAGCAACAGATAGAGTACCGACGTCCATTGTTCCAAATACAAATTAAAGTACCCAAAATCCTTGAACAGAGAAAAACGCTAATCATGTGAGGAGTGTGACATGTCCAAAATATAAAAAGACCATCAGACCATATCAATAAACCAGCAACATAGACCAGCATCGCTAGTTTTGAAGGCAGAGTGATAAACATTAATCATTTTTTTTTCACAAGAGAAAAAACGTTGTTTTGAATATATTATATGAAGTAAAATAGTCCATGAAGTCATTACATTTTCACATCCGAAGATTGGAACCCAAATATCCATCCAGAAAAGTGGAAGTCCCACCCCAGACAATGATAGAAAAATACCCCATGTCACATACAGGGACATGATATAAAACCCAGTAACGGTCCACATGGAGATTATCGACAATCTGAGAAAGCATCCAAATATGCCCGAGGCATCTATAAGAAAGTGAAATAGCAGTATGTAGAATAGTAAAGCAACAGATAGAGTAACGATGTCCATTGTTCCAAATACAAATTAAAGTACCCAAAATCCCGCAACAGAGAAAAACGCTAATCATGTGAGGAGTGTGATATGTCCAAAATATAAAAAGACCATCAGACCATATAAATAAACCAGCAACATAGACCAGCATCGCTAGTTTTGAAGGCAGAGTGATAAACATTAATCATTTTTTTTTTCACAAGAGAAAAAACGATGTTTTCAATATATTGTATGAAGTAAAACAATCCATGAAGTCATTACATTTTCACATCTTAAGATTGGAACCCAAATATCCATCCAGAAAAGTGAAAGTCCCACCCCAGACAATGATAGAAAAATACCCCATGTCACATACAGCGACTTGATATAAAACCCAGTAACGGTCCACATGGAGATTATCGACAATCCGAGAAAGCATCCAAATATGCCCAAGGCATCTATAAGAAAGTGAAATAGCAGTATGTAGAATAGTAAAGCAACAGATAGAGTACGTACCGACGTCCATTGTTCCAAATACAAATTAAAGTACCCAAAATCCTTGAAGAGAGAAAAACGCTAATCATGTGAGGAGTGTGATATGTCCAAAATATAAAAAGACCATCAGACCATATCAATAAACCAGCAACATAGACCAGCATCGCTAGTTTTGAAGGCAGAATGATAAACATTAATCATTTTTTTTTTCAGAAGAGAAAAAATGCTATTTTGAATATATTATATGAAGTAAAAGAGTCCATGAAGTCATTACATTTTCACATCTGAAGATTGGAACCCAAATATCCATCCAGAAAAGTGGAAGTCCCACCCCAGACAATGATAGAAAATACCCCATGTCACATACAGGGACATGATATAAAATCCAGTAACGGTCCACATGGAGATTATCGACAATCTGAGAAAGCATTCAAATATGCCCGAGGCATCTATAAGAAAGTAAAATAGTAGTATGTAGAACAGTAAAGCAACAGATAGAGTACCGACGTCCATTGTTCCAAATACAAATTAAAGTACCCAAAATCCTTGAACAGATCAAGAAAAATGCTAATCATGTGAGAATTCAAAGTAAAGTTAATCTATTAACATTGTGAATAAAATTACACCGAAGTCAAAAACATTGCCTGGCCATACTCATGGCAAATTTGTCATCGAAAAATCAAAAAATTAAGAAGACTTCCCTCATACGGGGAAACCAGTCTTGAACGTTTAATTTACAGAATTCAAAAATATTACTTAAAGGTCCAGCACAGTAAAATAAACTAAAAGCAGCCCAATTAACTGGGCCTGCTAAGCAAGAAAAACAAATTAACCAAACTAATCCTCCGCCGGTTCCTCCACGATTCGGCACCATCCTTCGGAAGGTCCAGGATCGCTAGGTGCTACCTCCACATGCATGCCACGGCTCCCCTCCTGAAGGCCCGAATGCTGGCCGGCTTTTTCCGAGCTCAGACCCGCCGGACGGGTGCATTCTTCCTCCGTTTGGGCCTCCTCGCGAAAGACCACAGTGACGACAGCTGTGATTCGCGGGCGGTTGAGAGTGCAATCAAAGGAAAATTGCGCAGTGCGCGTCGTGGGAGAAGGTGAACTAGCGGTGGGGAAGCCTGGAGCAGGGGAATCCATACGGTGGCCAGATGCTACAAGCCGACCCCGCCCACTCCTAGTATTTGGATATCGACCTAAGTAATAATCACTGGACTGGCCGGAAGTCATCTCTGTTGAGGTGCCGGAGGGAGCGCGCCGGGATTGACCTCTAGTGCTCCCCCTGCGGCAACGCATCCTATGACGCACGCGAGGCATGGGTGCAATCTCAGGCGCAGTGGGCACAAGAGACGAAGAAGCAGAATTCCAATTAACAGAAGAAGACAGACAGAGACAGAACCGAGAGAAATGGAAATATGCAGCAAAGTCTAGGCAGAAGTTCCGCTGGCCACTTCTCCTTATCGTCACAGTTACGAGACAGTGTAATCCAGCAACCGGCTTGTCTGAAAAACCATGGCTAAACGCCATTTTTTATGTCGACCCGTCTGCAATGCAATCAAAGGACGCCCGTCATAATGAATCTCTGATCATTAATAATGAGAGCCGAAGGCCGGATCAAATTGGAGCATGCGGAATCGCTCAGAGGAGTGGAGGTCCGATCTTGAACAGTGTTAAAAATTAATTAATGTAGATTTGATGTGAAAACTTAATTGAACAGCGTTAAATGTTAATGCGAATGATATGAAATCACCATATCCATGTCCCATCACCTTAAACGCCATCGAATGCACCCGCAGCTGGGAGCGGGGAAAGTTTTATTGAGGACACGTGGCAGAAATTGATTGGAGCGGATCTTTGTTTGGGCCGCTCGCACAGTGGAAATCCGGACCCATAAAATATTAGGGCGAATTTGATAAGAAATTCGCGTCACAAAATTGGCCGACGTCAGAAGGCTATTTTGGAACGCGAATTTGGTTTGAATTATGGTTTATCGCCGTTTGAAGTCCAGCGGGCTTGACTTTTGAACAATTTTCTTATAAAATTTGTGTTGGTTTTCTTTGATAATACACATATTAAAATCCCGCTTAATAAAGAGACAAAATTGTTGTTCTTTCGGAACATGACCCGAGGATTGGACATGAGTTAACAAACAAAAGGATAGCGGAACCAGACATGCACCCGTGGTCAAGCCCTCTACCAAAACCATGAGCGGAATCACAAAAGCGGGTTGCCCATATCGCATCGGTTTTGCGGAGTAGGCGGTATTTCCTATTCGCGAGCAATTCCATAGGGAATGCGACACGTGGTGAAGTGACCCCGGAAAAAAACCGTTTAACCCACGCCATCGCACGTTAAAGCCCGACGTTGGAAGCCAAGCGAAATTGCCAAGAGTCGTTGATTTGGAGAAGGGCCATCGGACGGTGGTCGCACGTTGAACTTGCCCGGAGGTTAACTAAGGTGTGCGGAGGATAGCCAGGTACGATACGAGTGTTTGATTGGTTATTGATATATATAGATGGGGCTGGAGTATAATGAAATTGTTTAATTAAACGATTGGCGGATAATTAGCATAAGTTTGGAGGGTGATTGTTGTAAGGCTGGGTGGTGAAATATAGAGCCGAAAGTTCACTACAAGTTATTTATTTAAAAAGAAACGTGGAGTATAAATACAAAGTGTTGAAAGTTAAACGTTGGTTATAAGGATTGGAGATAATATAAAGTCGGGAATATAAATTAAAGTCCAACCATTGTGGATAGTATTTATTTATCAAATTCTACGAATTTGATAAATAAACCAGAAGAAAGAAGAAGTCAATTAAGACTCAGGCTGGAGGAAAAGAACGGGGTACACCAAGGGAAAATGCTGACAGAGCGATTGTAGACACACCAGCTCTCCTTGGGGGTCCAATTTCAGTTTTGTTGCGTCACACGATGATCTCTCTTCTCCGGCATTTACTTGTATTGAAGATCACTATTCTAGGAATAAGGAGTTATTTTCTCCAAAAATAACCCTAGCCAAACATTGACAATGCATCAAGGATATCTTTCTATGCTTCATAAGCACATTTTTTCTACTTCTAAATCATGTCTTGGAACTGGTTGTTGTGTTGGAAATTATTCACCAGTTGGTTTCATACCAAAGTCTTTTTCACATTTTTAGCATCCAATACATGAAAAAGATAATGGTTTAAAACAACATAAATATTTGAAATTTTGCAAGAATTGTCTGGCACACTTTGAATATAAATTTTGAAGTCAAGTGCATGATGCTGTATAGGATCAAGTGTCATTTTGAATACCAAATGTTTCACAAGAAACTTCTCAACATGCTACCCTGCAGTAAGGATTAAATGACAATATTGCATCAACTATTTCCATAATAAAAGTGCACCTCGGCTATAAGACTAAACAACTAAAAATGTTGTAGATCTAACAAGACCACACAATCAAATGTATTCCACAAGGCCAATACTGTATGAAAAATGAAAAGGAGTTTGCAACCAAAAATACCTTAGGCAACTAATTCAATTAGATACACCAAACTATCAACAAAAAGGAAAACCAGCCTACTCAAAAGGCAAGCGTTTACCTCCTTTGACAAAATTTTGAGTTCCGAAACAAGGGCCTTTATTGTCTTGTCAATGCCCCTAGTAATTTGAATGGGGTTTGCACCTGCTGCAACAACCTAAACAAAAGGTTTCATTTCAAATTATTTTCCACAAATTTAAGATACAACCATTGTCAGTTTTGTATTTCCTAACAAGCTCATAAATTTTGACAAAAGAACCAAAATTTTTTAATACCCGATAGCAATTTTTTCACTCAAAAACTATCTTAGACTCAATAAACCCAACCCAAAACTAAAAAACCAAACACCATAAGACCCTACAAAAATGAATAGATGATCTTAATCCAGTACCATCGACAAAAAGTTACCTTTACACCCTCACTTATTAAACCCTGTGCCGTTGAATTTTAACTTCAACTGCTGCAGCAGAAGGACGGATGCAGCAGCAACATTTTTTTTTGGAGGTTGCTTGCATGCCATCCAGAAATTTAATTCAGCATTTAAAATTCCCGCAAGTTTTTTTTGTAGACGGCCACAGCCATATTTCTGTACAGAATTGTATTTAAACACAACAGCCAGCATTAACGCAATTCACCAACCAGAAATTAAACAAACAGAAATTTACCCGACAGTTTTGTAAATTCAAAAGGAGGGCACGTGGAGCATTAATATTGGATCGCATGAAATTGAAGGGAATCTGAAAACCTGAAAACCGGACCCGAATTTTTTATAGGGCACATTGGATTGAGAATTCGAGTTAAAATTAGGCAGACGTCAGCATCCCATTTTGGAACGCGAAATTGGTTTGAAATTCAATCTATTCAGACTTTTGAAGTCCGACGGAAAGGGTTCTTTAATGTTTTGATAATTTAATTTTATGTATGCTTTAATATATACATATGTTTTAAACATATGTTATATATATATCATATGTGAAATGAAAGGTGGGCCATAGAATTTAGTTTTAATTTTATTTTTTTAAAAGAGGGTTTATTATAATATGTTTTATATGTTACGGCATATAAAAATAAAAAGGACAAAAAAGCTTGGTAGTTTTTTTATAGACAGTACGTAAATTTTTTATTACACAGCAGTGTGTAAAAAGTGAAAGACTGAGTGTAACTTTTTAAGTGTGTATGCACAGCAGTGCGAAAGGGAAAAACACAACAGAGTGTTTTAGAGACAGAGTATGTTTGTTTTGAACAGACAGTGAGTTGGTTTTATGCACTGTGTTTTGTAGCAGTCATAATTTTGTAATCACTCTCAGTGAGGAAGTAGTGTAATAGTTTTTTTTTGAGTTATTGAAGGGAATAGAAGTTTGTTTTCAAAGTATTGAAACTCTGTCTCCTGTCAAAGAAATTTTTATTTTCTGTGTGTTGAGGAAGGGAGATTTATGGGTGGTTCTTATGAATCAACCAACCATTCAGAACATGCTCATCAATCCAAACCATAAGTATTATGTGACAATATTCAAGCAGGCACTCAATCGGATTTCTGAAGCTATGTTAGAGAAACCCTAAACTCTCACCGAAAATAGGTGAAATGTGGCACCACTCAGAGATTGACATGTGCCAATTGGTACAAGTGGTAGACAATTGGCATGCTCAAACAACGAGGTGATGCAGGAATGACATGAGGGAGAAAATATCATAAAAGCCCCAAATCTGGAGAACTAAAGCTCATCACCAACCCGAGATTGACAACTTTACATGATGTAACCTATGAAATCGTAAATGGAGAAATCATAGTAACAATAAAGTAACCTATGTAACAATAAAGTCGGATTCATCCTGGGAGTGGTAATGGGAGAAATCATAGTGAACAACAGGAAACATGCAGAGTTGCTTACAATCAAATACATGAAAAAACACATACAAAAAACCTAGATAATAATCATGAACAAGCTTAATATTGAATTATGAACTGTAAAGGAACTTACAAAATGTGACATTACGAACCCGGTCAAGCGCACAAGCAAAAATATCCTGGACATGACCCTGGTTGACAAGTTGTATTGTTCATGATGCAAGAGAATTTGTACCTGCACTGCCAAGTCAATCAAAATCCATCATTATCTATACAATAAATACAAGTAATTGATGTAGTATTTTTTACTCTAAGATGCATTCTTATGATAATGTTAGAACATATGTTGAAAATGTCAAAACATACCCGAATAAGCTCCTCTTCGTTTCAAGAACAATTTATTGGAGTCGCATGAACTTGGAACAAGCCTCCCACGATCTGAAAGAGTAGCAACTAAGTCAATAGTGACTTTTTTGTTGCTACACTGGATCGAGGGAGGTTTGCTCCAAGATTAAATCGCTCCAATAAATTATTCTCTACTAAACAAAGCCAACCACGTGAAGGTGGAAGCTCTTATGGCTCCTCCCCCCCCCCCCTCACATCACTCTCAATTCCCCAATACCCAATCTATATTTCATTTTTTACTTTCATGAGCATAAAAAAAAATATTCAATAACTAGTAAAAAAACAATTCAACAAAAAGTACGCAAGGAAACATTGCAATTAATGCTTGACATAAAAATGGTATGATAAATGAGTTTTTTATATAACGCAAAAAAATGTTCCAAGTATGGTAACGTTTGTCTTATAATAATACAATATTTTACATTGTCAAATTTTCTTTTTCTTCTTCCTATATTTAAAGCTCCTAATTACATCATCAATATCATCGTGCTCTGCTCCTGTTTCGTGCCTTTCAACCCGCACTGCTGACCTAGTTGCGTATTCACGATGTCCGGGCTCATCCAGTGACGGGGCATCGCCTACAAAAACAGATAATATTAAATTTTAATTTTCAGTTTTTAAATATCATTGAACTAGTTCGGTAATATTAATAAAAAAAATTGCAATGAGATTATTTACCTGGTGCACCAGTTGTCGCCGCTGACCTAGTTGCATTGTCACGATGTCTGGTCTCATCCAGTGATGGGGCATCGCCTCCAAAAATAGATAATAATTAAATTTTAATTATCAGTTTTTAAATATCATTGAACTAGTTCGGTAATATTAATAAAAAAAATTGCAATGAGATTATTTACCCGGTGCACCAGTTGTCGCCGTTGGGACTGTTGCCCTGTCTTCCTCTCTGGTGGTAAGATCCTCAAGGGAAACATTCTCTGTCATTTAAACAAAAAACGTTATAAGGACAACCATCAAGGTATAATTAGAAAAATTATAAGTGGAAATTAATTACCGTCACGGCCCTCACTGATAGCAGTATTGTCGGCCTGGTCCCCACTACAATGATCAGGTTGCACGAGAGGATCATCTACATCTGGCTCTAAAACTGGGTTATTTACCTCGTCGGTAGTGTTGCTCCCCCGATTTAAACAAAGTTGTTAGACATTAAATTTATGGACGAAAACAAAAATATTGAAAGGTTAATGTTTTACCTTATCAGGCATTGTAGATCTTGGGACCTGCCCCAAGCTTCTGCGACGTTCAACTACAGCTTGATAGCCAAAACGGAAAGAAATATTTTTATCTTCCTCTGTAGTTATTGTTCCAAATTCATCACCCTACATTATATATGATTGTGTATTTTTAATCATATCTGATAGGATTACAAAAACGTTGGAAGGCGATACAATTAATTATAAGATGTTTAGCTACTTAATTACAATTCTTGCAGCTAATTTCAAGTAGCCACCCTGGCCGAGCTTGTGATGGCCCTTTTCTCTATCCTAGCTTTGGTTGCCTTTGAGGTGTGAGGCAACCTAGCATCAAAAGATTGAAGTCAGAGATGACGTAGCACACTTTTATTTTAGACATAAAGAAAATTAAAGCTATTGAATTAAAGTTGTAATTTACCTTGCGGGTCCAGTTGGCATTTTTCCTTCTTTCTTTGCCCTTTTCTCTTTTCCGTCATGGATGAGTGCTCTCCACTCACTCTCTGAAACTGCGAGAGGACGCCATATCTAGGGTTAAATTGTAATTGCGTCCTATAGGTGTCCCTGGTATATTTCAAATATTTTCCGGCTACCTGAGCCACCGCTTTTCTGTCAAATGTGCCGACCCCAAAAAGGGCTTCTAGATAATCTAGAAGTTCTTTTTTCAGGTTGGAATTCTGGGAATTCCACCCTGTACGTATGGTTGGGCCAAAAATTACCAACGCATGGCTCTCCAGAATCCCGTAGAACTCATTGTTTCCTACACATAATAAAACCAAAAGAAAAAGAAGATATTATCATTAATTTAAAAATAAAAATCATGATAAATATGTTTTAGATAAAGTACATGAAATAGTTAAAATATTAAAATTTACCTGGGAGTTGTACATGCTTTATAGGACACCCTCATCGTTCACCAACAACGTGCCATTAATGGTCCCTGTGGAGCTGACACGTGTAGCTCCAGGAAACGCAATAATGTAGCTGGCCATATCAGCCTCATCATTGCCAACATGTTCAGCAGTTGGCTGGGTGTCAGCTTGGGCAGGGTGTGTTTCTTGGCTAGCACCTAAAGGAGTAGAAGGTGTACGAGAGGGTTGTTGGGCAATCTCTTGCCCTTGTGTCCCACTACCACCAACACCGGGTTCAGCAAATGCTAGAAGACGCTACATACAAAAGAACTTTTTGTTAGTTTAGTCAATGTAAAAATTAAAAATCAAACTATCACAATTCATCTCATGCAGAACAAAAAAAATATCCTTTTGACTTTTTATTATTACCTGATATATATTTAGCTGCCTCATAAGATGTTGTATCCTCTCTTCTGTTTCAGGTGTTTGAGGCGCATCTATCAAAGCATTAAATTCCGACGTTGCATCTCGTGCCTTTTTTTGCAACAACAACACCGGAGATAGGGATGAAAAAAGCTCTTCCTCAAAGAGGGAATCATCAGGCGTACCATGGCTAGGTGTCTGCATATTTGAACAAAATTAATATTATTTCAATTATGTAAATAACTAAAATACCTAAAGATAGAGCAATGCTGGCACTTTACATGTTCTTCCGCTGGCCTCTTTCCGCGATCATCCTATCTCGGGGTTGTTCCTGCACTGCTCTGATCAGTCTGCCACATTGCAATAAAATTATAAATGTAAAAACTTGAAAACACAAAATGAAAACTGAAATAATTTCTAATAAGACACCGAAAGACAGAGTTAGAGTTTCAAATATGCCTTGCATTGAATTCAGTCCTGGAAACATGTCATTGCACATTAAGGCACCCAAACATTCAATCCACGAATGATATATTTAAGTAGGCTTCTCCTATTCGGGAAAACACCATACCTATAATGCATTCACTTGCATGTATAAAGGGAAAGGAAAACATGTTTTCATACAACGGTGACAAAGGCATCTTGGGGAAAGGTATCTTCACTTTTTATTTATGTTTTTCACCCACACCACTCTCGTGTTTTCACTAATCCCGTTTTGTCATTTTTGGATTCAAATTAAGTTAAGGCCTTAAGTATTTTTTGACCTTTCGGTGTAGTTTTCATAAGTGGCATGTATGGATTTTCCATTAATTCTGCACTTTTTCTCTTCATGCGCATGTTTCGCTGGAAATCAAATGCATGATTTAGTCCCATACATTTAACAAGTTGTTGGATCAACTCCATAGGAAATATCATGTTTCCTATTCAATCAAAATTTATCTCAGTTAGGGTAGGTAGGAAGGTTTTCCTTTGTATTAATAGGGCACTTCTAGCTTGCATTTTTATTATATCTTTCAAATTTAGTGTCGTTTCAATTAGGGCATGATTTTTTGCAACTTTCAAGGTGAGAATGAACAAAGAAAATTTTTTGTGATGGATGACTGTATATGACTCCATGGCTAGAGGAAAAGGCACTAATCTACTTCTTCAAATATCTGTAGTTCTCATTCACCTCATACGAAGATGGTCCCTGATTTTGAGCCAAATGTTGCAGCAAAAAGTTCCCCCCCTCCATAATTTGATAGTCAATGGAAATTTCTAAAATTGATGATGGGGCAAGATTATGGAACATTGGCACATACATATGTAATGGATTCCAAGATCATGATATATGTTTGCATATGTTTATGGCAATGTTCCACCAAGTCCCCTGGAGGTGGGAGCGAGGGGACGAGGGAGCGTGGGAGCGGCCTATGCAAAAGCTCCCTACCAATTTTCAGGAAACGTGGGGGGACGTCGGGGTCATAAAAATTATAAAATTTAATATTTAAAATGTAACTATATTTTTGCAAGGAATGTATATACAGTCATCATACACTTGCATCATGAAAGATAAATCATAAATGATAAATTACAAATCGATGAATGATGAATCATATAATTGAAACAAATTTAAAAGTTAAAAGTTAAAACATACATCATACAATCATGCATGTAAGTTTGTAAGTTTGTAACTATATAATCATTAATGTAACTACCAACAATGTACAATGAAAATAAAGTTTAAGATATCATATGACATATTATATCAAGATTCAAAATAGAGTTTAAACTGAAGTTTACAACTCAAGTCTGAAACATAAAACTTAAACGCAAATAAGTTATGTCTCAAACTTAAAACATAAAACATAACATATGAATATCAAATGATATCATCATAATGATAAATGAGCATAAATGCTCAAGTTAATGCCCCACTAGTCTCTGCATCCAACTTCTGCACGAATATATCAAGATCAACCATGTCACCATCCGAATCAGAATCACTTGGATTCTCAAATATGCTAAGTGGCACATCAAATTTTAACACGAAACCATAAACTAAAAGGGGCGGTGAGGGGACGTGAGGGGGCGTGAGGGAAACATCCCCTAGAAGTCCCCAAGACCTCGGAGTGTGAGGGGGTGAGGAATCTAGACCCCTAGGTGGGGGGGCGAGACCCCGTGTAACACTGGTTTATGGAGGTGGTGGAGCAAAAAAGAGCTCAAATAGAGCTGAAATTTTTCACATAAAAAGGACTGTGGGCTTGACTAATGGTTCCATTTAAAAAAATGATATCTAGACAGAAAATAAGTGTAGCATGCAAACATGCATTGAAAATCCATCTGAGTTTGCATTGTATTACTTATGATGGATTCAAATTTGGGTTTCAAAATGCCAGGTTATGGCATGATTTTGTCGAGAAACCCTTAGTTGGATTCTCATGTTGGTTTAATTTATATTTTAAGTTTGTTTTGCAATCTTTGGGTGATAGTAACTCATGAACTAGGTTACCAATGTGTAACAATCATATTTCAAGAATAAAGTTGTGATTTTTTTATATTATTATTATTATCTATTAGCTACGAGTATTGACACCTAATGCCCGGAATTTTGACATCTTGATAGCATGGATAATTTCGAAAATGTTTCTAGTAATGTTAACATAATAACTATCATTACATGTCTTCACTTTTTTCACCATAATAGACCTGTGATATGGACTCATCACACAACTTCATATGCTATGTCCCAACAAGTTCAAACTGCTTGAACCTACCTCATAGTGTGGTTATTAAGGACAAGTTGCTTGATATATAACTCGATAGCATAGACCACGTTGCAGTTCTAAAAAGAATCCTCAAGTGTCAAAACAACTTCACAATATGTTCTACTATAAAGCCTTTTGGGATACCTGAAATAATATATGTATCATTGATGACTTTTAAAGTATGACAAGATCCAGAGGGAAAGGAAATCAATGGAAGAGTGATCCACCAATGAAAACCTAGAATTTAGCATCAGATGAGTTAGAGTCTAGGAAATTGAAAGCCTATAATTTTAATTAGTGATGAAGGACATCACATAGGTAATTATATTTTCATGTAGAATAATCTGTTAATTCAAATTTAAACTACATAATATGAAAGGCATACCATAAATTTTTTCAGGTAAGTCCAAACAACCTATAAAAATGGAAAACCTTCTTTTTCCATGGGAAATAATTTACCTTTCCTTTTTCAAGGCAATCTAAATCACAAAAAATATGAACTATACTGCACACATTCTTGGATAATGTGAAAGTGAAAAAGGAATACCCTACACAAGTGATGCACACATGTACATTTGAACACTAATAGATTTTTGTAGTTGAAATGCAATGCTTGTTTTCATTTAAATGTAGGGTTTTTAAAGCAAGGAGAAATAATGGCTGCCAAATTAATAATCGTTTCTTTGGGAAAAATTTAAATCTTGTATTGGGTGATGAAGATAATAGAGGGTATTGAATCTTCATTCTTGACATCTAGAGAGAACCCTACAGCCTAACACAATCCAATGGAATTGACCAAAAAAACCCAAATAGAGTCAACCCTACTATAGGAGGAAGGGCCTGCAGTAAGAACTTACCATTTTGCAAGAGCCGAGGGTGAATGCTGTTCTGCAAGAGCTGAGGGCGAATGCATGGCGAATGCCGAGGGCAAAGGCTGTTCTTTCCGCAAGAGCCGAGGGCGAACACTTGTGGCGAATGTCAGTTTCCGAAAGAGCCGAGGGCGAATCCGTGGCGACGTTGGTTATAAGAGCTCGGCTGGCACAAGCCGAGGGCGAATGCTTGCTCCTTGCAAGAGCCGTGGCGAATGCGTCGAAGGCGATGTCGTTCTGCAAGAGCTGAGGGCGAATGCTGAGGGCGAATGGTGTTCTGCAAGAGCGGAGGGCGAATGCGCGCGTGATATCAGACGTTAATGTAGCACACATGTACATTTGAACACTAATAGATTTTTGTAGCTGAAATGCAATGCTTGTTTTCATTTAAATGTAGGGTTTTTAAAGCAGGGAGAAATAATGGCTGCCAAATTAATAAGCGTTTCTTTGGGAAAAATTTAAATCTTGTATCGGGTGATGAAGATAATAGAGGGTATTGAATCTTGATTCTTGACATCTAGAGAGAACCCTACAGCCTAACACAATCCAATGGAATTGACCAAAAAAACCCAAATAGAGTCAACCCTACTATAGGAGGAAGGGCCTGCAGTAAGAACTTACCATTTTGCAAGAGCCGAGGGCGAATGCTGTTCTGCAAGAGCTGAGGGCGAACGCTGAGGGCGAATGCTGAGGGCAAATGCTGTTCTGCAAGAGCTGAGCGCGAATGCTGAGGGAAAATGCTGTTCTGCAAGAGCAGAGAGCGAATGCACGCGTGATATCAAACGTAGCTATTGCGACAAATACGAAACATTTTTATGTAGCGCGCATATAAGTTTCGAATTTTTATGTAGGGCCCATATAAGTTTGGTATTTTTATGTAGTGCGAAAATAACTGTCACTATACCGACGGCGGAAAAGGCGTCGCTATTAGGACGGTGCCTCCAAACGTCGCAATGGCGACACCTAGACATTGTGTCGCAGTTGCGACGTTTAGAGTCGTCTCAATAGTGACGCTTTGGGCCATGGTGTCGCAATTGCGACGTCTTCCTTTAAACGTCGTAATTGCGACACTAGTTTAAGTGTCAGTATTGCGACACTTTTCTATAGACGTCGGTATAGCAACGGTTTCGAGCGGGATGGAAAAAATTTGGGAAAATTTCCGACATTTGGTCAAAAGCGTCGGAAACAGGTGTCGGAATTTCCGCCAAATGTAGTAGTGTTTGATTGGAATCGATTTTCAGGATATCGCCTTCCGTCTTATGTGCCTTTCGAGATCACAGTACAGGCTTTTGTTCTGGTCGTACCCAGCACCATTATAGACGAAGGCACGTCTGTTAGTGTTCTATCCTCAACTACCTGGCAAGCTTTCGGTTCACCACCGCTTGCGCTTGTTACGCAGAATCTGTTGGAATTTAACAGAAGAACGAGTCAACCGTTAGGGATCCTTCCAACGTTAGCTGTTACTTTGGGAGGTAAAACCGTCCATATAGACGTGATGGTTGTTCCAGACCCCTTGGATTTTAATCTGCTCTTGGGGCACGATTACACCTATGCCATGGGAGCGCTTGTCTCCTCCCTTTTTCGTGTGGTCTGTTTTCCACATGAAGGACGGATTGTGACCATTGATCAGCTTTCGTTCTTTAGTCATGATGTGGAAGTTGGCCCGCCATCATCCCTTCCTGGTTTTTATCCACTTGTTATATCTGCCCCACCGCAGGTCAACTATGTGGCTACCTACCCCGTGCATGTACCCAGTGATAGTGGTGTTGTGCATCAAGTGCTGGGGGCATTGGGTCCTGACTTCCAAGACGTTTTCCTTCCATTGGACGGGCAACTCTTGGAAGCATTGACTTCTTGTTCTTTATGATGAGGTCCGTCGGAGCATAGTTTATTTTCTTGTGTCAAGCTCCTTAAAAAATGAAACAAGGTGTTTTGAGGATAGTTCTTTTAATGTGTCAACCTCGTTAAAATAATGAAACACGTTATTGTTAAATTCGAGTCTTTGATAAGATCTCGTGAAATACCATTTGATTCTTTCTCTTGATCTCGTAAATTGAACCTTCACTCCATCTGCCTTTCATATGGACTGAAGCTTGGGGGGCATGTACCTCGAATTGAGTCACCATGCTAGGGGCATGCTTACTTTTTCAAGCATAGTTTATCTTTGTTTCAAGCTTGTGTAAAAATGAAACCAGCTTCAAGCAAAGTTTCCTGATTTCAAGCTTGTGTAAAAATGAAACCATTCCCATTTTACCTCTTGTGATTGCCATTTTATCAGCCTGTTTTTGCCAGATGAGCCTTGGTTTTCTCACTCCATCGTCACTATCTTCTTGGCCGATCATATGCCTTCACTTGGTTGTTTTACCCGTTCCTGAGGAACCACTGCGATGAGTAGTCTTGTTAGCCAGCCTCTTAACCTTTATTTTTTCTGAGCAGTTCCACCATTACCGGAACCAGTTGCTACCCTTTATACCACTCATTCCTCCAGGAGGAGTCATCTTTCAGCTCTTTTCTGACTCTCTAAACATGAAAAGATTTCCGAGTTACTTGTCATTTTGATCTCGTTAAAGTGGTTACGAAACAACATCTACCCAGTATACGTTTACCCCTTTTTCGGGCTGGGATAGATTATTTACGAAAAAGGAATACCCTAGCCTATCGCGACTAGGAGGTTTTCTCAGACATAGTTTTCTACCTTTTCGGATCTGCGGAACTATTTATGAAAAGGGACCGTTGGAGTATACTTTTCCATTTTCTTTTCAAACTCTATAAATATGAAAAGACGTCGAGTTCTTCCTTTGTTAGACTCGTTAAACCCTGATGACATCGGATTCAAAAGTAATGACGGTATTCAAGTTCCTCCTTCCTAGGGCTCATTAAATGTACTAGGATGGGCTTATACAGCAAGCACATGGTATCCTCTTCAAGCTTGTGTAAAAATAAAGGGGTACTCGCCAGAAATGGTGGGGAAAATGGAACCAACATCATTGTCGTGTTGGCAGTATGTCGCTCTTGAACATGGCACTTGTCTGCATTCATTTCAGGTTGGGGACATCTCATCTCGTTTTTCACTTGCCTCCGTGGGTTTGGGTAATCCCTTTTGACCTATCATCTGCTCTTTGCCTCATCACTATGACCTCTGATCTTTTGATGTCAAATACTGCCAAGTCCACTGTCGTGCCATTTATATGTTCAAGAGAAGTTGACCTCTGCAAAGTACCAACCTTCCTCTAATTCTCATTTGATCATGATTCACAAAAACATTATGTTCCTCGATCTCGCGTCGATGATGTGGGAAACACTATGGCCCGCCTTTGATCGAGGTCACTTCCTATCTACTTCTACTCATTATCCAAGAAGTTGATCTAGAGACTCCCTTCTGGTACCTTGGAGCCTGCATGCCTCAACGGCAGGTTCTTCACGTTCGACATGAGGTTTTCATCATTGGCCTCCGATCGAGTGATTCTACGAGTGTTCGACGCCAGCTCATTGATTCACATGCCGTAGATTGTACCTATAGTACCTTGAGGGCCATTGTCATTATTGGTGGTACCTCTCGTATCTGTTAACAGATTTCACCACTGGCTGGTAATCAGACGATGTTCTTGCATGTTTGACTTCAGCTCACATATTCACATGCCTGAACTTGTACTCTGTTCGGGTCAAGATGGAGCGCAAGACCCTGGATTCTTGTCTGTTAGAATCCAAGCTGTGATTTTGTGGATTATTATGACTCATTGATTGGATGGCTGCAACCATACCTGAGTCTATTTATCGATCCTTACTGGATGGCTGCGTCCATGCCTCGGATCTGGTTTACTACATACTCTGTTATGGATGGTTGTGCCCATACCACATGTATATCATGTATTTGAGATATCAGTTGTACTTCTCTACGCAACTTTTCCGACGGCAGTGTTTTCAGTTGGACACGTTCTCGTAAAGAATTTAACCCCTCTCTCTCTCTTTCGGGCCTCATGCTTTAGGGGGCATCTATTACACAGCAATTTGTCACTGTCCCTGCAATTCCCCATCCCGCACAATTGGAGGGCTCATCCCGTGACCTGTGAGAAATGACAGGACTTGAAAACACCTTCATGACATCCCCCTAAACATGAGCTTTCATTGCCCTGAAGACATCTCCTTGTGAAAAACCCTAAAAATGGCCTTTTCTTCATTGGCGTGACGAGACAGTTTAGTACCCACGCCAATGGGGGAAATCCTTCAAAGAGGGCGTGCCAATTGGCACTCTGTCTCAGAGTTGCACTCGCGCCAGCCATTTTAAGGAATGTTTTTTAAAAATAAATGGTGAAAGATTCACTCCAACCAATTTCTAAACTGGTATCTATCTTGAGTTGGGAGGTTTGGCTACGGATCTCCATGTAGAGGAAGTGGTTTGCCACCTCTCATGGAAGATTCCTTAAGGATAGGGCCAATCCCATGATTATAGGGATCCCAACTCCCCTTCCTCCATCTATAAAAGCTTGCTCATATCCTTTGCAAGCTAATCTCCAAGTTCCCAAGAGCCTTGATTCATTCCCTTAAGGCCAAATCCAAGCAAGGAGATTATTGTCGAGACATCTGGAGAGAGATGCTTGTCCCATCCATGACAGGCTTTATCGAGACACGTTCTACTGACGACCCTCCGAAGGAGAATTTAGCGTCAAAGCTATGGTTGTATTCTTCTTTTGATTGATTAATGATAAGCGACTATTGGTTATGGTTCCACTCTTGTTTCTGATGGTGATCATGAGTTATGTCTTCTCTGACTGACATATAGTTGTATGTACTGGATTTTATGCTTGCGTTTGTTTTGTTTCTTACGTGTGCAGGTGTCCAATCACGGAGATCGTGAGGATTGTGATCTGCCAGAGCTAAGGAACGGGAGCGCTACTTTCTCTACGAGCGACAGCGTTGGATTCCAGGTAAGCCTTCATCACTAGTTGGTTTATTTGCAATTAGGAACCTGCACCATAGCGTGTGACGATTGTTGCTAGACCCGGTCTGGGCTAGTAGGGACCGTCTCTGTCCGCATAGGGGATTTACCTCCACAACACACATCCATCCCTGGACGTGTCGAGAACTCTGTACACCACCAAATACTCCTTTTATGTGAATTCTTCTCTTCAGCCCTTCTGCTTTTTACTTCATGATTCATCACGGCACCCAAATTATTCAAACAAAACGAAACAGGAAACTAATATACAATATAATACATCAAGCTACCTCTGCCTGAATCAGAATTGAAAGTAGGGCTTGAGAAATTGACCATTTATAGGGGCGTCAAGCAGATCCCCCTGTAAATTTTACAACCTGAAAGTATTGTTACCACCTTGCTCCACAATCTTGAAAGGGCCGAACCAAAGCGGATCGAACTTCCCATGTTTTCCTTTTTTAGCCCTCCGGACATCCCACCTGAGTACTAAGTCACCAATCTGCAGATTCCTGTCTTTAGCATGCTGGTCAAAAAGGTATTTCATCTTCTCGTGATACTCTGTTAGCCTTTGATTCACCTGATTGCGTGTTTCTTCCAATTCCACTAGCTGGTTTATTCTTCTGATCATATCATCAGGCTCTTCTTGACTTTCCTGCATGAATCGGTCTACTGGTAGGGCTAATTGAATAGGAAATATTGTTGCCCTCCCATACACCAATCCATATGGGGATTTCCCAGTTGCTCTCTTGCTGGTAATTCTATTAGCCCATAGAGAAAATTTCAATTGGGAATCCCAATTTTTCTGATTTTCGTTTATAGCTTTCTTCAGTGCTCTTACCAGGGTTTTGTTGGAAGACTCTACCAGGCCATTTCCCTGTGGATAATAGGTTGTAGAGTGACCTAGTGTGATGTTATATTGCTGACAGAAATTCATAAATTTTGTAGATTTGAAAGCCTGAGCATTATCAGTCACTATCCTGGCAGGGCAGCCAAACCTGGATATGATATTCTCTTCCATGAATTTTATTATCACAGTATCAGTGGCGTTCCTTGTAGGTATGGCTTCCACCCATTTTGTGAAATAATCAGTGGCAGTTAAAATCCACTTATGTTGTCCACTTGAAGGTGGGTGTATCTCTCCTATAAAATTGATTCCCCATTTCTTGAATGGTTCATCTATATGAACGGGAATCAAAGGCAGAGTTGCTAGCTTTTTTCTTTCAACAAATTTTTGGCACTTTTCACAAGCTCTGACCCAGGCAAAAACATCTCCGAATAGTTTGGGCCAATAGATGCTAGCCTTCAGGATTTTATGAGCTGTGGCCCTCCAGCTGTAATGTCCCCCACAGATTCCTTCATGGAATTCAGCCATAATACTCTCTACCTCATCCTCTGTAAGACACAGGAGTAGGATGCCTGAGGGATCTCTCCAGTATATTCGGCCATTGGCGACTATGTATTTCTGTGATTTCAATCTTAGCGTTTTGTATTTAGCTTTATCACAGCTAGGAGGGCAGCTAAGTGTGAGAAGATACTCCATAATTTCTTTGTACCATGGACTGGTGAGGTACTTTACATGTATTTCTGGAGTAGCTACCCTAATTCCTTGTCGCTCCTCTTTCTCCTCAGGTTCCTCACTTGCTATTATGGACACATTTATACCCAAAGCCTGATAATTTGATTCAGATAAGATTTTGGCCAACCCTTGTCCTTTGATCAGCTTGGTGGGACAGATGTCTAGATCATACTCCTATATTTTGGAAATCCACTTTCCCCTTTTTCCTTCACTGTCCCCTTGAATGAGAATATCTTTTACAGCTGTTGTAGGCACAAATGTAGTGATATGGGATTGCAAGATATACATGCGGAATGCTTTGAGGGATTTCACCAGGGCGTATGCCCGCTTTTCTAGTATATTATATTTCAGTTCTGCATCACGAAGCACCTGACTGAAAAATGCAATAGACTGCTCATATCCTTCTTCATTTTTCTACAACATAACTTCAGCTACTGTATGGGGTGATGCAAAGGAGAAGATCATAAATGGTCTAGCATAATCTAGCCCAGCTAGCACAGGAGCTTCAGCAAATGCAGTTTTAATTCTAGCAAAGGCTTCTCGTGATTCTTGTGACCACTTTACCTCATTTTTCTTCTTCAAAATGGTTGTTATATGCCTAACTATCTCATCATAGTTAAGGATGAACCTCCTCAAAAAATTTATACGGCCAAGGAAAACCTGAACTTATTTTTTATTTCTGGGGAGAGCAATACCATTTATAACCTCTACCCTCCTAGGACCTATCTTCAGCCCATCTCTAGTCACAATGTGTCCCAAAAGTTTTCCCTCTTCTAATGCAAATAAAGACTTTTGAGGATTTAGAGAGAGACCATACCTTCTGCATTTCTCAAAAGTTTTGCGTAAATTCTCAATGTGCTCAGTATCATCCTTTGAAAACACGGTGATATCATCGAGATAGACCACCAGAAACTTATTATGCTCCCCAAAAAAAGTAATGTCCATGGCCCTCTAAAAGGTGGCCCCTGCATTAATCAACCCAAAAGGCATCCCGGCGTACATAAATGTACCCCATGGTGTGGTGAAAGCAGTCTTCTTTTGGTCTTCTGGAAGTACAGCCACTTGATTATAACCAGAGAATCCATCCATCATTGACATTCTGGAAGCTCCAACCACCCTCTGCAAGATGTGGTCCATCTTAGGCATTGGATAATTGTCCTTTAAGGATGCTCTGTTTAAATTTATGAAATCCACACACAGCCTTATTTCTCCATTCTTTTTCCGGACATGCACTAGATTGCTACCCATTCAGAGTACCTCAATGGCACGATTATTTTGGCCTTCAACAGCTTCTTGATTTCTTTCTCAATAGAGGGAAGCAACAGGAGACTTATCTGTCTGAGCTTCTGCTTATGAGGTTTCATATCGACAGGAAAGCTTAGATACAACTTATTAAATCTCTTGATAAATTCTGACACCCCTTCATTATGTCTTTTCTTGAGTGTATTAAACTCAGTAAGACATTGTCCATGATCTTTCTTCTCCCCCCAATTTCTGAGAAAAGTATCCTCCATATTATCCCAAGTGGTAATTGAACGACCTACCAAAGTCTTAAACCATTTTTGAGCTTCACCATCAAGAGATTGCACAAACAGTCTTAAGACCACATCCAAATGTTCTACATTAAAGTTCTCTGCAAAAGAGCAGAAAGTCTCAAGATGTTTTTGAGCATCAATCTCATTTTCCCCATTGAATTTGGGCAAAATCTTCAGATAATCTTGGGGAATATCATTCAACACTTGAGGTAATTCCAGGGGAGCATATTTATTCATCATGAAGGCTGGAACATTAGCCATTGTAGGAGGTGGAGGTAGTGTAACAGTCTGATGTGTAAATGGAGGAAGAGGAGGAAGTGGAAGTGGAGTACGGATAACAATAGGAATATACTCAACTGTAGCTTGAGGTGTTGAGGGGAACAATGGTCTGTTAATAGCAGATACTTCAGTGACTTCTTTAACCTCTTCTACCTCAGGAGAAGGATGAAAATTATCTTTAAATTGGAAACCTCCTCGGGGTGGACTATCTGAATAGTAATCGATATCTCCGACAGTGGAGTCAGGAATTTGCAATTGAGAATCTTGAGAGGAGGAGGATGGAAAGTCTTCTTGAGAGAATTCGGGAATCTCAGAATGGACTGATTTTCTTTCCTCCAATTTCTTCTATGTATGATCTTTTCAGGGTCAGACACTGAAGGTGTCTTTGGCTTAGACGTATCTGACCTCAGGTGTGGCTTACGAGGAGCCAGGACTGCAAATAGATTTATCAAATGAACAAATGTGGAGTCACCAAGGTGAGGGATCTACAACTCTCAACTCTCCATACTCACCTACTTGAAGAGTGAAATATATTTTGTCGAGGCCCAAGGATTCTGATTTTCTTAACTTCGTCCCCGACAACGGCGCCAGAAAGATGTTTTAGCTTCAACGAGCGACAACCGTTGGATGAGGACCCCCAGATCAGACGACTGTCATGAATATCGCGTCGTGACTTTGACCGAACAATAATGCGTGATGGAGAGTGTTTTTGCAATAGTGCACTGAGCCACGTGTCGGGCGATGAGTGGAATCGCTGGCCAAACGAGAATTACCGCCCACCGCCGAAGAGCGGTGCGATAGAAACAAGGCGGGTCTAGTACAAGCTCTGCTGCGGGGATCACCAGGATGGATGTGTTCGTGGATGTCGATCTGTAGGTTGATAGGACGGCGAACGGGCGATTTGGACAATGAATGGAGTAGGCCACGGGCGCGATGAAGACTTTGCGAATGCCGTCGGATCTGTACAGATCGACGGTGACAAACGCGCCCAATATACATACGTGATAAGCACCTCCGGTTTTAGCACTTGGTCTGGTACCCAGGTTACATGGAGAAAAGGACAGAGGGGCTAGGGCCAAAGGGGCTAAGCCTTGAATATATTTAAATGCGGGGTTTTCTTCCTTTTACAGTGTAATTTGGGGGCAGGAAATGGTAACGACAAGCATAGAAATGATTTTTAAGGTTGGAAGAGGGGATTTGAGAGGTTTAATCCAGATTTCCTGTGAAAATATTAAAGGTAGCTGATTATGATCAACAGGAGGGATAAAGCTCGAATTGATCGCGCCTATAGAAGCTTCCAATTGGGAGAATATTCGACCATCTAGGCTTTTATAATTTACTTTTTCTTTTATTCGACTTTTTACGGGGGTCTACAGGTTTTTGTAGCAGAACGTGTGTGGGTTGCCACGGTTTATAGACCAAGTATCCGTGGACCCGCAGGAAAAGGCTAGAAAAAGTGCAGAGGTATACTTTTAAGGGTTTTAAAGAAATTTTCTCCAATTCCAAGACTTCGTTCAGGAACATTAGGGTTTTTGACTTATGAGGGAGCACAATATAGGTAGTGATAGACCTATATGGATAGTCAAATGTCATGGCGACAAAATAACGTGTAACAGGTAGTGATCTATTGGTTGATGATGACAATTATTGATGCTCTCAAGGGTGTTTTTTCTTTGACAATAGGTGGAATGTGGTACCCATATGTGTAAGCTTGGCATGGCATATAAATGTTCATTGTACACATAGGTGTATGACTGGGACCTTCCTATGTAAGAATTGTTGAAAGAGATGCTTATAAAGGCATGGTCTTCGATGAATTTGATCAAAGTGCAATGGTTTTAAGGTACGATACCATCTTAACATGAAAGCTTGTGTTGGAGTCGAATGTCAAGAGGATCGATTACATCTATGGGAAATTATGTCTCCCACAGTGCCACCCGAGGATGTCCCTTTTGTGGTGAGGGGTGATCCAAGGTACCACTTACTTTTTGGAAAATAAGTGTTGGTGTTGACAAAAAGGAAACCTCAACCGAACGAGAGAGTCGTTGATGCAGGGGATAAGGATCCTTGGATGTGATAAGTTTAGCATAGGCATGATGGTGAGGGGTGACTGAAAACTGATGATGGGTATTCAGTGGCCTGAGGTCAGAGTATAAAAAGCATCTTGGCAGCAGTCATAACTATTTCTGATGGGGAAATCCCTAGAGTCGGTAGGACGTCCAGGGTGGGTATATATTGGTTATGAATTTCATGGTGGCTTATGCGTGAAGGGTGTGATACTCCAACCAAAAGTGAACAGGGACTGCTGCCATGGGATAAAAAATGGATGGGCGAATAGGGGACATAGTGCACCATTTACGGTCTTTGTACACTTACCAAAATAATGAAATAATAGGGTTTGGTTTATAAAAAACACAGATTTGGGTACCCCAAAACATGAAAGTGTTCACTCACTGATGATGTGAGGAAGGTGTTTTTCTGAGGGTGGGGGCCCCATTCATTGGCCTCATGTGTGGGGTTGATGAAGCGGATGGAAAATGTCGCAGATGGGCTATGCTAATGGAGGTATGGTAGGCCAAATGCAAGGCGCAATAGTGCGCTTTCAATATTCTTGTAAAACCTGGTAGTCTAGGAAAGGGGTTTTATTTTGATGTGGTAAAACTTGACCTGATGCATGGTGAGTGAAATGGGCATGAGGTGCTTCCTGGAATAAAGTGGTGTGGCCATGGCATCATGAATTTTGTGTTGTATGGTCTACTTTGGGTGACAGACGCCATGGAGGGGAGGCTTTACTAACCAACAAGGATGTTTATCATGTGCAAGGTGGGGTGATGATAAACATGTTCAGGTGCTTGGAACCTATGGTTAATTTCTTATGGAGAAATGATGTCAGGATATGCAGAGTTTTTCTGGGACTCTATCATGCTGAGGGTAGAATGATACCTCCTCTAGAACTTTTGGTGGATGGAGCGATGGATGGTTTGCAAAATACCTGCAAAACATACCCTCAGTGAAAGCATCTTATTTATTCAAATATTATTGAAAGACATGTGCTAAAAAAGAAGATGAGAGAGGGCATACCTGTCGGCACTGAAAATTTATTTTTCCGGAGGTGAAAATATGTGGCATCGCCCTTGGGTGTTATTGAGCGTTGATTACAGTGTTTCTTCTGGTCCTGTAATTGGGCCTTCTCATCTCTCGTTATGGCCCTCCAAATTTACCGGAAAGGGCGACATATAGGCGAATATGGCTCAATTCAGTTCATTTGTGTCAGTTGAGCATATGAGGTTTTGAGAGGTCAGTTACGGTCAGCCTGAGAACCCGTGACTAGAAATTTTTTAGCCAAGTAAGCCCCATGACGTCCTGTACTTTAATTTTTTCAGTGTGTCAGTGCCAGGGTCTGTACAAGATGGGCTTGTACGGATCCTAGGCCAACTTTTTCCTTGACCGCGCGGGCAATAAAGGCATAGACGCATAGCTTTCACACAAAACTAAGGGTTTTGCGCGAACTTATCACACATGTACTATATTTTAGTGTGTTTGTGAGAAAAATAGGTACATTCTCCTTATGTCTGTCTGAGGAACAGGCGCGCGGAGGGCCGAAGCTAATTTTTTGCAAAATTTTTGGGAATTTTATATGTTTTTTAGCGCTTTCAGTGTGACTGATGTGTGTCTGTTTGATGACAGGATGTTGTGGAGGGAGAGGGATTGGCTTGATCTCTGGGCCACTTTAGCTGTTGATGGTCATGCGCGCCAATATTGGCGCATTGGGGTCTTCTCAAATTTATGGAGAATGACCTCTTACGATCACAGGATCATCTTCTATGTTACCTGATCCGATGCTGGAATAGGCGACACAAGGTGATGGTGCTGTGGGGGTGCGACCTTGTTATCCATTGCGAAATGGATATTTATTTTGTGACCGGGTTGTTGCCTTAGGGTGAGGCACTTCCTTATCCACTTCCCCTTGGGAGAGTAGATCTTGAGCAGTTTTCAGCGAGCCATTGTGGTAGGGTGCCCCTTACAGAGGGGTGCATAGCAATTGCTGACTACCTTGTCTGAGCGGTGTGCTCTGGTTGCTATTGTATGACTGGCGAGGTCGTCTATGCCCCACCGGGCATTGGGGCCACAGATAGGTTTTTTACGCCGGCTGAGGGCTGAACATTTCTTCGATTTGGCCTGTTTTTGCTATGAAGGGATGCTGGCTCAGCTTTCTAAGGTCCGAGATGGATCAAATTTGTTCACATATGCTAGAATTATATGTAGCATTATGTATGAGAGGGTGGTGTTGCTGAGACCTACGGTGGTTGTGCCTGTTCGGGGGTCTTAGGAGCCTCGTATGAGGAGGTGGGCCCTTGTGATACCTCGCGGAGGGGGTGGCAGTAGGCTGGGGCGTTGTTGGAATGCCACCATGGAGGCTTGGTTTGAGGCCAATCCTTAGATTCTTATGTCGTTCCCTTTATGCGGGGATGGACTTCTGGGGAGACCCAGACATGGGTCTTCTTGCTAGATATGATTGGGGGCCAGTAAGTATGTTTTTGTGTTTTATTTTGCATTTACTTGAGTATTTATGTTTTGTATGTGTATTATGATTGAACTGACATATTTTTTTTACTCTTGCAGATGTTGGTGAGGTCAGGCATCTCATGGCTCAGTTGGTGGGGCACCATCCGATTCGGTGGGCTTGAGGTGCTCCTCGCACAGGTGGGGGACAGGGAGAAACTTTGGTGCAGCCTCCGGGTGGAGCACCTAGTGGGGGGTTTGGTCCCTCACGAGAGGGTAGCATCTCGGCTGTTGCCAAGACTGCTACTAAGCGGGCTCGTGTCGAGGTGACAAAGGCTCGCATTACTGAGTTGACAAAGCAGGTGGCTACTCTAGAGGTTAGAGCTTGGGTGGTAGAGGACGCATGGGGTTGATTGGACTGCTTGACCCAGGGGATGCCTACTTGAGGCTTCGTGGATGACCTTGGTGATACATGGTTAGAGACATTGACGGCCCAGGAGAGGGTTTATCAGCCGATTTTACGTCGAGTGGCAGTCTTTGTTTTGACTGCGGCTCTAGTGTTGGTATCGAGAACAGTTGTGGGTCTATGGGGGAGCACTGCCCTAGAGTTTTATTGTACACAGGGAAAGCACCCATTATGAGGATGCTTCGCCTGTTTTTTTTACTTGTATACTTGTATATTTTGGGCTGACTTACGGGTTAGAGACACTATTTTTTGTACTCAGACACATATTTTTTGGTATATATGAGAGAGATATTTTTTGCAGCTCTACATGGTGTGACCCCCGTTTTGTTTATGGATTATTGATTAGGAGATCATGTCCAAGTGGAAAAAATGCTCAAAAATGGAAATGCTCAGAAATAGTTGCAGTCTTAACGACCGAAAAGGCCTCATCACTGGGATTCTAGAGTCGTGAACGGGACTCAAATCCGATGTCATATGTGAAAGTTACTGAGGTTTGAATTTGTCCAGTGACCTCCAAAACAGGAATTTTTTACTATGATTTTTGTCAATTTGTAAAAAAAATTATATTGGAAAATTTTCATTTTTATTATGTTTTTACAGGCCTATCAGAGGGTGCCACGTGGCTTGCCTGGAGGTTTCCACGTGGCCCTAGGCCATTGATTAAAAAATATTGTGGAAAGTGGAGGTCATGAGGGTTGAACCTCGACCCAACTCCTCGAGCAGGGTCGACCCGACCAACACAACAGAGGGTCAATTTGTTAAATACATAGTCGGTTGGAGTTAAATGGGTGAGTCAGGTCTTTTAAATTTTAATGAGTAGAGATAAGGAGAGCCCCTCAGGGCTTAAACTCCGTTGCCATGCGACCACTTGCAGAACCCGAGGCTTAAATATTTCCAAGCAACAGAAAACATAAGGCTAGCCCCCTTGGCATGTGACCATCCTCTATGTGACCAGGGCTAACGCCGACAGTTTATTCGGGAGTGGATGGTTAACATTAAACCGCAACATGTGACAGTGGGGTCCGAAAATTTAATACAATCGTTGGTTTAACGGTTTAGGTGGCAGTTTAAACGGAGCGGTCACATGTGACCACATCAATGCGTCCCTATGTGACATTTAATGCAACTACTAGTGGTTCTGCCTTATTTGGGGTGCATTCCACCAAACCCGGCTTTGTGCCAATTTTAGCGCGTTAACTGGAGTTATCCCACATTTGGTGGGGTTTTCTAGTGACATTGGGTAGTTTTCTTTGGGAGGTGATAACTACCTCAATATTGAACAAAATGGGATGAAATTTTAGTCAATTTTGGATTTCTTGAGCATTATGGAGTGTTTGGGATAGGTTTCAAAGCAAATAGAGGTGTTCTTCAGCCATTTTTGCTTCAGGGAAGAGGAAAGAGCCACCAGGGCCATCAAGAAGATGGAGCTGTATTGGGTTGTACTTCATTGTTTGAGGTGAAACAAAAGCCATTTTTAGCTTATTTCTATCTTCTAAAGTCAAATTCATAGTTTTTTTTCCTTGTTAGGCATATTTTTTAATGTGTAACCATTTTGAGAAAATTAATAGAGCAAGGGCATACCATTGGGGAGCCTTGGACTGGCAGACGTAGCCCAGGAGGGGTGAACTGCCTCATTAGTTTGTTGTGTTATGTTATGGTGAATTTTTCTTGTTGTGTATTTCTGTTGTGATATATTAAATAGTAAATTTAAATAACAAATCCTCACACATAAAACTCAGAAACATTACCAAAACTTCTTTGTTTAAACTGCAAGTCATGGAGAACACTTTGCACATTAAATTATATGGAAATGGATACTTTGCATAGCATTAAAAATAGTTCCATTTTCAGATAAGATGGTATCAGAGCTCAGGATTTGAGCATTAGGAGCTAGATTTTTACACTGCATTTGTTCTTGTGCAAAGATATAGTTGATTGTTTGCAAGTTTTGATGCTTACTAGGCTTAAGCTCAAGAGGGGGGAAGGACAATTGGTTAGAGCTCAAAATAATCCTCAACCAAGGAGGGCCAGAGAGCCATTAACTCCACCTTATAATTTACCTCCAAGAGCCATAGAAGAAGCCTCAAACATCGTCATCCTTAACTTCAGTGAATCAATCTCACAAGTCTAAAACCTCTGGTAAAATTCCATTTTTAAAGCTTGATGTTAAATTTGAGTTGCCTATGTTTATTGGTGAGGTCAATGCAGAGAAACTTTACAATTGGATAAGAAAGTTGGAAGTTTATTTGAGGATACAAAATCTTCATGAAGATGACATCAAGATTCAATTAGCATCTTTGAGAATGGAGGGAGCAACATTGGTATGGTGGGAATCCAAGACCAAGGATGAAATTAAAAAACATGGTAATATCACTTTATCATGGGCTGAATTTATTTCTGCAATTAAGCAAAAAATTTATCCATTAGCTCATTTACAAAAGGCTATCATGAATTGGAAAAGTTTTAGACAACTTAAGGGACAAAGTGTTCAAGATTACACTCAAGAGTTTAGACGAAGGGCTTTATTACTTGGAATTGATTTGCATAGTAAAGATACTTTGCTGAAATATGTAGGTGGTTTACACAGCTATCTTATACATAATATTCTTATGTTCATTCCTACTAGTATAGACAAGGTCTGTGTCCAAGCCACGCATTTAGAGGCTAGAGGTAAACAATCTTTTGATGGGAATAAGGGTAGTGAATTTAAAGGCAAAGGTAGAAAAAGAAATGCAAACTCTAGGAAAGAAAAAGGAAAATTATTTTGTAAAAATTGTTCCAAAACAAGCCATGATGAAGACCATTGCTAGAAACTTCATTCGGAATTGAAGCCAGAAAAATTTAAAACCAAAGATAAGGCCAAAGAAAAGGGCAAAACAGTTGCAATAGCTGAACAAGACTTAGGGTCTGAATCAGGAGATGAAACTAAAAGCATAGCTTTGGCATTAAATAACATAAAGTGGAAAGAGATGGTAAATGAAACAAATCCCAGTTCTAGCACTTTAAACTGTCACATAGAAGCTCCAAATGAAGAGAGGAGGATAGAGTTGTTTCATGTGAGGATCATTTCAAAACACACAAAGATAGACACACTATTTGACATGGGGTCTTAAGCAAACCTCATCTTAGAAGACTTAGTCAAGAAGCTGAAACTTGAGACCATTCCACATCCAAAGCCATATCCACTTCGATGGATTTGCAAGGATGCTAATTTACAAGTCTCAAGGAAGTGCATGTTGTGCTTCGCCATAACAGCTCATTATGTTGACTTGGCTGAATTAGATGTGGTACCGCTTGACATTACATGTGTGGTGTTGGGTATTTCGTACTTATATGACAGGAAAGAAATCTTCCATCGCCATGAGAACAAGTATCATCTATTCAAGGATGGAAAGGAGTTTATTGTGAGAGCACATCAGAAGAAGCTAGAATCTTCTTTAGTGAATGCAGGGCAATTGAAAAGGCTTGTCAATGCAAGTCAAAATTTCACTTTTTTGATGATTAAGCAAAAATATTTTGAACATAATCCTTTTCATGTTATTTCTGACGTAAATGATGAAACGTTTCAGTCTAAAAGCAGGTCGTCTTTGGAAGAAGATGACAAGATGTTGTAGAAAGTGTCTTTGGTGTCGATTGGTGCAAAGAAAAAAGTGTCGGTGCAAGGTGGTGCAAAAATACAAGAGAGGGTAAAGCATGCAAGCAAAGAGGGCACAAAGTTCAACATGGATCAATGCTGGTTTCATAATGGCAGGTTGGTATGGTGAGAAAACTTGGTCGGGAATCGAGACAAGTACATGGCTCATTCGGCAAAAATTTTCCATAAGGACAATTGGCAAGTTGAATCTTATTTTCAGTTTCCTTGGAAGGTAGACCATTGTAGGAATAGTATGATTTCTGCAAATTTTAGTTGTTGTTCTGCAAATTTCAAAAATTTGCATCATGACACAATCAAGGTTAGCAACAGTCAATCAGCAGATTCAAGGAAGAATTTATCTTTTTATGAGAAGCTCAATTTGATGAATTCAGGAAGATTTTAGTGGTTCAAGGTTGGAAGAGTGGAGAATCAGTCTCCTCATCTTCAATTTCTGTAATTCAGAGAGCTTTTGGGGTCCAAAAGCTTCCCATTGGGGAGGTGTGATTAGGAGATCACGTCCAAGTGGAAAAAATGCTCAAAAATGGAAATGCTCAGAAATGGTTGCAATTTGAACGAACGAAAATGCCTCATTGTTGTGATTCTAGCGCCGTGAATGGGACTCAAATCCTATGTCGTATGTGAAAGTTAATGAGGTTTGAATTTGTCCAATGACCTCCAAAATAGGGCTTTTTTTACTATGATTTTTGTCAATTTGTAAAAAAAATTATATTGGAAAAATTTCAATTGTATTATGTTTTTATAGGCCTATTAGAGGGTGCCACGTGGCCTGCCTGGAGGCTGCCATGTGGCCCCAGGCCATTGATTAAAAAATATTGTGGAAAGTGGAGGTCATGAGGGTCGAACCCTTGACCCGACTCCTCAGGCAGGGTCGACCCGACCAACACGGTAGAGGGTCAATTTGTTAAATGCACAGTCGGGTGGAGTTAAATGGGCGACTCGGGTCGTTTAAAGTTTAACGAGCGAAGATATGGATAGCCCATCGGGGCTTAAACTCCGTTGCCATGCGACCACTTGCGGAACCCAAGGCTTAAATATTTCCAACCAGCGGAAAACATAAGGTTATCCCCCTCAACATGTGACCAGGGCTAACACTGACGATTTATTCGGGAGTGGATGGTTAACATTAAACCATGGCATGTGACAGCGGGGTCCGAAAATTTAATACAACCATTGGGTTAGCAGTTTAGGTGGCGGTTTAAACGTAGCGATCACATGTGACCACATAAATGCGTCCCTATGTGACATTTAATGCAACTGCTAGTGGTTCCACCTTATTTGGGGCGCGTTCCACCAAATCCAAATTTATGCCAATTTTAGCGCGTTAACTGGAGTTATCCCACATTTGGTGGGGTTTTCTAGTGACATTGGGCAGTTTTCTTTGGGAGGTGATAACTTCCTCAATGTTGAATCAATGGGATGAAATTATAGTCAATTTTGGGTTTCTTTAGCATTCTAGAGTGTTTGGGACAGGTTTCAGAGCGAACAGAGGTGTTCTTTAGCCATTTTTTTTTCAAGAAGATGAAAGAGCCACCAGGACCATCAGGAAGATGGAGCTGTATTGGGTTGTACTTCACTATTTGAGGTGAAAAAAAAGCCATTTTTAGCTTATTTCTGTCTTCTGAAGTCAAATTCACAGCTTGTTTTTCCTGTTTGGGCATATTTTTCACTGTGTAACCATTTTGAACAAATTAATAGAGCGAGGACATACCATTGGGGAGCCGTGGACCGGCAGATGTAGCCCAGGAGGGGTGAAATGCCTCATCAGTTTGTTGTGTTATGTTATGGTGAATTTTTCTTGCTGTGTATTTCTATTGCGATATATTAAACAGTAAATTTAAGTAACAAATCCTCACACATAAAACTCAGAAACATTACCAAAAATTCTTTGTTTAAACTGCAAGTCATGGAGAACACTTTGCACATTAAATTATATGGAAATGGATACTTTGCATAGCATTACAAATAGTTCCATTTTTAGATCAATTATGCTATGCTGGTGGACATCTATGTTTTCTATATTTTTTGTTTTTTTATGTATGATGGTTTATCCGGGATGCATTCCAGTTTAGAATATTGTTAGCTAGGCGATCAGCTGTTTGGTTTTGATTTCTTGGTACATGTGTGAATGTTATGTGGTCAAACTGTCAGCTTAATCTTTTTTCACACAAGTATTTTCTAAACATATGTGAGTCATGTATCTCAAATGCCTGGTTTAACTGTGACACTAATAATTGGGAATCGAGATAGATATGCACATGGCGTATGCCCTTATTGAGGGTGTCACACATAAGTCCAATGACGACATCATATTATGCCTGATTGTTTGTTGCTGAACCGATGCATACACCATTAGTGCATACTGGCGATCAGTCAGGATGGTAGATGACCTGGGCAGCTGTTGCTAAACTTTGATACCGTCGCGATGCCCCATCAACAAATCCATTGTAATGGTCGGGTTGATAATCCATTGTGACACTAGAGCATATTTTTTGACAAGTCTTTTGGTCAAAAATTTAAAGTTTTTGGGTCCGTGTACGTTGAATCTAGGGGTGGGCCTTCTCGGCCCTTATGGGTAAAATTTCTTGAGGTAAAGGCCATTGACGGGGTTGCTGAGGCATGTTTCGTCTGGCTCAATCAATATGTATGCCCCCTTGAGGAGGCAATGTTTTATGATGTAGGGTCCTTTCCACAAAGTTTCAAACTTTCCTAGCCCTAAGGCTTCTTTTACGACATCGTAGCGGAGGAATAGCTCTCCCTCAGTGAATGAATGATGGTTGATGTGGCAGTTGAACGATGCTTTTACCCATTTCTTTTGGGCCTCCTTGTGTTGCAACGAATGTCTTTGGCTTTCGTCGACGAACTCTAGTTGTACTAAACGTTGTTCTAGAGGCTAGGTATCATCGAGGAGTTCGATGGCGGCATGTAAATTTGGGATCTCGTGTTCTATGGGAATTATGGCTTAGACTCTGTATACCAATTGGAAGGGGGTGAAACCAGTGGATGTTTTCACGGCCGTGTGTATGCCCACAGGGCAGAGAAAATCATATGGTGCCAGTTGGTTTTATGGTTATTCACCATGCGATGTAACATAGTTTTGAGAACTTTATTCACAACTTCAACCTGTCCATTAGATTGGGGGTAGTATAGTGATGCGAATTCATGGGTGAATCTGAGGTGGTGATATAGCTCCTGGAAAAATTCATTCTCAAAGTGTTTCCCATGGTCAAAGACTAACTCCTTGGGAATGCTGAACTGGGCAATGACATGGTTAAACAGAAATTGTGTGGTGGTTTCCGCGGTGTTGTCGTATGTGGGAATAACTTCTACCCACTTGGTGAAATAATCGACAGCCATGATGATGTATTTGTGATTTCTTGATGATGTTGGGTTGCAAGTCATGAAGTCGATCCCCCATTTTCAAAAGGGACCAGCGATGATGACGGGGTGCAGGGGAGCGGGAGGGGATTTTTCCTTATGAGCGAAGTGCTGACATCACTCACACCTCTTGATTGTTGTGATACAGTCGCAAAACAAAGTGGGCTATAAATATCCTGCTCGTAGGAGTTTTAGGGAGGTGGCCATCCTAGAGAGGTGGTCACCGCAAGATCCACCGTGGCAGTCATTAAGGGTTTGTTCCACTTAGTCGTGAGTAAGGCATCGATGTAAAATGGTGTCGATGCCCCGTCGGTATAAGACATCTCCCATAAGGAGGTATCGGGGGGCCTGATGGTGAATGCACCGAAGATCATCTCGAGTGAGGTGGGGTCTGAACTTTAGGGCTCATAAGAAGAGGAGGATATCTCTGTACCAAGGGTCATCGGTTGCTACGAGGAAGAGATGTTCATCTAGTAGGGAATCGTTTACTGGTGATCCTTTGGTATGACTTGGGAGGTCCGTAATGAAATCTTCTAATATTAGCGCCTTTTTTCTCTTGGGGGAGCAAAATTGTAAGTCGTATTCTAATGACTATCCAACAGGCGTATTTGTGGTTCATTAGGTGGCGCATGAGCAAATATTTGATGGGGTTAATATCCGCGATGACCGTAGTGGTCTTTAAGATGATGTAGTGGCGAAGCTTTTGGACTGCATGAATCAATGCTAAGGCAATATTTTCTTTGAGTTCATATCTTAATGTTGGGCCTGATAAGGTTTTTCTGATGTAGTAAATTATGTGCTCCTTCCCATATGGGCCTTCCTAGATCAACACTCCAGCCAAAGCGGTCTCGGATGTTGATAGATATAATATGTAATCTTTGTCATAGTCTGGGGGACTAATGAGCTGTGTTGAAGACAATGTATCTTTCAGCATGTTAAACGCTTGTTGGGCATGGTCATCCAATTTGAATGGGATTTCCTAGCGAAGGAGGATTGAGAAACCTTTAGTGCAAGTGGTGTAATCTAGGATGAAACGTCTCAGAAAATTGGCCATCCCCTGCAAGCTTTGTAGTTCTCTGAGGGTTTGAGGTGGAGGTACCTCTTTGATGGCTTGGACCTTGAGGGGGTCCACTCGAATTCCTTGTTGGGACATGATAAAACCTAAAATTATTCCTACTGTGAAGCAAAATATGCACTTGAGGGCGTTCAAGCATAGGTTGTATTGTCGGCATCATTGGAATACCAGTCGTAGATCCTCGAGATGGTCTGAGCGCTTCTTGGATCAGATGATTAGGTTGTCCAAATAGGTGAGGATAAGGTGTGCCAAGTCATGAAATATGTAATTCATGGCCCTCTGGAACTTGGCTCCTGCGTTTTCAAGGTCAAATGGCATTACCTTGTATGTGAATGTGCCCTAGAGGGTAGTGAACGTAGTTTTGTACCAATTGGTGTGACATATTTGAATTTGATTGTACCCATACAATCCATCCATGAAGGAGAGGGTCTCATGACCCACAAAAGCATTGATGACTTGGTTGATGAATGGGGTGGGTTAATTGTCCTTGGGACATACTTTGTTCAAATCTCAAACATCGGTGCAAACACGTATGGTGCCCTATTTTTTCATGATGGAAACAGGGTTGGAAACCCAAGATGTGTAAGCAATGGGGTAGATAAACCCGACTTTTTGAAGCTTGTTGATTTCTCGTTTTATTTCTTCTACCTTTTATGGGTGTAGTTGATGATGTTTTTGGCGTATTAGAGGTACGTCAAGCCAAGTGTCAATATGGTGCTCTACAATAGTGGGACTAAGCCCGGGCATTTATGAGTAGTCCCATGCGAAGCTATCTCTATACTCTTGTAGAAATTGGGTATAAGAGGTTATTTCTTCTAGAGAACATGCTATCCCCAGTGAGATTTCTTCGACCTTTCTAGAATTTTGGGATATTTTCACCTTGACAGTGATGTTTGAAATGTTTCCTTCTTCTAATGCATCGGGCATTGGGATGGGGTTCTTGAACTAATAAAATTTCCCTGAGGGGATGAAATATTTCGATTCAATCGCCTAAATCTCTTGTTATTTTTTCTTATCAGGACTGAACACTTTTTGTGGGAGAAAAAGTGAGCGGTGATGCAATGCATCCCATGGATAATCCAATTCCATCATGGCCTCTGGGATGTCCTCATCTGAATGGAATAGGGATCCTAAGGGGGATTTATTATGTGCGAGGTTGTGCAAAAGAGGTTCAGTTCACACTGAGTTAGTTGATAGGCATGAAAATGATTCCATCATTGACGTGGTGTAACCAGACGCGGTCGACAAAGTGCAGACAAATTGGGTTTGCATTGTCATAGGTACAACTACTCTCGTAGTTGCAGCTGACTCGACACCTATGGAAGATGAGAAAATAGCTCAAGTCATAGTTCTGATACATGATGATATGAATCATATATGCTTTATCGTGTCGTCAGAATTTGATGGAGGAATAATTTCGGTGATGGGAGCTTGCATGAACGCAAGGCTAGATCCCTCGCTAGGATGGTCAATTTCCAGCAGGTGGAAATTGTGTCTGGTACAGAGGCACCTAAATGTTTCCATTAGCGGGCACGTTTCTGGTTCTTGGTTATGGCCAGTGCAAATGGTGCATGGTACCATTGTACCAACTGAGTAGATTGTGTGGGAATCAACACTACTCTTTGCCCCAAAAGTGGATGCTCGGAAGGGATCAGATGTAGAGGAGGAGGTATTCTACTTCCACTTCCAAGTTTTTGGCATGGATATGTCTCGCTATCTTGAGGAGTGAAAAATTAACGCCGCTCTTGCCGCTCTAAGCTTCAGGAGATGATCAAATTTTATTATATGATGGAAGTGTGAACAAATCTGGAAATTGTTGTGTGTGATATTCTCTTGGTTAGAGAGATGTCTTTGCAGGAGAGAAGAGAATATGCAAAAAAAAATTACTAGGTGCTTCAATTCTTTGCACTGATTGACCCAGTTGCCGATCAGGTTGCATACTCCGCATGTTATCCTAGGTTGATCCGGGGTCATGTTTGGTTGGCGCACCTTCCTAACCTATCCATTACATAGACATGGGTATGGAGTATATTTCCTGGGGGAATTCTTCCTTCCATATTGGTCGCTAGGTTTTGGGTTGATAATATCTCGGCGTTTTGTCTCTAATAGATGTATCATCTTGATTGGAGGATGTACTCGCGGGATATAGGCACAAATCTGCTCATGGTGATTTCCCCAACATACTAGGCAAAACATCATAGATATGGGGTTCTCGTCTTGCTCGCTTGATGGCATGACTGGGTACCAGCGGCGTAGCGCTTCTAAGTCAGGGCAAGTGGCGACCACATGATTGGGAATTTTACACAACGCACATGTTGGTCATTTTTCAGCTGACAAAAAGAGTATGGATCTACTCGTCACATCTTCTTGAGTTGTTTATTTGTTCATAGATTCAGAGTCAGAGCCATCTTCTTGGGAGAGGCGAACTATATTTGAATGCATACTAGCTAGCGTCGCACAAAATCTAGGGATATAGTGAAAATGGCATAAAGGATGATTACCACCGCATATTTGACATGAATACTGGGTGTCTGGGTGCTATATACTACATGGACCGGATACCATCGCTGAACATTTCTAGATCTAGGAAATCGGATATGAAATGATCACATTCATCAAAGAGTACACAACGCTTGATAGGGAGAGGGGAAATGGCTGGGAGTCTTTCAGGTGATTGTCGTTCCTCCTGTAGGTATAGAATGGCATGAGGTTCATCTCTAGCTGACTGGATGGAGGGATCCTCTTGATAGGATTGCTCAATCGCGTGTAAAGCGTCCCTATATCGCGAGATCTCTAGGCAATGATAGGTATAGTGCCCATAATTGTTGTATATAGCACTTGTGTGATTTGTACGCAATGCCTTGCCTTAACTTTTGGTGGCAGGTTCCTTTTTTATGGGAACTTGTTGTCACGATGTCTACCACAGAGCTAAGGAGTCGTTTTAATTCATCTAGCTGTGGGCAAATGTGGGTAGGGTGGACTACTATGTCACATATGGCACAGTGTGGTGATTCCCGTAGCATGTTGGGATTCTCCACCTTCTTTCCTCTTTGATTGGTGTTCTTAGTCATCACCATCAGGTTTGCGATGAGAATTTCCTTCGAAGGGATGTTTACGACAGTTTCCTGAACAATTGGGGCCTGCTCAGGATTGAGGGGGATTAACCCTGTCGAGGTTATGTGTGCGACTCCCATTGCGGGAGGTGGGACTAGGTACCAAAATGGGATTTCAAATGATAAGTTTGGTAGGACCACCATGGCCATGACCTATTGCGACACAAAACCAGTTGGGGGGCAAAGGAAAGGAGTTTGGGAGGTAGCGTAGGCTAGAGAGGCTGTCGTGGCTAAGGACTCGGTGTCATTATTTCCTGTCTTCATGTCTTTACTAGATTTTGTGCTTGATGAGGACATCATGCACACCGGAGCCTTTGTGACATCAGGTGATGACTCAGGTATAACAGGGGGATCTCCTTGGAATGACCCTAGGATGGACGACGGTTTGAACTAGTCGGGGACATATTCTTGGTACTGTGTAAGAATCTCGGTAGATGTGTCTACATAGGGTAAAATGACATTGGTATTTGTTAGGGGTCTCTTTTCACTGTGTTTCAATTGGTTGACAATAATGATGTGGTCCTCATGGGGGAACATCATAGTTCGGAAGACGGAGGAGGCTATGGCTGACATGGCATACGTATAACTTCGGCCAAGGAGTATATTGTAATCCAATTGAGCATCCAAGACTTCAATGTCTATAAGGACCGTCTTGTTGGCTAAGTAGACTGGGATGTTTTGGTAGAGGCTGACGAGAGATGAAGGGCATCCATCGTATGCTCTAAGCATGATGTCTGATGGCTTTAGTTCGGGAGACCCTAACTTCTGCTAGACATTATTTGACATGATGCATGTAGATGCACCCTCGATAATGATACATCGGTGGATGGTGATGTTTTGAACCAACAGTGGTATCTGAAAGGTGACCATCGAGGGAAGCCTAGGGGTGGCTTTGTCTAAATCAAAAGCCATTTAGCGCAAATCGGCAAGGTGGATGGCACCTAATGCAGAAAGTAAGGCTTTCCTTTTCTTTGGGAATGATTGTAAAACCTCCAAAACTAACATGGCGGCAGGAGATTGAGCTAGATCATCCACAATGCTATAGTTATGGACCACTTTGGAATGGTTTCCTACCTGCCTAGTTGGTCTCTTAGCCATTTTTAGCAAAGGTTTAATAGGCATCTTTGATATGGTCAAAGGTGTTGTTGGTGCACATGTACTAGCCCCTGACAAATTTGTGTCTGGTGGGGTGTCGTAATTTTGGTTCTGTGTCTGAAAAAACATTTCTTCACCGGTCATGTAGATTTCATGGTTGTTTTTTCTGAAATCGTCGAGAGTTTTTTGTTTTTGTTGAGTGCTAACTGTCCCTTGATGGGGGAAAGGTTCCTGCATGACTGTTGTCTGTTGTGAGGATTCCCCCTGCTCACGGTTACCTTGAAGCTACTTCAACTCAAGGAGGTCAGGACAGTGGTGAGTGTATTGACCGTACTCACCACAGACTGAACAAGAGTGGTTTGTCTGAAGATTCACCCTCTTGTTCTGCCTTTGGGAGTTTCTTGGCTCCTGGTTTTGATTTTCCCTCTTGTTTTGCCTTTGGGAGTTGCCCCCCTGTCCAGGATTTCCTTTAGGCTTGTTTTTTCCTTTTTTCTTAGCCGTGTTAGGAGGATAATTTGGATACTCCTGATTGTATGGTTGGCACGATTGGACTTGGGAAGGTTGCACAAATTTCACCTGTGCATTATTCTGCATGGGTGGATTTGGCGTTAGGACTCGGCATATTGCAGTCCTTGTCCCTGGTTTATGAATGGATGTTGGGGGGGGGGGGCTCTTCTGTCGGCATGTCTAGCTGCATATTGGGTCCCTTGGGCCAGAGGATATGGACCTCCCTGCTGATGATGGTACGATGATGCCCTATTAGTCATGTTTTGCGAAGGTGCATGATGACTTTGGTAGTTGGGTTGCGGTATGTTCTAGGTAGATTCATATGCGTAACCGGGGTATGGAACGTTGCTACTAAGGTGATTCTGGGTCAATTACCCAATCAAACTATCTGCAGATTTTGACGCTCCTAGAAATTATTTGTAAGTTTGCAGGCACGGGGCATTAGGAAGGATATTGTAAATATATCCTGACTATTTATAGATCATCACAAGTTGTTGGGACCTACTAATGGCATTCTCTTCTGATATGGGATTTTTTTGTGCCGCATACTTTGAAATATCTGAGGTGAGAGTTTTCAGGGACAGGTATAACAAAACTCGATTCATGGAGATGGTCCGAGATATGGATGACGAGTGTTTGCCTAAATTGGGTCATTAATTCCATTCTAGAATCATGGTGGATGGGTAACTAAAAATAGGTCAGGAATGCGGTAGCGAGGGCGCTAAAGGTTCCATGTGTAGCAGATGGTCGCTCCACATACCCTTTTGTGGCTATTCTGGTTAGGGTGCATTGAAATATTCTAAGTCGAATATTATCGTCAACGAAGTTGTTTGACAAACACCATAGGTGGAAATTCATAACATGATTTCCAGATTATTTTGCTTGCTTCCCTTCCAACTTTGGAAAATTTGAAGGTAGCTTCGTGGGCATGGGTGGCCATGTAGGGTTGTGTGCAATGGGGTCATTTTTTAACTTGGTTAAATATGGTAAATTTAACAAAGCTAAGAAAGGTGATTGTGTGTTGGTAGCCATTGTGCCCTGTGAAAATACAGAGTTCTAGTTAGGTATAGCATTTTTCTGCGACATACCCTGCTGTGAGTTCACCTGGATTGTCGAAAGGGTTGTGCTCCTTTGTTTCCTAAGGGTTGTGGGAGGAGTGGTATGCGGTGACCCTGTGGGGGTGTTCACCGGTATGGCATTGGGCGAGTGACTAGGGTTCCCAACTAATAATTCCCTAATAAAGGATGAACTAATAAGGGTGGTAGTGTTCCGTCTTTGATTCCTAAATGGAAAAAGACCTGGAACCCCTCCCAGTAATACGGGGAGGTCCAAAAGACGTCTAGATCGACAAGGTCCCGTTGGGTTCGTTCTGGCATCGACTAGGTATGGTTTTGGAAATATTTGAGAGGATAGAGATTACAATCAAAGAAAAAATCAGATCGCATACATAAAACAAAGAAAAAATAAAAGATAAATTTTCCCTTTAGGTTAATCCTATGTGACCAATCAATCAAAAAATTATGGTTTTTTATTGTTTTTGTGTATGATACTCTAATCCTAGAAGACCTAATCGTCCTCACATGCTCAAATGTAACTATACCTTGAGAATATATCTTTTGAATGCTAGCACAACGTCCCGAAAGAACTGGCGACGCCCCTAGTCAACCAAAGAAAATCGACCAAGGTAAGGGTAAAGGATCTAGTGCTGCCTGCACTGTCACCTATAGGGAAGGATGCTGCAGTTTTTTCCACTAAGTACCATTTTCCCACGTGAGCACTCGCATCTTGAGCTTCTTGGTAATTCAACTACCAATATCAAGTATTATACGGGTCAGGTAGCCCCGAATAATACTGCACACACTGGGCCTAAGCTTAACCCCCTCTAAATCGGGCCTTTGTGGCACTCGAAATTTCTTTGCCATGG
The DNA here is from genome assembly GCA_034641835.2 of Pinus albicaulis. Taxonomy (NCBI): domain Eukaryota; kingdom Viridiplantae; phylum Streptophyta; class Pinopsida; order Pinales; family Pinaceae; genus Pinus; species Pinus albicaulis. The sequence goes on along the minus strand of CM076579.1, from coordinate 1,467,300,654 downwards.
GCAGATAGACGGATTTAAAAGTTCCATAAAAAGTCAAATTCTATGTTTCAATATGTAAACTGAGCAAGGCGTCTTATTGGGTGCCTACCCCGTTGGTCCTAACTTCAACTATAAATTCCCTTGTGGCCCCTCTGGGGAGAGTTTAATGAGTTTATTTAAGTTAGTTTTAGGTGGATTTGATTCACTTAAGGTGTGAATGTGTGTGATAAGGAGATAACAATCGCATAGTTTGAACATGTGGATATGCAGTGATCCTTTTCAAAATCCCCTATTTAAACTATGTTTGGTTGTTCCTTGCTCAAAAGAAAAACATGTGCGTTTGTGGGCCGCTTACAATGTTTCCTAGTTAATCTAAATGATCAACTATAGGGATATGGTCAATTATCAGTAGAGAGTGTTCATACGCTTGCATAGGATCACCCAAGGGTTCAAAGGTAGAAGAGATATCTTTCTCTCTAAGGATAATTTGATCCCAATCCCGAATCCTAGTGCCAAAAATTGAACTAAAATTAATGACGTTTAAACTAAGAAAATGAAAAACATTCAAATAGCACTAGAAAATTTGGCCCAATTTCCAATGGCCACTTCGTCGCTATTCTGACACATAGTCGTCGCAAGAGAAACAGTTTGAGGCTGGACAAAACGTGTTTATCCATTACGTCGCAATTCTGACGCTTTGCCAAAGTGTCACAATACCGACACTTTTTCCTACGTTCTGCAAAGTGTTTCTATTCCGTCATTTTATAAGCGTCGGTCTTCCGACGACCCGCAACTGTCGGTCTTTCGACGATCACAAAATTTCGGTCTTCCAACGCTTTTCAAGTTTTCATAAAAACGTCACAATTCCGAAATTATGGCTTCCAATGTTTAATTCCGATGTTTTACACACCGTCTCAATTCTGACGAAATATCATCCGACGTTTAGTCTGACGCTTATGTAACGTCACTTTAGCGACGAAAAAGCTAAAAATATTTAAAAAATAAACATCGCTCTTCTGACGATCGAGGCGTGGGTCTTCCGACACAAATGTAAAAATATTAAAAAAATTAACGTCGCTCTTCCAACGTTTAAGCCATCGGTATTCCAACGAAAAAAGTCAAAATATTAAAAAAAAATAACGTTTCTCTTCTGATGTTTAAGGCGTCGGTATTCCAACACTTAGTTAAAAATATTTTAAAAAAATTATATATTGTATAATGTGGTTCAACACAAATATATTGCACCAAATTTTATCAAGGAATGGATTAAATAGACTAAAATTTCTCAGGTTAATATTTATGTTATGGAGAGATGTTTTAAACTATTTCAATTTGATTGATTCTAGTATGGCATATAAAGTAGGAAATGGACATAAGGTTAGAATTAGAGTCGATCCATGGCCAAGAAGTGGTGACAAAAATTGTATGGCACAACCTATAATTAATTTTCTTCGTGACAATGGGAACACTAAACTACCACATTTCGACAACCCAACTCAATTCACCATTTGGAGGCAAGGATGTAAAATGACATAAGTATTGGAGTTGGATGTAGGATTTCATGAGAAACAGAATATGTATTTGGAAGCATTGACATAGTCTTGTATAAGGCTTGCTAACAAAGATGATGAACTGGTTTGGTCATATTCTCCCTATGGGATCTACATGCACAAACTTGGGTACATTCACCTAAATTCAGTAGAAAGGAAAATTAAACATAAATGGTGGTGTAAAGTGGTCTATAAATCAAAATTTCCATCACAGCGTTCATTTTTCATGCCTCCAATATCATCGAGCCCTCCACAGTTGAATCTTTAATCCTCCACAAATCTGTCTTACCTGAGCTTCAAATAAACATTGGTATACACTTCTACAGATTTGTTCTATCTGAACTCCAAGGAAGCACTAATTTACCCTTCAAATATACTCCACATATGTGTTATCACCACTCTACTTCCACAAAGGTAAGTCTGAGGTGTTCTTGGGCTCAATTCCATAGGACCGAGCTTTACAAGCTAGATTGGTATACGAAACATAAGTCACTGAGTCTTATCACAGTCTTGTAACTTAACACTGAGCTCATAAATAAAAATAGGTGACTTAGATAATTCGAAATTTTTGTCCAAGCATCAGTAAATAGGAGATAATTTGAGATTTTAATAGATGTTCATCGCATAAAATATGTCAAAATCCTGTAGCTATATCCCTGGCCTGAGACTGAAATGAAGAGGTCCAAAGTATGGTGGCTTCAATAGAACCAAGCCTCAATATAGGGTTGCAATAGGTCCAAGGTTTCAACTGATTCAAGTCTTAATAAAAGGCTACAACATAGAACCGAGCTCTTATGGTATATCTCTGTCCTCCAATAATGACAAACATTAAATTCTCTTGAGCATGGTAATAGAACTAAATTTGTTTACAACAATCCACAAGATATCCATTCATTTCTAGAAATTCTACAAGAAGAAAATGAAATTCATGTGTAACAAAGTATTATGAAAAGACTTCAAATTACTGTCATATTGGAGAACCTAGCCTCTGACAGAAAATATAAAAAGAAAAATCAAGACACTGAGTGTGCCCAAAGGATTGTCCTTGGAGTGGAAATTTCTATCTGGATCCCTACTTTTGCAAAAATATTTCTTATATATATACAGAATTATTTACTCACCAGCAAAAAAGAAAAATGAAAATGGAAGGGCATACACAATGAAATTTATATCCTTTTCCTTAAGGAAATAAAATCAGAATAAGATGCATGGTCTAACAATTTGGCATCCTCAATCAACAATGTATCTCTCGGTACCTTAGAGTTGTTAACTAGGTGAGAAGCCTCAGATTTTAAATGGTTTATTAATGTCCTACAAAAGTAACAAAAGAAAAATGAAGCAGTGTATGTTGCAATATTCTATTTCAACCTTCAGGATATGGAGGATGATTTCACGAGGAAAAGGCAATGACCTTGCAATTTAAGTGGGCCATATTACAACAGTGTTTCCCATAAATGAGAGAATAGAAATGAGTAACCTCTCTCAATTGAGTTGTGACTTGTTTTTTGTAGGTATGGGCTCCAAAATCCAAACCTTGCAAACAAGGAGAGAATGAATCACCATGGTGTCAAGAAACCAGAACTTAGTCTGAATATCCTAAAACTGAAGTTGGAAACATCGTCTCTCCAAGGTTTTTAATGTTGCAATCCTTTGTTCAACATTGATACAAATGTCGAAAACAAGTTAAAAGATGAACCAAATAATAGCATTCAAAGGAAAGACTAGGATGTCACCATTTCTACCTGTTATCCTTCAAAAGAAGGTGAGATTACTTACATGCTTTTATGTTTGCAAGGTGGACTTGAAGACCATGTTCATCCCAGAATGAGCTCAAAATGTACTTTTGTTTTTGGATTTGTGAAATAGAAGGACAGTGTTGTCAAAAATAGTGAAATGGAGATCCCATAGAGGGCCTCCACCTTTACCACCCATGGATTTTGAAATGAGAAACTCTCATCCATAATTATGAAGTCCAAAGAATGTGAGGCAATCGACACCCTTGCTTGAATACTATGTTAATGTATATAACAGACCCCAGAGATGATCATTTGAATCTCATATAGGGTCATAATTATAGATATTTCCAAGCATAGGAGAGGTATACCTTCAGCGTCTCAAATAGTAGGTTTCTTCCAACTATCTAAAAGGCTTAACAGGTGTCCATGGATCAGCAATATACTTAATTTTTCTTCCGCAATAGCATTTGGGAGGATTGAAAAATAGTCAAAAGTGTGGTGATTCCATTTGCAATAACTAAACCTTAAACCTGCAATTTCTTCCTCTCTGCCCATATGGAGATGAATTTGTCTGCTCTTCTAGCAAAGAGTTTGAACATGGTATATCCCAGCATGATAGTCTCTCAATTAATTGATTCATTTTGATCATCATATTTATAAATATGATTGATTTAAGAAAATTCACCAAGGGTAAGGCCAGAAGAGACTATCTAAAGAAAAAGGTCCGCAATATGAATAGGTAAGATGGTCAGAGTATTTTTAAGGAATTTGTCTTTCAATTTTTCTAGCTTCTAAGCCTTATTAGAATGGAATTTTAAAATTTCTCTCATGATCATGCAATCAATGTAACAACAACCATACAATCTGGGATTGATGATGAAAGGTGGTTGGTTGCAGATGTCATATAATAAGGTGACATTATTTTGAGCGAGGTGTTAGAATCATTAATGGTGCAAACAGGCACTTCAGTAAGAATCTTTTGCACAAGGATTTAGTGTAGACACTAATTTGTTGAAGAATCACTTTTAATTTGTAGAGGAGGTATTATCGTATTAGTGTTTTCCTGAGCAAACCACCTTTATAAAGAGGCTTTTCAAAGTTCAAAATGCAATCATTAAAGCCAAACATTGATGACGAGGCAAATTCAGATTCCAGAATCTCTAAAGCAGTTCATACAGACTATTGATAAAAAAACTTTATGAGCATATACCTGAGAAATCAATCCCTGACCCCTGCACCATCATCTTGCCTATAGGTTTCAATTATATGAGTGAATGCCTCCTTGCTTAATAAAGTTTTATGTTCCTCGGTCAGTGATACAAATTGTGGCACTATTGGCATTTCTAGGGATTGATCTTCCACAGATTGAGTCATTTCTGGATCAGAGGAGATGATTGTCTCTGGATCAGAGGACATGAATGTATCTAGGTCAGAGTTTACTTCCAATTGATTATGTGAAGCAGTTCAACAGTTTACTTCATGCATTAAAAAAAAACATAAAGCATTAACAAGATCGTACCTCTGCGGCTTGAGATTGGGACTTGCAGAGACACGGATGAAAACACTTTGCGACATCAAATTGGGACTTTTATGAAACATTGTACCCAACAAAAACCCACATCATTTTAGCAAATGAAATCCTACGTTTCAAAAACAAAAGGTCAAGGATTTGAATCTGAAAAAGACACATACCTTGCAGGCAATCACAGTTCTCAGTCTCCTTCCTAACGACATCAAGCACAGAATCAATGAGCTCGGCTCCTTCCATGTAATGCCCCTTGGCCCAGTTGTTTTTCCAGCCCCAGATTGGCCAAAAATGAAGTTATCAGGTCTAAAGACCTGTCCATAACCCTTTCAAGCTGTAGATCTGAAGTGCCCTGATATCTCTCAGTAGGATCCACCCTGTGTTCTTCACAGTCCACTTCCCAAAACTTGGAGCTGTTCTAGTTGCCACATTGGCCCCCCTGAATGTGAAGGATCTCTGGCATTTTTCTGTCGACCCAACTCATATTTGGATCATATCCTCCCTCCTTCCCTGGAAAAACCATGCAACCGGAGGGAAATGAACGAGGGAAATTAAAACTTTTGATATTTTAAAAATTTTGACATTTTGAAATGAAACACGTGTGTTTTTTTAAGGCCACTCAAATTAATTTAAAAATAAATATTTTTTAATAATTATAATAATTTTAAATAATTAAAATAATTTCTAAATAATTAAATGTTTTTTTTTTATTTTGATTGTTTAAAAATATTTATAATCAAAAAAATAAAACATATCTTTTTGAGAAGCAATTAAAGTTATATGAGTAAATAATGGACTGATTTTTGCATATAGTAATCCTTCTACCCTACTAGATCATCATGCTTTATTAAAAGGAGTTTTAAACTTTACACTATTAAATTATGTTGTATTTTAAATATTTGGAGTTTTATATATATATATATATATATATATATTCTTTATAATTTATGTATTATGTATATAGGGGGTTAAATGGGTTAGGCCGGTTGGGAAATAGGGTTTAAGGGGTTAGGGGTTAAGGGTTTAGAGGTTGAGGGTTTAGGGGGTTAAATGGGTTAGGGGTTTAGGGGTTTAGGGGGTTAAATGGGTTAGGGGTTAAGGGTTTAAGGGTTAGTGGTTAAGGGTTTAGAGGTTTAGGGTTTAGGGGTTAAATGGGTTAGGGGTTTAGAGGTTTATGGTTTAGGGGGTTAAATGGGTTAGGGGTTGGTAATTAGGGTTTAATGGGTTAGTGGTTAAGGGGTTATAGGTTTAGGGTTTAGGGGGTTAAATGGGTTAGGGGTTTAGGGGGTTAGGGGATTTAGCAGTTAAGGATTTTAGGGGTTAGAAGTTAGGGGCTAATGGGGTTAGGTTTTATGGGGTTAGATGGGTTAGGGGTCGGGAATTAGGGTTTAAAGGGTTAGGGTTAAGGGTTTAATGGTTTAGGGTTTAAGGGGTTAGGGGATAAGGGTTTATAGGTTTAGGGTTTAGGGGGTTAAATGGGTTAGGGGTTTACTAGGGGTTTAGGGGGTTTAATGGGTTAGGGGTTAAGGGTTTAGGAGTTAGGGGTTAAGGGATGTTTAGAGGTTTATGGTTTAGGGGTTAAATGGGTTAGGGATTAAATTAGTTGCTTATTCTTTGCGTCTCAATGTAACAATTTTGTAAGTATCATTGTTTGTTGCCATGTCTTCTTTATTATTAATTTATAGTATTTGTTAGCCATTGCTTTACATTTATTGATGAAAATGTCTATTGCAATCAAACCAAATGTATTTTTAATCTCCAGTTTCAAACTCAACCACAGTGTTGTCACATAATTTAAGTCTGGAGAATGGCCATCTGATGAAGTATTAATAACCAGACTGCACCTCATGACTACTCCAGAAAATCTTAAGTTCGAGTGTCCCACAATCATGATAACTTTGGCTCTTATACTCTTGCTCCACCTGACTGTGTCCTAGAAATACCCTTGTTTATTGCAAAAACATCCTAATGTTGTCGACCTTGTCCCTTAACAGACCAAGGAAACATATGTGGCTGACAGGAATGGAAAGCACTACAAATTTGAAGAGAGTACAAAAGACTAAGATGGTTTAAAGGATAAGCTTGAATTAGAATGTAGCAGTGTTGAAACAACTAAAATTTGTCCCTAACAAATAGTTGATAATGCAAAACCTTCTTCTATACAGTCAATCAAACATTCATTATGATAGGCATAGCCTAGAATAATTTAGGGTATGGTTCCCTCTTTTTGATGAAGTATTTGATCTACATTTTTTCTATCGAAGATTAACCATTTTAACCTTGCCAACAAGGCAGAATTAACCCAATCGTAGGTCCCAATATGTCATGATATATATTAACTCTATATATATATATGAGAAGGAATAATTATAAAGACATAGATTGATAGAGGTGGAGAGACAAGGGGAGTCACAAGGGAGAGATGAAGATAAACTAAAGAAGAGGGGGGAGAAGGAATGGATCAGCTGAGAGAGAGAGAGAGGGAGAGGAGTGAGAGAGGTAGAGAAGGGCAAGAGAGGGAGATAGTGACACAAAGATGGAAGGGGGTCAAAAAGAAGGATAGAGGGAGGGATATAGCTGTGAGAGAATTGGAGGGTAGAGAGAGAGAGAGAGAGAGAGAGAGAGAGAGAGAGAGAGAGAGAGAAAGAGAGAGAGAGAGGGAGATTCAGGAAGAGAGATGCCATTCCAGATGCTCTGAAAGTGTTGAGGCTTCAGCCAGGTCACAAGTATTGTTTGCTAGGAAGGCTTTCCAAAGAAGTTGGTTGGCATCACAATGACACTATTACGGAATTAGAAGGGAAGAGAAAGGCAAAGGCTCGGGTATCATATGAGAGAAGGAAGCAATTGGAAAAATTGAGATCAAAAGCAGTGGAGTTAGCTGAAAAGTAGCTTACCCCAGATATGGATAAGATAAAACTTGACAACATATTGGTCAATTTCCTTGACCCTTTATTGGTTATTCAGAAGGAGTATGAATACACCACCGTTAATATCAAGGTAATCGACCCCTAGCAGATCAAGGGGTTAAGGGGTTTATGGGTTAGATGTTTGGGGTTAGGGGTTAAGGGTTTAGATTTTTAGGGTTTAGGGGTTATATGGGTTAGGGGTTTAGGGGTTTAGGGGGTTAAATGGGTTAGGCGTTAAGGGTTTAAGGGTTAGTATTGGTTAAGGGTTTAGAGGTTTAGGGTTTAGGGGTTAAATGGGTTACGGGTTTAGAGGTTTATGGTTTAGGGGGTAAATGGGTTAGGGGTTGGGAATTAGGGTTTAATGGGTTAATAGGGGTTAAGGGGTTATAGGTTTAGGGTTTATGGGGTTACATGGGTTAGGGGTTTAGGGGGTTAGGGGATTTAGCAGTTAAGGATTTTAGGGGTTAGAAGTTAGGGGCTAATGGGGTTAGGCTTTAGGGGGTTAGATGGGTTAGGGGTCAGGAATTAGGGTTTAATGGGTTAGGGTTAAGGGTTTAATGGTTTAGGGTTTAAGGGTTAGGGGTTAAGGGTTTATAGGATTAGGGTTTAGGGGGTTAAATGGGTTAGGGGTTTACTAGGGGTTTAGGGGGTTAAATGGGTTAGGGGTTAAGGGTTTAGGGGTTAGGGGTTAAGGGTTTAGAGGTTTAAGGTTTAGGGGTTAAATGGGTTAGGGGTTAAATTAGTTGCTTATTCTTTGCGTCTCAATGTAACAATTTTGTAAGTATTTTTGTAGCTTGTTTCCATGTCTTATTTATTTATTAATTTATAATATTTGTTAGCCATTGCTTTACATTTATTGATGAAAATTTCTATTGCAATCAAACCAAATGTATGTTCAATCTCCAGTTTCAAACTCAGCCACAGTGTTGTCACACAATTTAAGTCCGAAGAATGGCAAACGGGCCACTCGAACATGCACAAGGCACTCGGGCGGTCACAACTTAGCAAAACTGATACGAGCGCCCTCAAACGAAACAACGCAACCCAAACACGTTTGGTCAGGTGCCCTCACACGGCGCGACATGACACCCCCAACCGAACAATGTCACATTAAGGGAGTAAACGGCAAATGGGCCGCCCGAATGTGCACAAGGCACCCGAGCGGTCACAACTTAACAAAACTGATACGGGCGCCCTCGAACAAAACGGCACGACCTGAACATGCCCAGTCGGACGACCTCACATGGCGCGCCCGACCGAACAATGCCACAAGGGAGAAAATGGCAAACGGACCACCCGAATGTGCACAAGGCACCTGGGCAGTCACAACTTAGCAAAACTAATATGAGCACCCTCAAATGAAACAACCCGACTCGAACGCTCCTGGTCGGGCGACTTCACACGGCGTGACACGACACACCCAACCGAACGATGCCACAAGGGAGAAAACGGAAAATAGGCCGCTCGAACATGCACAAGGCACCCGGGCAGTCACAACTTAGCAAAACTGATACGAGAACCCTCGAACGAAACGACTCGACCCGACCGCGCCTGGTCGGGCGACCTCACATAGCGCGACACGGCGCGCCCGACCGAACGATGCCACAAGGGAGCACACAACAAACGGGTCACCTGAACGTGCACAACGCACCCGAGCGGTCACAACTTAACAAAACTGATACATGTGCCCTCGAACGAAATGACCCGACCCGAATGCACCCGGTCGAGCGACCTCACACAGCGCAACACGGCGCGCCCGAACGAATGATGCCACAAGGGAGAAAACAGCAAACGAGCCACCCGAACGTACACAAGGCACCCAGGCAGTCACAAATTAGCAAAACTAATACGGGCGCCCTCAAACGAAACGGACCAACCTGACTCGAACGCGCCCGGTCGGGCGACCTCACATAGCGCGACACGGCGCGCCCGACCAAATGATGCCACAAGGGAGAAAACGGCAAACGGGCCACCCGAATTTTCACAAGGCACCTGGGTAGTCACAACTTAGCAAAATGGATACAGGCGCCCTCGAACAAAATGGCCCAACCCGACCTGAACGTGCCCAGTCGGGCGACCTCACACGTCGCGACAAGGCGCGCTGGACCGAATGATGCCACAAGGGAGCAAATGGAAAATGGGCCGCCCGAAGGTGCACAAGGCACCTAGGCAGTCACAACTTAGAAAAATTGATACGGGCGCCCTCGAATGAAACGGCCCAACTCGACCTGAACACGCCTGGTTGGGAAACCTCACACAGCGTGACACGACGTGCCCGACCGAATGATGCCACAAGGGAGAAAACGGCAAACAGGCCGCCCAAACGTGCACAAGGCACCCGGGTGGTCACAACTTAGCAAAACTGATACAGGTGCCCTCGTGTTAGCCACCAATGAAATTTTTCATATCAAATGGTGGCTAGAACATTTTTGGAGCCTTCAAGAAACGGGTTTTATTGCTAAAAGTGTTATCTCTTGAAGACTCATGGAGACATCATGCCCTTGGTTCAAATATTCACTGTTGTTTCCATTTCAAACTCAAAAATTATGTTGATTCCATAGAGAAAAGACTGCTGCAAAATCCATTTTTCCCTTCCCTCCACTTCCAAAACTAACCTTCATTTTTACCCCTTTCATTCCCATGAAATTCCTCTATTTTTCTTTTTTCCCCATTCCCCCTTCATAAAATCCTCCTTACAGAGTTTAAAACTCCTTTTTAAACTTTGCCGAAACCCCCAAATCGATCAGAAAACTCTGAAAATTTCCTAAGAAATAAGTTTCTTCACTAAGGGTTTAAGCCCCCCTTGGGCTAAATCTTAAACCACTTCCCCACATATGCCCAGGCGTTAGAACCAAGCATTGAGCCCTTTCGGCGCTTATTGCATCGGAAAAATCGGAGTGTGCAAGTCTGTTTTCCATGTTAAAACCTCCGATGTTATTAAGCCCTTTGTTTATAACCTCCAATCCTATTATTGTTTCATATAACCCCTGTGCCCGCAATTGGGCGCTAAAACATTGTATAAACAATTTCCCGATTACCTTTTTCCTTGGTAAATTTAGTAAACCCACTTTCTCCTAAGTTTGGTCTAAACGCGCCCATACAATATTTTTTTTAATTTCGAATGGGTAGATTGAAAGGCCCCGCATCAAACCTCCGATGCAATTAAGCCCCATTTGCATTAATCCACGCTCTCCGCTTCACTCCATATATCTTACGCCCAAGACCAACAGTTAAAGGTCCCCAAGCGCCAATCACATCGCAAAAATCCAAATGGGTAGATTGAAAGACCAAGCCCAACCTTCTTATTGCGATTGGCCCTTTATTATATAAGCCCCGGGCCTATTATATTTCATAAAGACCAACGGCCCCGCAGTCGGGCGCCAGACCATTTCACATATATAAACCCGCCCCAAGCCAAAACCTTTGTTTTATTTAAACTTTTGATTTTTTCATGTGTTATAAAGGGTATCTGTCGGTGCACGTTTTGAAACAATATCGAACGTTGATCTAAAGCCGATCAACGATCAGCGCATGATCGAATCGCAATTTTTTTGTCGAGCGCGTTAACATAATGCCATCCTCGATTGGTCAACCCCCGATGAGTTCTCCGCCGTTGATCTGATCTACAGATTGACGGTCTGCAGTTAATCGTATCGGTGCCTCCCGATTTTCTCGCCTCGCCGATCGCTGAGCCCCGATTGCATCTGGGCTGTCCACGTGTCCAGATTGGACAGTCCAGATTGCATTCCCTGACTTTGGTTTAAAAACATGTAGCCCCGCTCCCAATGTTTTTTTCGACCAATCCCCACCATTGATCTCTGCAAATCAACAGTCCTTATTAACTCCTCCTCCGCCATTGTATTATTTTCATTTGATTCCCAAACGTAATCTCCATCATTGATCCTCACATCCAACGACTCATATTTAACCCGACAGGCCCGACTCCTGTGGGTCCTTCCTTTCTCGATATTTGATCTCCACCGTCGATCTCTCAATCAGACAGCCCATAATAAAACCGCTCCCCTTGCTTCTGCCCGCGCATCTATCCCATATCACGCTCTTTTCCCCACCATTAGATCTGAGGTCCCAGATCTAACGGCCCACGTTCCATATCGCGTAACTTTCAGCGCGGAAGTTAATTTCCCAAAGGTCGCACGATATAAGTTGTTTTTCGAGGCCACGTGTCGGGCGAGAATGCATATCGCGTTCAAAAAGGCAAAACTGCCTCCCCGCCCTTTCGCCACACGAAAACAACTATTTTACCTCCCGAAACCACTTTCCCTATTTTCCTTTGTAATTCATCATGCGCCTCCTCAACTGTTGATCTTTATGAGCCAATCTTATCCGACGGCTCATGGTCCTCCCGAAACCCATTTGGTGTTTAAATTCATTTTTTCCTCCGCCTAAGGTTTTTAACCTTATTTTTTTATATTTTCACCATTTCTCTATAAAGTGACTCCTTTGCTTTATTTCCTCCCGATTAATCTTGACCGTCGAATCTTTGCAGATCGACGGATCCAACTTAAAAGCTCCCTCTTCTCTCCTTATGACCTCCTCTAACAGATCTCCATCGTTGGATGTTGCCATCCAACGGCTATGCTCTTTCCCCACAACCTCTGAAGCAGTTTACCCAATAACGCAAGATTTATTAATTTTTATTGTTTTATGCAAGATTTAATGGTTTTTCCATTATATTGAAGAAAAGCCAAAGGCCAGGAATGACGATTCCCATGCCTTTGATTCATAAAGGAAAAACCATCCACGAGACCCAATTTCATGTTTCATCAATGCTTCATGGGAATTGATGCCATCTAGGCCCTTTGCAGAACCTACACATCAACAAGACACAATGAATTAAAATCAAATAAAGAGTATCAGTGTTGAAGAACAAAACACAGTAGAACAGAGGATTGAAGACAGTTTTGGGGGATTACGGCCAAGATCGAAAATCAAAAGCCTAATCCTCTGAATTAAACAGAATTAAAGACAAATCAAAAGATTTATTGGTCATGACGAGCCTCCACCGCCACATCAGAGGAAAATTGATTCCTCTCGGCTACCCCAGTGCCACCTATAACCCCAAGCATTTAACAGAGGTCGATTTATTATCAGAACATCAAATATTTTCCTCAACGCAGCCGAATAGTTAATTCTACTAAGGAACTTAATGCAAAATATCAGCAGAGTTACTACAACATGACACAGAGCCTTAAAAGTCAACAAAATCTCCCACCGAGCTTAATCTTTAATGTAAAACAATTAATACAGACAAACATCTGTAATCTTCTTCATCAAGCCCCTTAAAGGCCGAGAAGCATTAAGTCTGTATTAATTGACCCAGGAGATATTTTATCAGATCCCACCTCCTCATTCCTTCTATAAATACTCCTGTAGAAGATGAGAAAATGTTGGTTGTTGAACTTTGAAATATACTTGAACTTGAGACTTCTACTTGTAAATAGTGTTCACTGGCTCTTGAAGCTCCGTTTGTGATAGAATAGTTAGTCTGAGAAGTGAAGATGATTTTCTAACCTAAAACACTAGACTTAAAGCTGTAACTAGTTTGAGGCATCAATACAAGCTAATTTATGGGATCCTGGTCTATGTCGACGGTGATGTTTTTCTTATTGTAAATCGTTATTTTATTTCTGTTTTCACTTTGTCCATTTTCTCGGATAAAGAACAACAAGCATAGAGTTAGGATTTATTGTATATCAGTACCCTTCTCTGACTAATAAGCTTTATCTCCATGTTTCTTCTAGTTTGTGTTATTTAGGAATGATTTAATTCAGTTTAAGCAGTCAAGAATGTTGGTGTTCCCTCGTCCTACTATCTTAGCTAAATATTGTTCTTAGATGTTATTTTTAGTTTATGTTAAGTAGAGATGAACTAAGGAAGATATGGTGAGCCCTGGTCCTAGTTTTATCCCCAAAGAATATCTGAAAGTTTCCCTAAGAGTGTGTTGAAAGCTGGCTAGTTTCAAAGTACTTACCAGATCTTAGACAATTCTTTGTTATCATTTTTGTTTCCCTTGTGTTTTTTATGTTTTCTATTGAAAGTGTATCAAAGATTGGCTAGTTTCGAAGTACTTACCAGATCCTGGATTACTTTTATGTTTTTCTTAAGTGTTTTTCAAAGGCTGGCTAGTTTCAAAGTACTTACCAGATCCTAGGCTACTCTTTGTTCTTCATTTGTTTAATTCCCCTTCTTTTTGTATCATTTCATTCCATAAATAAAACTTTAAAGAGATCCTTAGACATAGATGACTTTCCCCATGGACCACTCTTGCCTCTTGCTATTTCAATTTAATCTTATTATGACTCCATATCCCAATGGACTAAAACTAGTGATTATCTATCTTTTTGGCCAAAGCTTGTTCTTATTGCTTGCAACTTATCACCTTTGAAACTCTTTCCATTCAGGACTTTCCGCTCAAACAATAATCATGCTCAACCATCAAAAAAAAAACAAAACCCTCGGACTTCATAACTAGCCTAATATCATTACCCAAAAGCTTTAAAGATAAATCCATATTTTCACTCATTCGAGAGATCCCTCTCCAGATTTAGGAGGGCTAGATCCTAGAATCCCAAAGTGGTTGAAACGATGTTCTCCCTGCAGTCGGACTTTTGCCAATCTTGCTGATTACAAGGAGCTAACATTTCTGGCGACTCCACTGGGGATCGTTTTTGAGTTCATAGTTTGTTGGCCAGCTTTTATAGACTCTTTAGTTTTCCATACAACCACAAAAACTCAGAAAAAAACCCAAAAATATTTCAGATTGGTATTCAATAAACATGGTGGTGGACCATTAAACCTTTTACCTCTTTAGGAGCTAAGAATCTTCCACCTAGCAACTCCACACTCTGAAACTCCCAAAATACCAAATGACTCCACTGGTAGAAGACCTTGAACTGATTGAACAGACACAGTGACCTCTTTTTCTGATTTACAAACATGGATTTAGATATAGGCCCAGATGACAAACATATGATCATGATGGAAAAGATGATGTACATGCTTGGAAAGAGAATGGATAGGTTTATGGCTAATTTAAACGTTGGAAATCTAGAGCAACATATACCTTTCTCTAATCAAACGCGAACTCTACCCCGACAAGACATGTACGATCAACAAGATTATAAAGAAAATAAACAAGAAATCATGATGGAAAAGATGATGTACATACTTGGAAAGAGAATGGATAGGTTGATGGCTAATATGAATGTTGATGATCTAGAGCGAGCTACGCTTTCTCTTGATCAAACACAAGCCCAATCACCTCAAGATCAAGACTGTAACCAAGATATGTATTATGATCAACACTTTATAGAAGATGATGAGCAAACTTACGAAGAAAACAATGAAGAAGGTTGTCAACAAAGTTTAAATTTCATGCGTATGTCTTGTACAATGCTGATAAGATATCTTCATGACCGAAACACAAATAATAATAGTGAGCAGTGCTTCGAGGAAACAAATAGCCTTTTGGAAAACACGAAACCTAAAATTGATGAGACACCAACACATATAGAAAACCTTCCTTTGTGTTATAACTCAGTTCAGTTTATACAACAAGAATGGCATCCTGATAACAAGGAGAAAATAACTCAAGAACCCGATGTACAAACTGAGTATCATAACTATCATGAGGAATTTTATAAAATACAAGAAGATCAGGAAATAATAGAA
The DNA here is from genome assembly GCA_034641835.2 of Pinus albicaulis. NCBI lineage: Eukaryota > Viridiplantae > Streptophyta > Pinopsida > Pinales > Pinaceae > Pinus > Pinus albicaulis. Next base: position 1,467,285,266 of record CM076579.1, on the reverse strand, counting down.
AAACCTCGAAGTGTCCCTGCAAACACAAGTGAAGTTCCCCTAGAAGAGGCTCAAGATGACATCAAGCCTTAAAATCAGCCAATACAAGACAAGGAGGATTCCTGTACCTCTGTTCTAGGCAAAAAGAAAACTCTTTCTCTTCTAACAGAGGAAGATATTGATTTAGTATTGAACAGAATACCAACCTCCAAACCTTCATTTTAACCAAATGCTTTCACTCATCCACCTACTCCGTCTAGTTGTCTTGATACAAAAATAAGAATGTAGATCAACTAAAAGAAGAGAAAACTGATGACCCAATATGTTTGACTGATAAAATTGCTTATTTTGATAAATTTCCACATTTTAATCAGTCTGATGATGATGATGAGTTCCAAGAAAAAACTAATTATGCAGGGAAACCAACGTTTGATTGGTGTTATGAGTTTCACCATCATCATCTTGAAAGCCTAAAACATCCATTTCGATCTATCACAAATAAATTTCACATAATTGGGAATCAACAGTCTTTCAACTCAAAGGGTGAAGAGAGAGAAATAAAGAAATTTTTGATCAAAAAGAGCCTTCTATTCAAAAGGAAATAACCTTTGAAGACACCCCTGCTCAAGAATACAATAACCTCTTCACAGAGTTCAAACCACTAAATCCAAGCATACCAGGGTTACAAGAGGACAACACTGCCAAATATGATGAATCCTCTAGTTTAGATGATGAGGAAGATGAAGGAGAAAAACAAATAGAAGACTATCCCGCTGTGGATATACTGTCTTTCCAAGAAGAAACTTCTCTTTTCACTAATGACAATCTGTCATCCAAAGAGCCTAAATTTATAACAGAAGCAAGAATAGGTTCAAAGAAAGAAGAAATTTCATTGTTTGCTATTTTGTAGGTTAAGGATGATGATACTTCCAAGGAACATACAAAAGACATACCCCTCAAAGCTGAAGTCTTGGAAGCAGACAATCTACCAGAAATGGAGAACCAAAAGGAAGAGAATCTTCATCCTTTCTTTATTGATCCTTTGGACGAGTGTGTGGAAATCCCTACTGGCCCAAATTATCAAGCAGTGATCCTTTGCAAGAGCCAAATACATGAGAAGATATCACCCTTTGTGATAGCCTTGGTTTTGAAGATTAATCTTCAAAATGAACTATGGATACCTCCGATAAGCAGCTAGAGTTTCTTCTTCTTTATGACATTACTCAACTGGCTTCATTGGCACTTTTGTATCATATGAGGATGTAAATACTCCGAGTTAGATTAGGTTAGATAGGAATGTCATTTTAGCTCAGTTTTGAGCATTTAGATAGTTGCTGATTTTTTGTCTCCGAAGAAAAATCAAAAATACAAAAATACAAGAACAACAAAAAGAGAAAAGAGGGCAGATTGCAAAAATAAAAAAGGTATAGCCCCATACCAAAAAAGAGAAATAAATCTGAAAGTGTGCAAGCTTAAATTCCACTCCTGAAAAACACACTTCTAGTTAGTCAAACAACCTAATCTTGACTAATTAGTTTTCAATTTACTACTGATAGGATAGTGAATTCGATTTGCCAAACAGTCTAATCTTGGCTTATCATTAGGTAGATTAGGCTAGAAATTAAAGGTTCAAACATGCTCAAAATCTGAACCTAAGTTTTCAAAAGAAGAATGACTCCAATCTGTTTCAAATTTTTGAGTCAAAAACAAAGGTAAATCTGGTTCTAATCAGCTCAAAATTTGAACCAGAGGACAAGCAAAGAACAGCTCAAATAAAAGTCAAAACAGAGCTGTAAAAAGATGAAGGAAGTGCTTTGAAATTTCAGATCTTAAGCCTTCAATTTTGATTTAATTTTTCTGCCAAAGAAGATCTATGTGCAGCTCATTTTTTATGCCATAGATCAGCATCAAGTTAGACTGTTCAATCCTGACTTGTATGTTTTTTAAATTTCTGTTGTAGAATTTAGAGAATAAAAACTTGTTAGACTGTTTAATCCTAACAGATTGGTAGATTAGGTAGAAAAGCGTATGGACTCAACTGTTTAATCTAAGTTCATGGAGAAATAAGGAGTAGAATTAGATTAGTTTTATGCTTTCAAAAGAATAAAATGTTGTGAAAAGATTTTTCCAATCCAAGTGCACTCTAAAGAAGAAAAAATGTTATATCAGTAGGATTGGGTAGGTAGAAAGCTTGCATTGATGAAGTTCCATTGTTTTCCATGGCTGCTAACATTTTCCAGAACAAAGAAAATCATCCAAGTAAAGAAAGGAATTCCAATGGATGAGGCACTGATCAGCCTCCCAGAGAATGCAAGTCTGAAAGCTCTTGATGCCTTCAAGAATGCACCATCCCCAAGTGGAGCCACTGTTAGCCACCAATAAAATTTGTTATATCAAATGGTGGCTAAACATTTTTGGAGCCTTCAAGAAATAGGTTTTATTGCTAAAAGTGTTATCTCTTGAAGACTCATGGAGACATCATGCCCTTAGTTAAAATCTTCACTGTTCTTTCCATTTCAAACTCAGAAATTTTGTTGATTCCATAGAGAAAAGACTGCTGCAAAATCCATTTTTCCCTTCCCTCCACTTCAAAAACTAACCTTCATTTTTACCCCTTTCATTCCCATGAAATTCCTCTAGTTTTCTTTTTTCCCCATTCCCCCTTCATAAAATCCTCCTTATAGAGTTTAAAACTCCTTTTTAAACTCTGCCGAAACCCCCAAATCAATTAGAAAACTCTGAAAAATTCCTAAAAAATAAGTTTCTTCACTAAGGGTTTAAGCCCCCTTGGGCTAAATCCTAAACCACTTCCCCACATATTCCCAGGCATTAGAACCAAGCGCTAAGCCCTTTCGGCGCTTATCACATCAGAAAAATCGGAGTGTGCAAGTCTGTTTGCCATGTTAAAACCTCCGATACGATTAAGCCCTTTGTTTATAACCTCTGATCCTATTATTGTTTCATATAACCCATGTGCCTGCAATTGAGTGCTAAAACATTGTATAAACACTTTCCCGATCCTAAAATCCTAATCCTCTGAATTAAATGGAATTAAAGACAAATCAAAATATTTATCGGTCATGAAGAGCCTTCACCGCCACATCAGAGGCAAATTGATTCCTCTCGGCTACCCCAGTGCCACCTGTAACCTCAAGCATTTAACAGAGGCCGAGTTATTATCATAACATCATATATTTGCATCAGCACAGCCGAATAGTTAATTCTTCTAAGGAACTTAATGCAAAATATCAGCAGAGTTACTACAATATGACACAGAGCCTTAAAAGTCAACAAAAGATCCCATCGAGCTTAATATTTAATGTAAAACAATTAATACAGAAAAACATCTGTAAGCTTCTTCATCGAGCCCCTCAATGGTCGAGAAGCATTAAGTCTGTATTAATTGACCCAGGAGATCTTTTATCAGATCCCACCTCCTCATTCCTTCTATAAATACTCTCGTAGAAGATGAGAAAATGTTGGTTGTTGAACTTTGAAATATACTTGAGCCTGAGACTTCTACTTGTAAATAGTGTTCACTGGCTCTTGAAGCTCTGCTTGTGATAGAATAGTTATTCTGAGAAGTGAAGATGATTTGCTAACCTGAAACACTAGACTTAAAGCTGTAACTAGTTTGAGGCATCAATACAAGCTGATTTATGAGATCATGGTCTATGTCGACGGTGATGTTTTTCTTATTGTAAATCGTTATTTTATTTATGTTTTCACTTTATCCATTTTCTCTGATAAAGAACAACAAGCATAGAGTTAGGATTTACTATATATCAGTACCCTTCTATGACTGATAAGCTTTATCTCCATGTTTTCTTCTAGTTTGCGTTATTTAGGAATGATTTAATTCAGTTTAAGCAGTCAGGAATGCTGGCGTTCCCTCATCCTACTGTCTTAGCTAAATATTGTTCTTAGATGTTATTTTCAGTTTATGTTAAGTAGAGATGAACTAAGGAAGATATGGTGAGCCCTGGTCCTAGTTTTATCCCCAAAGACTATTTGAAAATTTCCCTAAGAGTGTGTTGAAAGCTGGCTAGTTTCAAAGTACTTACTAGATCTTAGACCATTCTTTGTTATCATTTGTGTTTCCCTTGTGTTTTATATGTTTTCTATTGAAAGTGTATCAAAGGATGGCTAGTTTCGAAGTACTTACCATATCCTGGATTACTTTTATGTTTTTCTTAATTGTTTGACAAAGGCTGGCTAGTTTCAAAGTACTTACCAGATCCTGGGTTTCTCTTTGTTCTGCATTTGTTTAATTCCCCTTCTTTTTGTATCATTTCATTCCATAAATCAAACTTTAAAGAGATCCTTAGACATAGATGACTTACCCCATAGACCACTCTTGCCTCTTGTTGTTTCAATTAAATCCTATTATGACTCCATAGCCCAATGGACTAAAACCAGTGATTATCTATCTTTTTGGACAAAGCTTGTTTTGATTGCTTGCAACTTCTCACCTTTGAAACTCTTTCCATTCAGGACTTTGCACTCAAACAATAATCATTCTCAACCATCCAAAACAAAACAAAACCCTCGGACTTCATAACTAGCCTAATATCATCACCCAAAAGCTTTAAAGATAAATCCATCTTTGCACTCATTGAAGAGATCCCTCTCCGGAATCAAGAGGGCTAGATCCTAGAATCCCAAAGAGGTTAAAATGATGTTCTCCCTGTAGTTGGAATTTTTCCAATCTTGCTGATTACAGGGAGCTAACACCTCGAATGAAACGGGCCGAACCAAACGCGCCCGGTCGGGCAACCTCACATGGCGCACCAGACTGAACAATGCCAAATGGGAGAAAACGGAAAACGGGCCGCTCGAACATGCACAAGGCACCCGGGCAGTCACAACTTAGCAAAACTGATACGGGTGCCCTCGAACGAAACGGTCTAACCCAAACGCGCCCGGTCGGGCGACCTCACACGGCGTGACATGGCGCGCCTGACCGAACGATGCCACAAGGGAGAAAACGGAAATTGGGCTACTCGAACATACACATGGCACCCGGGCGGTCACAACTCAGAAAAATTGATACGGGCGCCCTCGAACGAAATGACCCGACCCGACCGTGCCCGGTAGGGTGACCTCACACAGCACGACACGGCGCGCCCGACCGAACAATGCCACAAGGGAGAAAATGACAAACGGGCCCCCCAAACGTGCACAAGGCACCCGTGCGGTCACAACTTAACAATACTGATACGGGCACCCTCGAAATAAATGGCCTGACCTAAATGCACTGGGTCAGGCGACCTCATATAGCGCGACATGGCACACCCGAATGAACGATTCCACAAGGGAGCAAATGGAAAACGGGCCACCCGAACGTGCACAACGCACCCGGGTGGTCACAACTTAGAAAAACTGATACGGGCGCCCTCGAACGAAATGGCCAGACCTGTCCCGAATGCGCCCGGTCGGACGACCTCACACAGCGCCCCCGATCGAACGATGCCACAAGGGAGAAAATGGAAAAAAAGCTGCCCAAACGTGCACAAGGCACCCGGGCGGTCACATCTTAGCAAAACTGATATGGGCGCCCTCGAACGAAACGGCCTGACCCGAAAGCGCCTAGTCGAGCGACCTCACACGGCACGACACGGCGCGCCTGACCGAACGATGCCACAAGGGAGAAAATGGCAAACGGGTCGCTCGAATGTGCACAAGGCACCCAGGTGGTCACAACTTAACAAAACTGATACGGGTGCCCTTGAACGAAATGGCCCGACTCGAACGCACCCGGTCGGGCGACCTCACACAGCGTGACACGACGCGCCCGAACGAATTATGACAAAATGGAGCAAATGGCAAACGGGCCACCCAAACGTGCACAAGGTACTCGGGCGGTCACAACTTAGCAAAACTAATACAGGCACCCTCGAATGAAACGACTCGACCCGACCCGAAGGCGCTTGGTCGGGCGACCTCACACGGCGCGACATGGCACACCCGATCGAACGATGCCACAAGGGAGAAAATGGAAAATGGGCCGCTAGAACGTGCACAAGGCACCCAGGTGGTCACAACTTAGCAAAACTGATACGGCCGCCCTCGAACGAAACGGCTCGACCCAACCAGAATGCGCCCAGCCGAGCGACCTCACACAGCGCGACACGGCGCGCCCGACCGAACGATGACACAACAGAGAAAATGGAAAACATGCCGCTTGAACATGCACAAGGCACCCAGGTGGTCACAACTTAGCAAAACTGATACGGGCACCCTCGAACGAGACGGCCCAACCCGACCCGAACGCACCCGGTCGGGCGACCTCACACGGCGCGACACGGCGCGCCCGACCAAACGATGCCACAAGGGAGAAAATGGAAAACGGGCTGCCCGAACGTGCACAAGGCACCCGAGTGCTCACAACTTAGCAAAACTGATACGGGCGCCCTTGAACAAAACGGGCCAACCCGAATGCGCCCGGTCGGGAAACCTCACACGGCCCACCCAACCGAATGATGCCACATGGGAGCAAATGGCAAACAGGCCGCACGAACATGCACAAGGCACCAGGGTTGTCAAAATTTAGCAAAACTGATACGGGTGCCCTCGAACGAAACGATCCAACCCGAATGCACCCGGTCAGGCGACCTCACACGGCGCGCCCGGCCGAATGATGCCACAAGGGAGAAAATGGCAAACGAACTGCTCGAACGTGCATAAGGCACCTAGGTGGTCACAACTCAGCAAAAATGATACGGGTGCCCTCGAACGAAACGACCTGACCCGACTGTGTCAGGTCAGGCAACCTCACACAGCGCGACACGGCGCGCTCGACCAAACGATGCCACAAGGGAGCAAACGACAAACGGGATGCCTGAACGTGCACAAGGCACCCAGGTGGTCACAACTTAACAAAACTGATACAGGCACCCTTGAACGAAATGGCCTGACTCGAATGCACCCGGTCGGGTGACCTCACACAGCGCAACACAGCGCGCCCGAACGAACGATGCCATAAGGGAGCAAACGGAAAACAGGCCACCCGAACATGCACAAGGCACCCGGGCAGTCACAACTTAGCAAAACTGATACCGGCACCCTCGAACGAAACGACCAGACCCAACCCGAACGTGCACGGTCGGGTGACCTCACATAGCGCGACATGGCCCGCCCGACCGAACAATGCCACAAGGGAGAAAATGGAAAACAGGCCGCTCGAACGTGCATAAATCACTCGGGCAGTCACAACTTATCAAAATTGATACGGGCGCCCTTGAACAAAACGGCCTGGCCTAAACGCGCCCGGTCGGGCGACCTCACACGACGTGACACGGCACGCCTGGCCGAACAATGCCACAAGGGAGAAAACGACAAACGGGCCACCTGAACATGCACAAGGCACCTCGGTGGTCACAACTTAGCAAAACTAATACGGGCGCCCTCAAACAAAATGGCCCAACCCGACCCGAACACGCCCGGTTGGGCGACCTCACACGACGCGACATGGCGCGCCATACCGAACGATGTCACAAGGCAGAAAACGGAAAATGGGCCGCCCGAACGTGCACAAGGCACCCGGGCGGTCACAACTTAGCAAAACTGATACGGGCGCCCTCGAATGAAATGACCTAACCCGACCCGAACACACCTGGTCGGGCGACCTCACACGATGCGACACAGCGTGCCTGACCGAATGATGCCACAAGGGATAAAATAGAAAACGGGCCACCCGAACATGCACAAGGCACCTGGGTGGTCACAACTTAGTAAAACTGATATGGGTGCCCTCGAACGAAATGACCTGACCTTACCCGAATGCACCCAGTCGGGCGACCTCACACGGCGCGCCCGACAAAACGATGCCATAAGGGAGCAGGCGGAAAATGGGCCGCCTGAACGTGCACAAGGCACCCAAGCAGTCACAACTTAGCAAAACTGATACGGGCGCCCTCGAACGAAACAGCCAGACCCAACCCGAACGTGCCCGATCGGGTGATCTCACACGGCGCAACACGGCACGCCTGACCGAACGAGCCACAAGGGAGCAAACGGCAAACAAGTCACCCGAACGTGCACAAGGCACCTGGGCAGTCACAACTTAGCAAAACTGATACAGGCACCCTCGAACGAAACGACCCGACCCGAACGCGCCTGGTCGGGTGACCTCACACGACGCACCCGACCGAACGATGCCACAAGGGAGCAAATAGAAAATGGGCCGCTCGGACGTGCACAAGGCACCCGGGCAGTCACAACTTAGCAAAACTGATACGGGCGCCCTCGAACAAAATGACCCGACCCGACCCGAACGCGCCTGGTCGAGCGACCTCACACAGAGCGACACGACGTGCCCGACCGAATGATGCCACAAGGGAGAAAATGGCAAATGGGCCACTCAAACGTGCACAAGGCACCCGGGCGGTCACAACTTAGCAAAACTGATACGGGTGCCCTCGAACGAAATGGCCCGACCCGACCCGAACGCGCTCGGTTGGGCGACCTCACACGACGCAACATGGCACGCCCGACCGAACTATGCCACAAGGGATCAAATGGCAAACGGGTCTCCCGAAGGTGCACAAGGCACCCGGGCGGTCACAACTTAGCAAAACTGATACGAGCGCCCTCGAACAAAACGGCCAGACCCGACCCGAACGCGCCCCGTCTGCGACCTCACACGGCACGACACGACGCTCCCAACCGAATGATGCCACAAGGGAGCAAATGGCAAATGGGCCACTCGAACGTGCATAAGGCACCTAGGTGGTTACAAATTAACAAAATTGATACAGGCACCCTCGAACGAAACGACCCAACCCGAACGCGCCCGGTCGGGCGACCTCACATGGCGTGACACGGCACGCCTGACCGAATGATGCCACATGGGAGAAAACAGAAAACGGGCCGCCCGAAAATATGCTTATCATGTTTTTTGTTTCAAAAAAATATTTCACCGAGGCTTAGCTCTTTTGGAAATACACTTTTTCTTTTGGTTTCTATTTCAATGCGTCCTCTACTTCTTATTCCAATGAGTGGCTTATTTATTCTAGAGTATATTATTATATGGTTAAGCATAAATGCAATTTTATTGTTTGTAATGATTGTAACACCGATTTTTTCTTTTTTTCTTTTTTCTGTTGTTGGTGATGTAGGGTCTATAACAACTAAGGAATATAACATACATTTCAATAATGTATTATGTGTTATGAGTCTTTGTTGCAACCTTCAATTAAAATATCAAATCTCTCATTCAAGTAAAGGTAGAATAGTAGAGTTTTCGTCTCACCAAGTTGTAATCAAGGATTTAAAAGATCCCAAGCATGTCCTAGCCTTTGGAATAATATACCAAAATGTGCAAGTTTTCATGTATAAGTGTAATGTAAATTTTTTGATGTATAAGCATGTTTTCCAACCAAAAAAAAACATTATCCAATAATGTAATACTCATTATATCCAAATAAATCATATTTATATAAACAAAATGTTAAATAATATAATGTTTTCATATTCAAATGTTGAACAATTGTTAATAAAGTAATACTTTACATGTCCATGCATGTAATTGTTTTTCATGTCCAAGTTTGTTGTCCAACCAAACAATTTTTTTCATATTAAAATGTTGTGTTGTTTAAACGTCGGTCTTGCGAAGCTTGGGAGAAACAGTCGGAAAAGTGACATTTCTCATATAGACGTCGGTCTTGCGACGTTTGGCTTCACAACGTCACAAGACCGACAGCTATATGAGAAACATCGCTTTTCCGACTGTTTCTCCCAAGCGTCGCAAGACCGACGGATGTGTAGGCGACGTCGCAATTTTGAAGTTTCATCCCATAAACGTCGTAACACCGACGAAATGTTTAAAACGTCACAATTTCAACGAAAAACATAAACTTCGCAAAAGCGACGATATCCCTAAACGTCGGTATAGCGACGGTTTATGGCGGGATTTGAAAAATTGATAGAAATTGGGGAAATTGCCAACATTACGACAAAAGTCTCAGAACTAAAGTGTCAGAATTTCCACCAAATGTACTAATGTAAGCATGTGTGGACTTGGGCCACTTACTTTGGCTAATTACCTTTGTTTTTTGGTGCCTAAATTCGCAAAACATAAATTATTTCAGAATGCAGGTTAATTTCCCCCTACTTAAACTATGTGTTCACTTTGCGAAAATAAACTTGAAATTTTTAAAACTAACACCTAAACTACTAAAACGCAGCCAAGAGTGAGCTTTAAAAAAGTCGTGGGACACCTCAAACAGTGCTAGAAGATTTCTTATGTGTTGCCAGTCACTTTACGAACAGGAAATGAAGGGAAATAACAGAAATTCTCTGCCTCTGGTTTCCGCGCGCAAAAGGCTCACATAGGAATGAAGTCTTCACGCAGGTCACTGCTGAATGCGTGTGGTCGGGCGCGTCTATCTTTGAAAAAGCCACGCGATTTTCCTACAAAGAAGTTTTGGGAGCTTCTAAGCTTCAGCCTCTCACTAAGGGTGAACAGGCAAAGAAGGAGAGAAAATGGCTAGTTCAAGCCAAACTCCAAAGCAAAGAAAGAGGTCTCTACAAAAGGCACAACCACATAAACATGGAAATAAAATTAGTGGAGTCGCCAATCCTGTGTAGGTGGATTTGGTGCACAAGTGTACCAAACCACACCTGATTAAGAGGAGTGGTTGGTTCCTCTTAAGTTCCTAGTCACAGGCAGATAATTAAGGGAGTCAATAAGTTAGTGAACATGCCAAAACATAAAACATACTAGATAAGAAAATAGCATGCATATATAGAGAGAAAATAAAAACTAAACTAATACACATAACACAAAAGCTCTAAATAGAGTCAAACAACTTCAATAATCCAAACGATGGCACTTACGTCCCCTCTTATTGAGTGCTAGTAGGAATAAAGAATGAAACATTTACCCAATTTCCAAGGGGCCCTTAGAACTAGGGAGTTATAAGACCAAATGCAAGGATGTCTTTAACTCTGAGCTACCTTGGTGCAAAGTCTCTTTCTATACTCCGAAGGATTGGAGTTGTTGGATGGCCAACAACTGAATCCCCTCTATCTCTGCTCCGAAATCACACACTAATGTATTTCTTGGGGCAATTTTGGCTAGCATAATAATGTGTTCTCCATTTTTTCATCTCTTTGTGGCCCTTTATAGGAGAATTCAAACTCTCCTTCCCTCTCTTAGCACATTGATGGATGGTGACCCAAGAGAAGAGGGTGATTCCATTGTGTGATCCCTTGAGGTCCTAAGGAGGCTTGGGCGGCTGTCCTTAAGCGGCCTCAAGTGTGGGATAAATTTCCTGGAGTGTGCCTTGTGGTCCCAAAAAGTGACTTCTGCCACTCTTAGGTCTGCACGACTTTTTGAGGAAAATTCATGCAAAGGCATGCCTATCAAAAAAAGTGCGCATAAATGCACATTTCGTTGGTTTCTTTAATGCGCAATTTGATTTTCCTTCTGGACCTTAGAGATTTTTTAAATTCTTCAGATTCTCTAATGTGCCTCAGCCCTGTAAATCCTTATGCCTGAAATTTAATAATGTCATCTTTGCTTGTCCAATTTTCCAGTGATAACAATGCCTGAAGAAAAGGAAGAAAACTTGCCTTGAAAAGATTCTGAAGAGTTTTTCAAAAACCTTGTTTTTCAAGCCTAGCACGTTTCCTATAATTGATGGATCTCACTAGTAACCTTTGGCATCACTCATGTCTAATGATGATAGCGTGACTATTATCAGGAAAATCCACATTGGTCCTCTTCATGCAGTTTTTCCCAAACTGGAGGAGCAGCTTATCTTGCTAGAAGTCTCGAGAACAGCGACGTGGTTTCAGGTAGTTGATGATTGGAACTAGAGCTCCTATTCTTGGCCCTAGATCCTCCTTTTCTGGATCTCTCCCTTGAGATGTGGAACTAATCCCTCTTTTTATTGATCCTCAACTCCCTCTCCTTCCCTATAAATGAAATCCTCACCTTCCGCTCTTACAGTTTCCATCCTAGTACTAAATTGTGCCCAAATGCTTCCCATTTGCAAAGGAGAAGGGGTGTTTGAATGTTAAGGCTTGGAATTTGGAATATCACCTAAAGGAGGCTTCTAACATCAAGGCTTCATCAGTTTTAATGCTCCCTTTTCATTCTATTAATAATACAATATATGTTTTCTTTCCATAACTGTGTCAATTATTGTCCATTTATTGTAATACTCCTTGATCTATTACATAATTTCTATTAGAATGTATCATGATTTGTATGTGTTTGTTGTCTCCATTTGATATTTCTTGCAGGCACTCATCTATACCAGGGAAGAGGATATCATGAGATTGGAAGCGAAAGAGTCAAGGACAACATCAAGGGTATTAGAATCATAGAGAGGTAGGACATATATCCTCCTTTTTTTTTCTAATATGAATTAGAAAATATTGCATATATTTGTCTTCTATAGTTTCTAGATCCTTTGATAGGACTAGAGGGATCGCTTCTGGCAGCAGAAAGGATTTCCTACACAACATATCTCTATCCTAATATATTCATTTGTCATGGTTATGGGTCATCCTCTAACCCATGCTTTATAGCAATCCATTTTCTAGGCTGCACATTGTCAATATCAAAGTTGGTGGCAAGCATTACAGGGTATCTCTATCCTTGAATCTTCATTCATCACGATTATGGGTCAACCACACAAAACCATTCTCTTCAGTGACTCTTCATATTCAACAAAGGCTTCTCAGGAGGGAATTTCATGTAATGGGGACCATTTATTCTTAAGGGGGGAGGAATAATCCGAATGGGAAGTGGTATATACCCATGTTATTCATCCACCCACAGTATTTATCCACCCATGGAATTTACCCATGGTATTGTACATCAAAAAGGCTATAAGTAACAAGCCTCATTTTTTAAAAGGATAGATGGTCCACCACAATGTAGCTTCTATACTTATTCTCTGTTTTAATATAAAAAAATCTTTGTATTTTTTTTTACTGTGTGTTCTCCTATTTTTCTGGCATTTCAAATTTTCACATCTCGAGGGCTTCCCCCAAGATCCAGATCATTGGTATCAGAGCGGGTTGTGATTCCATGACAATGGGGGTTTTATATGAGTTTCCAAGGTGAATATGTCCAATTCACACCATAAATTGTTTCGATCTGCAACATTTTGGAAAATTCTCATCTAACCCATAAAATGATAAGAATGATAAGCTCGTGTAGCACATATTTTCTTTGTCATTAGTCATTTCCATTTTCATATTTTAATCAATTTTTCACAGAATAGATATGTTTCACGTATGATCGATTCCTCAATTCCAGGAATGTTGATTTTTTTACGAATCTAGTAACTTGTGCCACAGTTGGGGAAATTGTGTCTAGGCATCAATTTCCCATTCGATGGAATTTTAGTTTGTGGGGATGGATATGGGGTTTGTTATTTCATTAGTGGTGCAATTTTGTTTTGAATCAGGCATTGAGATGGATTAGAGACATAGGGGGAAGTGTGACACATCTAGGCATTTGCAGTAATGGAATGGCTCCATTTTTTGTCACTATAAGGGAGTATCTTGTGATAGATGAACAAGACGTGTTGTTGGGATTTTTCTACCGGCGCTTCTATCGGGGATCCACTTCATATATGATATGAAAATAAAGGGGACACTGTCATGGGTCCTTGGGAGATATCTAGTTTCTCCAAATCATGGACCTGAGGGGTCTCAAACAAATCAACTTCGATGCATATTGCTTCTTCATTTTTACTTGCCTACATGCATTCATTCACATTATTCAGAATTTTTTCATTCTCATATGTTTTCCACTGAAAGGATTGATTCACAAAATTAACTTCATGGAATTCCCTTACGGGCACCACTCCCATCACCACCATAAATATCATGAAGAAGAACGACACGAACACAAAAACCATCATCAAAATTTTTATCTGAGTCTATAATTTCCCCCTCCTCCTAAAGTTGGAGAATACCATCCTCCCCAAAGAGCCAAATTCCTAGAACTAGGGTATTACATCCCATAACCTCTACCCTAGCCCTACTCACAGGTATAACATCATGCTCAACAAACCCTTTCACATTTATAAGAACATCATGGTCATCAGGGATTAAGGCATGTAGTCAACCACAAATCCCAACGTCCATTTCAAAGACTAGAATGTGAAACTCCATCTGATTCATTCACGTGACCTAGATGTGGGAGTTTCGAGGGTTTGATCGCACTTCTTGGCTGTGAGACTATGAAGGATTCATTCTTGCAGCCTAGATATGAGCTCGCTCTGCCACAAGGGCAGGTCGTGAGGGTTTTTACCAAGGCTAATCTTGACTTCTGGCTCACGATCCATAATGGATCTACCATTTTGGTCCATGAGAATTCCAATGAAAAGTCCCAACAATGGGCGATGGATGAGACATATATTACCAAAGTGAAGGACAAGGCTAATTGTCCTTCATTTTCTTTGGTCAATAAGGCAAACGGTTAGGCCGTGAAGCATGGACTTGGAGAAACCCAACCTGTTCTCTTAACATAATAAAATACAAACAAATTTGATGAGTCTATTCTTTGGACCATGAGTGGTGACATGGGGCAAAGGTTCAGAACAATATGACTAGTTCATAATATTCACTTGAATTTGGATTCTTTTCATGAGGATACAAAAAATCAGGAGGAGTAACCCTGTAATCCTTTTATCGTGGAAGAATTGAAATAATCAACTCTAGAAGATACTACATTTATAATTACTTGACACAACTTTACATGAATGACAATAAGCCACCGAGTTAAATTCCCAAATCTATTAGAAATATTTCTAAGTTTTTGTTTCTATATATCTCTCATGAAAATATTTTAGTCAACCTTGTGCAAGAATTGTCAAAGTTATGATCTGCAAAACTTGGATACTTAATTTTATAATTTCAAGCTCTCCCTTTCTAGTCACGACATAGATGGAAGAATTTCCAAGTGGTTGTTAACAATATGGGGAATCTTTCTGTGCTCAACTTGTCAAACAACACAATGATATGCAACTTGAAAAACATCATCACTTTGGATCTCCATTCAAACCTCCACCAAGGGCTGATTTCTCAAAGGAAATTTAAGGATCATTGATCTTTCCCACAATAGATTCAATGGTTCAATATCTATTAATGAAGGAATCACACTTTCAAGTGTACTCTACTACACCTTGGTGACATTCGATGCATATTCATCTCCCTCTATCGTTTTATCTACCAAAGGTTCCCATGGTGCCAAGGTTATATTTCATGACTATCAAGAAGCACACTTTTCCCCTCTTGATGCCATGAAGAGACTATCAAATCACAACAATGACAAACAAAAATGTGAAAATTGAGTACTTGTTTTCACAACATCGAATTCGATAGTCATAATTTACAAAGATAAGCCACTAGACTTCTACTAGGTAAATTGGAAAATGAACTATCCCAAGGTCCAATATAGGGTATCTCTATCCTCAAACCCTAGTTCATCATGGTTATTGGTAAACCACAAATGCAAGGTTATGTGTCAACCACACAAAACTCTTGTCATTGAAGTTCATTTTCTAGGCTGCACACTATCAATATCACATTTGGTCACAAGTATTACATGGTATTTATATCCTCGAATATTCATTTGTCATGTTTATGGGTCATCCACAAACCCATTCTTCATCGAAGTCAATTATCTAGGTCGTACACTTCCAATATCATAGTTGGTCACAAGCATTACAGGGTATCTCTATCCTCGAATATTCTTTCATCATGGTTATGGGTCAACCACACAAAACCCTTCTCTTCAGTGGCTCTTCATATTCAACAAAGGCTTCTCACAAGGTAATTTCACATAATGTGGACCATTGCTTCTTAAGGGGGGAGGAATAATCCGAATGGAAAGTGGTATCTACCCATGGTATTTATCCACCCATGGAATTTATCCATTGTAGTACAACTCAAAAATTAATCCAGTGGATCAGTAAAGTGCTCGAAACTAGTGCCAAAACGTAGATATTGTCGCCCTGAATCCCACACAACTTGAATCACTCCAAAATAATATCCTATGCTCCCGATATCATGTTCTGGTTGTTTTCCTAAACAACTAAAAAAAAATCAGGTTAGATGCAGGTAGATTGACTGCGAAGGTTGCGTGTATTTCTAGGGCCAATCGTAGGCTACCAAGTGGCCTCACTAGATTGGTTTGAATTTGCAAGTTTTGATTGGTCGAATGGTTGGTTTGTTGGTTGAATGGATGGGATCCATGTGGGCCAATGGTGGGAACCATGTGGCCTCCCAAGGGTTGACTAAATTTTTTTATGGCTCAAACTCTCCTCCGTGGGGATCGAACAAAATACCGATGATGTGGCAACACACCACTTTACTGCTACATTGTCATGTGAGGCTTAACATACTATGGTGCGAATTATTATTTATGTTTTCGTTGGGTCATATATGGCGGCCGGGGTTGGGGTTAAGCCATGGTCCCCGGTCACCTCACCACCCATGAGACTGCAGGCAGAAGGGGAACCAAAACCTACCATAGTTTGGAGCGGGTTAGGTCGATACCCCGATACAATGAAACTCAACCACAGTCGATCGCATTAGGGGAATTTTTAGGTCTAAAATGGGCCTCCTAAGGAAATTATAAAACAATAGTCGAAATAATAAAATAATATTAGATTACATCATAAAATTTTAGATGAAAAAAAAAAAAAAAAAAAAAAACTATTTTTTCAACTCATATTTTGAACTTATCTCCCTATGGGTTTACTCATTCAAGCGGCAGCACTTGTTGGATGCAGAATTTTATTCCTCATCCAACGAGTACCCATGTTTCATACTTTCTATGGACCCTACTACATAAAAAATTAGAAATACATGAAAACGTGATTGCAATCACATTTTTTCATGTATTTCTCATTTTTTGTGTAGAAGGGTCCATCTAAAGTGTGTAACATGGGTACTCCTTGGATGAGGAATTAATTTTTTCATCAAAAAAGTACTCCCACTTAAAATTTGAGTAAAACCTTAGGTATATAAGTTGAAAAGATGAGTTGAAAAAGTCGTCTTATTATTTTATTATTTTATTATTTTTTTTACTTTTTTACTCCAAAAATTGTGAATCATCCCCCATGGTTGACATTGTCATATTGAATCCTATTGATTCATTTTATTTTGGTTGTAAAATTTTCTTAGGAGGACCATTTTAGATCTCAAAATTTCTCTAATGAGGGTTGGTACACCCCGGTACCACAAAACCCAAACACAACTACCAGCGTGGGTTTATAAATTGTTTGGTTCGGAGTTTGGCACAATGCTAGAACAAAGGGCACGTGACCCAATTTTTCCTGCTTAGGGGGGTCATTGGGCATTTAAAAGAGGCAACAATTTGCACCCAAATTTGCGTGAATCTCATTGGCCCCGAGCAAAATTGTCGCTTGGCGGTTCCGGAAAAGGCGGATTCGTAGAACTATTAGCAAGACAGTGCAGTTTGTAGATTAGTTAGTAGCAAAACTTCTCTAGAGCATAACTTCTTTGATTTTTGGCCAAATTGAGTCCAACAAGAGCCCAACATGGGGTTTTTGACTATTCTGGAGCCATTGAAGGCATTATTTATGCATTCTGAGCACTGTAAATCCATGTAATCACATATCTGAGCACTTAATGAAAGAGGCCCAACATTGGAAGTTAGACAAGGAGATGTAGCCTCGAAGGGTTGAAATGCTTAATCCTTTTTCTATCTCATATTACTGTATATGGTATTATTGTCTCTATTTTTATGCTGCAAATTGAGTTAAAAACCATTATCTTATGTGCTTTTGAAAATTGACTAACTTCCTAAAAGACATAAAAATTTACTTTCAGATTTCATCAAACCTTCAAGTGTATAAATACAGATAAGTTTGGTATCAAATATTTGGTTGTTTTGAAGTTTTAATTATATTGCAAGTATTTTTTGATGCTTACAAGGTTGATGCTCAAAAGAGGAGAAGGGAAGCTTGTAGGAACAAGTCCTCAAGCTAGTTCAAGGAGAGCACATTCACCTCAAGTTTCACCTCAAGTATCACCCAAAGCCTCACAAGTCATGCAACATGAAGGAGGCCCTGACACTATGGCTGAGGATGAGAAGACTCTCATAAAATAATTCTTTGAAATGACTAAAATGGTGAAAGTTCTTTATGAGGAAATGAACTCAAGGTTGCAAGGAGAGAGTTCAAATCCTCTAGGAGGAAATGGAGGAAATGGAGGATATGGAGACAAACCTCCAAAAGTAAATGGGGGGAATCCTGACAAACCACCACCTCTACCTCCACATGTTTGTTCACTTCCATCTTCACCCTCATCTTCTTCTACCTCAACCCCTTCACAAACAGCTCCACCTTCTCCAAAGGGACATGGTAAAACTCCTTTGTTAAAAATTGACATAAATTTTGAATTTCCTATGTATAATGGAGAGGTAAATGCTAAGAAATTGGATAATTGGGTTCGTGAGCTTGAAGTGTATTACAGGATACAAAGGATCAAATATGATGAGACCAAGATTCAGCTTGCTTCTCTAAGTTTGGAAAGTGCAGCACTCATTTTGTGGGAGGCCAAAACTCAAAAAGATATCAAGAAAAAAGGTAATATTATAACTTATTGGAATGATTTTGTGGCTACATTAAGAAGATAATTTTACCCTTTAGCATACATGCAAAAAACTATAATGGATTGGAAAACCTTTTGGCAAGCTAAGGATTTTGGGTGTAGATTTATCCTCTCAAGACACTCTACTCAAATATATTGGAGGTTTACATAGTTACTTGAGACACACAATTCTCATTTTTAACGCTACAAATCTAGATGAAGTTTGTGTACATGCAACTCATTTAGAATCAAGAGGGAAGAATGTTCCCCAAGAGATTAGAAATAAGTCATTCAAGAATGGAGACAGAGGAAATGGGAAATTCAAAGGAAAAGGGAAAAAGAATGCTTCCATCAAGAAAGAGGGAGAAACACTTACATGCATACACTGCTCAAAATAATTCCATGATGAAGACCATTGTTGGAAACTTCATCTTGAGATGAGACCCAAAAACTTTAACAACAAAGGAAAACAAAAGAGTATTACAACTACACAACATGTTTTAGGATTTGATCCTGGAGATGAAACAAAGATCAAAACCATGGGATTGAAAGGTAAGGATTCTATTTCAATTACTATTTCTTCTAGTAACTTCAATGAAACTCAAAATTATAAGGAAAGAGTATATTTTATTCATATTAGAGTCATCTCAAAACATGACAAAATAGACACTTTGTTTGATAGTGGATCACAAGCCAACCTCATTTCAAAAACCATTTTTTTGTGTGATTTTATCACTCATAAAGTAACTAAACAACAATAATTAATTATCAACCAGGGTAGGTATTTTTTATTTCAAAGACGTCTGCACTGTTTTTGTCGATACCTGTAATAGTCAAGTAAAACAGAAAACATGTCGTTGAACACACTTGCAGAAATGAAAGACTCTTGTAGAATGGAAATACACACTTGCATGAATTAAAAAGCACACTACAGGAATGAAACACACTAGAAAGGAAATAATCCACACTTCATAAGAACTTTAGAATGAAGATAGGTGTGCCATACACTATCATCTAAATATGTAACAACAATTAAATAGCATAGAACTTTTTAACCCGTGTGAAAACACACAATTAATCTGAAAAAAAATGTATCTATTCCACAATAAATGTATGAAACGGTGATGATAAATCCACACTAACACATAAAATAAATATCCTATTAACACTGTGATCCCTACTAAAATGGAGGTCCCTTCCTCCCTAGCAAGGTGCGGGAGTGAAACAAAAACTATTTGAGAATTCAACACATAAATTGCGGTAACATCACCAGATATATGCTTGTATTAAAATAGTTGAAGAGTACAAAATTAGAATGTTGGTATTATCTCTATTTTCCGTACTCGTTCCCTCATGAGACTAAGCTCTTTTATAAAGCCTTTACAAAGCCCAAAAATTAGGGGAACGAATCATTCATGAGAATCTGGCGATTCTCATGCTGATTAAGCTAACATAAATAATAAAAATATAGAAATTGTTACAAACTAATTTTAATAAATATTTGTTATGGTTACACCGCTCTTGTTTAGACACAATTTTAACTACTCAAATCTTGTTAACTAACTACATATAATTACTTCATGCGGCCCATGACAACTATCTTTGAAAATTGCGGCTATAGTATTGACAATTCGTAGTGTAACAATAGCTTCATACTGTAACAACATAAAATAGAAAATATGGGGTGTAACAACAAGTAACAGCAACTCATACCATGTAACAACAAGTAACAACAACAATTGTTCACCCATGGTTCTTAGTAGTTATGGAAACACCTGAAAGAAAAACATTCAAAATAACTCTTCCAAAGATACCCTGGATAGTCATCCCAAAGAAAACATTGTTTCATTCAATACTTAGCATAAAATAGCATAATAATACGTCAAATTAAAAGGTTATTTCTTAATCAGAGGGAGTGACATTGTACTGTAGAAATTGTACGTTCAATGAGGAAAATGGGGAAAAGGATGCCTGAAATATCCTCAAATATTTCACCCAACATCTCCCCCCAACTGAAGCCATTGCATGTCCTCATGCAGATTATTCAGAATGTTCAGGGTCCTCATCTATTGTGACACTGGCATATAGTTTTGTAAAATCATAGGCACCAACAATTTCTTCATCTTCTTTCATATACCCCTGAGTAGACACAAGCCAAGGTGTCCAGGAACGTTCATCATGCTTGCTCAGGTGGAAGTAAGGCTGGTAATTCTCAACCAAGAGCCAAATCAAAGGAAACTTGAATTCGAGACATATCCAGAAGGCTCCCATCATTTTGACAATTCATACATACTCAGGGACTCAAGAAACAACTATCACGAAATTGGGGTATCTAAAGGGATCCCTTTCTTGTAGTGCTTCACTGCAATCTTACCATCGTTTCATACTTCCAAATAATGCTTTACTTTTCAATTTTTCATAAATATTAATCCTAAAACCCAAAAATCCTTCTCCTATAGAGGGACAATTGTTCTACCATTCCAGGTTTACTGATAAATTTTTTGAATGTACGCCTCATAGCAGCGGCCATACCAGGTTTCGGTATTATCTACAGGGTTGGCTTTTATTCATTCATAGCATATGATTTTATGGCAAGGTACCAATCAATTTGATTTCTCATGAAAGATATAAAAGCTCATAGGTGCAATTCTCCAATGTAGGGGTAAAGGCATGCAGCCATCTATAAACAAGAATGCTCGCCAACTATATCATGCAGGAAGACTTCACATAACAGGCTCTGCTCATTGAAATCGCATGAGTGAAATACATCTAGAAAAGTTATAGTGGAAATTCTCCTGTAGGGTCTGTTTTCATGGATGTCTCTTAACTGGAAAAGATAAAATTTCTCCCACAAGAAGATCGGGTAGGATGAAGATGGTGACCTACAACCTAAAAGGTTTAGGGTTAAATCATACGTTTTACCTTTCTCTTTAGTCTAATCCTTGACCTCTTATTGTAGGTGTTTCCTTTGTTCTTCCTTTTCCATTTCATCTTTCTTTGTTTCCCACTTTATTATCTCTTTCATCAGCAATTCTTTAGGCCGCTAATCCTTAAGGGTATGAATAAATATATTTTTACTTTATTTGAGATAGCATATGTCATGAATTTCAATGATACATATCCATCATCTAAGTTGCCTCTTCCTTCCAACCAATCACAATATAAACTCTGGTAATTCCCGTACAACGTTGAATGGTTTTCCTCTGTCTTGGGATGCATTCATCCAATAAATATGTGCAAGAAGAAAGCTTACAAAGTTTGAAAGGTTATGGACATATTTCACTCATGAAGAGGTTATATTGATAGCCAAGACACAGAATACAAGTGATGATGAAAATACACTTACAACTTATGCAATAAAAGGAAAAGGCAAGAAAGGCAATAAGAATCAAAGTTAAGATACAAGATTCAAGAGAGATTTGTCAAATGATAGATGTTACAGTTGTAAGAATCTAGGACACATTGCAAGAAGCTAAGACACATTGCAAGATATTTTCCTAATGGAAACAACAAAAATTTTCTTGGAAAGAGAGAATGACCTACCTACCAGGTAAGATACATCATGTTTCGTTCCATCCTTCCATATTGCCTATCGGAGCTACAGGAATTTCCTCCTCCCCTTGGGCAGATCGCAAGAGGAATAATTGTGATATATAATGCGATGGGAGGAAGATCTACGACAGAAAAATCCTCTTGAGAAGAAACCAGACGGACAATGTAAGAAACTTCCTCCAATGTTGTCTAAAGTATTAAGTAACCCCTAAGGCACAAGCAATCTAGTAGACTTGATCACCAAGATGCGAGAAACAAACAGGATGGACGTGCCCATATTTGCCCTGATGCCCTTCTAAAGAAATCACTCCCTTTTTCAGGGAAAATTCCATTTGCTTCCAATTATCCAATTCTGATATCAACAGAAGTCTTTCTGAATGTCACCCTGCTTCAGGGTCATGTTTTTTTTCATTTGCAACAATAGTAGAGGGTGTAAAAACATCTCGTGTTTTGAGCTGCTCTACCTCATCTATTGGCTCTTGTGTATCAGCAACTTCGTTGGCAGGTTCTTATGGAACAACTCTCAATTTTTCTTCCTTTTAAACCTTTGTCTCTATTGTTGGTTCTTATGTATCAGAAACATCGTTAATAGGTTATTTTGTATCAATTTCTAGGTTAAAATCCATGGGGTGCTCCGTTTCAACTGTTGTTTCTTGGGTGTCAACAACATCGTCAATGGGTTCTTGTGTGTCAACCTTCCATGGTTCCATTTTGGCTTCTTCTGCGATGGTGTCTGCAATGAAACTCTTGTATCTTTTTGTTTCCAAACCCTCAGCACATGATAGACATAAAGGTTCCCATGTGGTTTTTTATCCCAACTTATCAACAACCTCAACCAATGTATCGAGACCCAGAAACTTTGTTTTCATTTTTCTACCTCCTAATTGCCACTTTAATTCCTTATTTTATACTTCTAGATTCTTAATTTTAAGTAGTAAAGTTTAGTTTTCATTCTTACCTATGAAGAAGTGTTGTCTTGCTTGTTTTGTTTCCTCTTCTTCTACTTCTTTGTCTCTTCTTGCTTCCTCTTTTATTCTTTTTGCTTGCCTGGTTTCTTCTAGGATGGTGGCGAGGGTTTTGGTTGAGTATCAAACTTAACCCTTTTCTTCGGTGTTATGCCACCCATTGGTTTCTCAAGTGACATATTATTAACTCTAATTCTCGAAGATTGTCCCTTCTCCTTAGTTGTATCAGCTTCCCCCAAAGCATTTGTAGAAGTTTCATCTTGTCTCTATCGTGGGGTTTCTGTTCATTCATTGATAAAATCTTCCCTATTTCTTCCTTGCTTCTCTAGAGCTTCCATTACGATCAGTTTTATGAGGTCATGATTGGTAATTCAACTCTCTGGATGCAAGGCTAATTTTACCAAGGCATCCATGTGTTTCAAATTTTCCAACAGAAAATGGAAAAGATTAACCAGTTTCACATGCCAAAGATGGCTCAGCAATGGAAAATGATAGTTGAAAACTATTGTCGAGCATCCCTCGTGTGTAATATAATTGATAATGAACCGGAAAACATCGTTCCACTACTGAGGAAGGGAAATGTGGTCAATTCCTCTTCCTTTCTTGACCAACTGTTCTTCTCCCTGCAAAAATCTAACTTTAAGGGATGGGTCATTAAATTTTGGATTGAAACACCTATTCCCTTCAGGCCGAAGTGTTGTTACTCTGGTAATCACTTCCTCTATAATCTCCAAACTTAGGCCTCTGACCTCTGTTTGATTCTTGTTCATATTTCAAGCAAATTCCAAATAAACACTCTCATCTGACCCCCTTAGTCGCTCTAAAAAATCGATCCACCCTGATTCTCTAAAAAATTTATATGCCTCTGGGAATTTTTCAAAGCCTCGATGGAATATGGTTCATACCATACTGCTACTCCTCCCAGCCTTTGCTTTACATACCCTTCACTGATTGCTACAACAATCACTATGAACTTTCGCCTACTTTTCGTCACAATTCTTGAAAAAATTATGCAATGAGGGTGCATAGCTACGTCAGGGCGGATATCAGGGCGATAGGAAAGGATATGAGGTCATTAAAATGTGCGGTATAAGTTATCATTTCATAATTAATTCAAAGGTATGAAAATCTGACTTTAATATAGTTCGAATTAATGATATGATCATTCGTGAAAAGTGGTAATGCTTAATAGGTATTGTCACTTCAAAATGGGTTATGTCACGAATCACAAAATGATTCGTCCCCCCCCCCCCCAAACTTAAATTCAAAGGTCATCCTCGACCGTCTGAATGAAATGGCGTATTAACTGCCATAATTTCTAAATAAAGAAAAAATAATATTCTTTTTGAATGACTTACCGAAGGGTGATTTGATTGATACCGACGACGGAGTGTCGGTGATGATGATTATTGAAGAGGATAACTGCAATTTGTTCCATGCTATATTCATCTCCATCAGATCGGCTACTATAGATGTAACAACAAAAGAATTTATCCATGATGGTTGAATAAATTTGCAGTAGTACTTTATTACAGCAATGTATTCCTTTGAGGGAATTACAAATTGTGCCTACGAAAGAATTCTCATAATAATACAATGACTAAAAACATCTTATAACAACATGACATCTACGACATTTGTGTAACAACATGTTGTTACAGAATTTATTAAAAGGAAAATGTGTAGCAGCCGCCACAAAGTGGTTTTAAGTTGTTACAATTATCTACCCGCACCCTAGAAGAGGTTTTCACAGACATATTTATTTATTATTTATTATTTATTTAATTATTTGTATTATATATTTTTTTAATTTTTTTTTTTAATTTCTATTATTTTCCTCTTCTTATTTTTTGGTGTATTAACTGCCAACAAAAGTTGGTTTTCAATTGCTACACTTATTGGAATTTAAAATTTTGACAACACGAGAATTTTCCCCTGCCCTCATAACTTGAAGATCAGATCGTGAGACAATCTTGATAAATGAATCCTTTGAGGTTGGTTTATTATATAATCAAAGACAATGCCCATTAGCAAGCAATGGCACTTTGGCATTGTCTATGGTAGTTAATCTCACGGTCCCATTGTCAAAGATTGTATCTACCTCATAAGGACCTAACCATCTAGTGTTGAGCTTCCCCTTGAAGTCTTTGAATCATGAATCATATAGTAGAGCCCAATCTCCTTTCTGAAACACCTTCTTTTTTATAAACTTTTCATGCCACTTAGCCCTCTGCCACTGAATGATGTTTGTTTGTTGGATGGCAGCCAATCTCTTCTCATCTAGTTCTGAGCTATAGTCAAATCCAGGTTCACTTGTAATGTTGTTCTGAGTGTTTTTATTTTGAATTAAATGGGAAATAATGGGTTTTTACAAAACACCAATTCGTATGGTGAAAATCTAGTAGTATTTCTCTATGTAGTTTTGTATGCCCATAGTTCCTCTAGGATTTTATCAGCCTAGTGTTGAAGTTTGCAACAAGAAACAGTGAAATTGGCATCCAGAAACAACATCCTTGATCCTAGTGAAAATTAAGCACCTACACTAGGTGGGCCCCATATAGACTATTTTTAGGTGGATGTCTATTTATAGATGCATGAGAAAATTCTATTTATAGATGCATGTCTATTTATAGATGTATGTGCAAGTTCTATTTATAGATGCATGTCGACTATTATTATCCCTTAATATTAGTTGGACAATAAACAATAATCTATTCTCAATGAGCACTTGGAAATAGTTAACTGAAGTGGAAAATCAGGTAGCTAAAGGAATTTTGAGTTAACAGGTTGGTTGGTGGGACATGAAGGTTGACTTGAGTTGTAACTGAGTGATTCTAGTTGTAATAGATTTGAAAGGGCAGCTGTGCATTAGTTAATGCAAGCAGTAAATCAGTTTAACTCAATTAAGTGAGTTAAAGTCAGTTGTGCTAGTTGTAACTGCAGATACACTAGAGAGATCAAGTGAATTAATTATTAATTAATTCACATGTAGTGATCTCACATACAACTGATGTTTTTACTATTATAAACTGCATGCATGTCAGTTCCAGTGGAGACCCAATTGAGATCAAGGTGAAAGGGAAGTGTAACTATCGGTTGTGATACTCAGTGATACTCAGCGCAATTGAGGAAGGCTGCCCACTATACTCAGCACAGTTGAGAAAGGTTGAAATTCTTTGTGATTAAGGATTGCATTCATCAGGAACTGCATGAGCAAGGTAGGATGTCTAGAGACAATAAATTGGCTAAGGAACTTGCCAATTTTCATATGACAATGTGAATGTCCAAAGGGTGTCAAAAGGGTGTCAAAAGGCCTTCAAGGAAGGACCTCCTAGATCAGAGCATAGAGTCTGCAAAAGGATTGTTTGCCCATGTTAAAGCATTTCTACATGAATGCTTTATGATGGTTATCAGCAAAACAGATGCAAAGTGAGAAGCCTAACTCACCAATGGAATCCACAACAGAAGAGATGCAGCATGCCTAAGTTCACAAAGAGGATCATGTTTTCATGACTTATTGGCTATAAGGTGTTGCCCAGCAAAGAGCCCATACAAAGGATCATGAAGACAAAGGTACATAAGCACAACTGTGCATGGACTAAAGATTCATTAGAGCAAGAAATCATAGTGAGAGGCCTCCTTGGTGATATCAAGCAGAGATTAAAAAATGATGTCAGGGAATGACTTATAGGTTTGTTAAGGTAGCATTGTTTCACTGCACCAAAGGGATAAATTCTGAAGAGTATCAGTATGAAGGAGCCAAAAAACTATCAAGAACAGTCAATATTCATCAAAATGGTCAAAGACGGAAAGCAGAAGGTCAAAATGTCCAATAGAACATCAAACAAATCATGAGTTGGCCGATGAAGTGAGCTAAGTTGCCAAGATTCTGAAAATGACCAAGAAGCCAAAATACTGTGTTATGACACCTACAGCAGATTAGAAGTGGTCAATGAAAAACACAGCAGGCATGGTGTACAACCTTTGGCAAAGCATACATATCATTGTCAAAAGCACTGAGAGGGAAAAGGATTAAGTTGTGAAATAAATTACTAAAGGGTAATTTTTTATGTTTAAAGTCACCTCCTGCACAAGAGAAAAGAAATATCAGTGGAGGTAAAAGAAAGAAAACCAAAAGTAAACCTTAGTCATAGTGGGCCTTTATTTTAATTCTTCAAAGGTATAAAAAGAAACACAAGTAGCATCTCTCAAACAAGATTTGGTTATTTGCAAAAGAAGTTAAGGTTTTTTCGGGTTTTCAGGGTTTCTGGCAGAGTTTTCAGGCGAAAAATTATTGTGTTGCGCTCCTGAGAAGCAGCGCTATTCGCCTCTGCATGTTGCCTGTGCTTTTCTCCAAAGAGCGTTGCACGCCTGTATAAATAGCATTGTGTAGAGGCACCCGGCCATTCATGCATGCCCGACAGCTCAATCTTGCTACGCTCCTGGACATGCAGGACTGCCCGACAGCTCTTGTGTTGCACACCTATATGTTCAAGCTCATGCAGAGGCACCCAGCTGTTCAGCAACTATTTGACTGGACCAGGCTGCGTGCAGGCTCTGCTACGCTACGCGCCTGGCCGTTCAAACATGACCCGCCCACGTTCAGGTTCACCCCACTGCTACGCTCCTATGCGTTCAACAGCTGCCCGGGAAGACCCGACACCTCGTGCAGAGGTGCCCGCGCTGCACTCCTGCGCGTGTAGGGCTTCCAAGAAGACACGGCACCTTGTGCAGAGGCCTCCCAATGCTACAATTGGTACACTCCTGTGTGTGCAAGGATACCATGAGAACCCAACAAGTCATGCAGGAGGCACCTAACTGTCCATTCAAACCTTGCCCACGCTGCGCTTCTGTATTTTCGTCAGTTGTTAAGTTTTGAGAGGTATTTAGAGTTTTTCCCTACCTTTTTATACTGTCTAAAGGTAAAAATATAGAGAAATATGAAGGGTAAACTTAAAGGGAATGTGGAAAAACCCTAAGGAAGGAGGAAAACACCTAATTCCCTGCTAACAACTCCCTTGTTCAAAGGGCGCCCATCCATTTACATGCTAAGAGCACACTAAGGCCCAAATTGTTTTCCTTCATTCTTCCTTCCCCTTCATTTGCAATCACCACCTATCTCATTCTCATATCACTTTCCCTCTCCATATCATCTCGCAAGCAGATCAGGGTTTGTTTTCAAAGACAAGGGTAAAAGAAAAAATTCCTAGAGAAGGCAGTGTTGACAGTGGCGAGAGAGGCCAAAGGCCTAGAGAACAACAGAGGAAGGGTGGGAAAGAAAATAGGTTTGAGCCTACAAACACTAAAGAATTGACAGCCTCTCCTACTATAGTTTCATATTTTCGAGAAGTAGGATGCTATGAGTTCTATGAGAAAGTGCGGAGAGTCCAAATTCACCCTCAGTTGACCAAACTTTTTGTCCTTAACCTCCATGACCACTAAGTACATCTAGCTAGAGTGAATTTTGAGCTGACCACCAAGGCAATCTCTATGGCCACCGGAATACCTTGCATGGGAGAAAAATGGTTCAAACAGGTGTATCTGGACCTAAGCCATTATCAGCCCTTCTTAAAACTATGTTGCCAAGCTGATTGCAAGACTATTTTCCCCTTTTCTCATTTGTTAGACAAGCATGCTCCTTTAATGAAGATAATTATGAAATACTTCACATGTGAGGGTAGGTTTTCCATAGTCTATTCCTACCATATAATACTACTCATGCATTTCACTAGGGCCAAGCTGCTACATTTGCCCTACTACCTTTGTAAAATTATTGATAAAATTTCATCCATTGTGCAAAAGAGGCCTCCCTCCCAACAAATTTCAAGTATTTTTCATCATTCCCTTATCAAGATGAGTGTCTTACACCAATTAGAGCAACAAGGCATCCCATGGGAAGTTTTCATCGCCCATGATGTTTTCACAAACCCACAACCTCTTCCTCTGCAAAGTTTACCATCATCATCTTAGCTTCCTCCTCCCACACCTCCATCACCCTCCACTAACCATGATTCATCCTCTTCACATGAATCCTCTCCCCAAACAAACCTCCCTCTTTCACCTTCCCCTAAATCCTCAGAACATGAAGAAAGCAGTGACAAGGAGGAAAATGACAGTCAAAAAGAAAATGGCAGTCAAGGAGAAGAAACAAGTGATGAAGAGGAGGAAAATGAAAGTAAAGAAAGTGAAAAATGATGGAGAAGATACCAAGGATAGTGAAGAGGAGGCTGATGAAAGCAGTAAAGAAGATAGTGACAAAGGCAATGAGCTAGATGAGGATGAGGAAATCAATGACAACCCAAGGACAGAGGCATATTTTGATGAGCCAAATAATGAAGGTAATGAAGAAAACGGTGAGCACAATAGCAGTAATAAAAGGAGCAGTGACAAATATGAAGATAGAAATCAAGAAGAGACAGAATTTTAAGGTATTTACAGTGGACAAGACAAAGAAGACAGTGGGAAGAAAAGTGAAGAAAACTCACATAATGAGGAAAAAAGTGAAAATAAAAGTAAAGGAGAGACTAATGAAAGTGCCTCTAAAAGTGACCCCACAGAAAATGCAAGCAGTGATAAAGAGACAGTTTGAAAGTGAGGACAGTGGGCCAAATCAGGAAGAGGAGGAAAGTCATGAAGGTAAATATGTACAAAGCAATGATGAAGACACCTCTAATGTTGCAAATACAGAGGATGACAATCATGAAAATCTTGACAGTGATACTAGCATGAGAGAAAATGAAAATGCCTCTTAAGAAGGAAGTCAAGAGCAAAGTGAAGAAGACACACATAAAGAGCTCATCAATGAGAAGACAAATAGCCCTAAGGTCACCAATGATCAAGGTATTCAAATGAAACTTGTTGCACCTTTCCCTCTTACCTATAAAAGAGGAGAGAGGCATGAGTTTTCTACCTCCAAAGGGAAAGGAGCCATGCCATCTTCCTCAACTCAAAAGATTGACAAAGGTAAGAAAAAATTGAAAGAAGAAAAAGAAGATCATGAAAAAGAAAGAGAGTTTGAACTCATTCACATAGACAATGATGATGAGAATGAAACAAGAATTTCAAACTCCCTCCTCCAATACAGGAATGAACAAATCAAGGACTTAGAGGCTGAATTAAAAAGAGAAAAGGATGTCATTCACTTCAATCAGATGCAAAACAAGAAAATGAGTGGCCAGCAGGCCATCTATGAAGCACGAACGCTCAAGTACCGAAAAGAGGCTCAAAAGGCATAGGTGAAGTTGGCAGAATTCATGGGCACTTATGAGGAGATTAGTGATGAGGAAGGTCAAGCTATAAGGAGACCTAGAACTATGGGTCTATGGAAAGCATTGGCAAAGCATAGAGAAGAAGAATCAGCCCAAGCGAAACAACTTTCTCTCTAAGAACTCCTTGCACTAGAAATTGAACATGATAGGGAATCATGGATTGAGAGGGCTAACATACAACTTGAGGCCAAGCTGGAGAAGGCCAATAAATACTTGGATCCAGAAATAAGAATGGCTAAGCATTATGCTCAAAGAGACCAATTTGCAAGGTAAGAACTCAAAAGGGCCAAAATTGAGATCCAAGCACTAAAGGAGGAAAAGGACCAAGCTAGCCTTGGTATTTTGGTTCAAGCTTCTCTAAAGGTCTCCCAGGACCCATAAGGCACTTATCCACCAAATTTGGGAGAAATTGGACAAGTTTTTGATTTTTTGCAAATTTTGAGGCTAGGAGCACAACACACCTAGTGCTACGCTCTTTTTCAGGGCATATTCGAAAGGAAAGGCTTGCATTTTTGGATTCCACATAATGAGAGGAGCATTATCACCAATTTTTAGATCAATTGGAGTTTTTTTGGTCCTCCAAAAGGGTCACAAACACCCAATTTTTCACCATTCTGCCTGCTTTTCAGGACATGTGTTGCGCTCCTACCAGTCTTGTAATTTTCACGTTTTGGACAGGTTTCGGAGGTCAGATCAGAAAACCAAGGATCGATATGGGAAGTAGACTTCAAGGGCTTTCCAACAAGCCATCATGGAGCCTTATCTGACATTGGGAAGGCCTTCAAAACATTATTGTAAGAAGACCCATTGTTTATGTTCCTATGCTACGCTCCTGGCATGCAAATTCAAAATTGACACACAGTGCTACGCTCTTGTGGTTGACAAGTAAAAATGTGCATTTGGAAAGTTTTTGGAGGCTTTTCAAAGCCTAAAGTTCAATTTAATTGCTAAAAATGGCCGCAAATATATTTATTTTAGATATTTTTGTGCCTTGGGCCTTGCAAGGCCTCAAGGAAAATAGAGATACTTCTGATTAACCAATAGACTTCTAGATGCTCTATTAGGTTTTTCTCCTCCTTGCTTGTTATATAAAGCATGAGGATTCATTTTAATAGTGGGCTTTGATGTGTTTGAGAGAAATACATGGTTTTTAGAAGTTGAAGAACAATTTAGTGTTGTGGAGCTTGTGGATGATTTGCCTTGGTTGATAATGATGAAGGCTTGCTTGCAGGATTCCTGAGTTTAGTTAATGGTGATGTATCTCTTATTTTTTCATGTTTTTATTGTTTATCATATGTCCATATTTGTATATTGCAATAGCTCAGAAGAGTATAGGATGATAAATGTTGTTTGAGGCACCTCAGTCCTCCTGTTTGCTATTGTCTTCATGTTTTCCTCTGCTGGGTTAGTTTAAGGAATTCTTAGTTGCTCCTTAGGCCCACCTAAGATTTTCTATTTCATTATTGGATTAATATGCTAGTTTACAAACATGATTCATGGTAAGCCCTGCTTGTTTGATGCTATAAAAAATCTTTCTTTAAATCTCTCTTTAATATATTGATTGTTAGGTTAAGCCAAAGAGGTCTTGTTTCGATCTTGCCCTTTGTATATGCTTATCAGCTTGCCACAAAATTATTTATGGTTTAATGAATGATGTTTAGGCATTCCCTCTTCATTTATTGATGCCATTTGTCTCTTATATGTTTTCAAATCTTGAAAGTAGAATCATTGAAGTTATATAAGTTGTCTTAATTTATTTGGTCCACTGGATTGTATATCTTGAATGTGTATTTGTTTAAAAGTATTTTCATTGAGTAAATCTCATGACTAGTATCTTTTTCTTATTAGTATTTAATATCTCTCTGTTCATAGGTATTTGAAAAAGGATTCTTAACTGCCCTTTTCCCTACCTTGGTTCCCAAACTTGATGTCCATTTCACCTCACAGATAAACTTTAAATATCCATTAACTACACTAAATTTGCCCTGTGATGTACCCCGATTCATTATTGAGATATCAATGACTTCGTAGACTCCATAGCCCCATTGATTTGATAACCTCTCACTCCACCTATTCTACTTGATCATCTTACCCCAACCAAAATAGACAACAAACCTACACTTAACAACTAGCCTAAAATCCAACACTTAAAGCGAAAAAGTTCACATCCTTCGCATAATAGAGAGAGCCCTCTCTGAGTTCAGGAAGGCTAGGTCCTAGGACTCCAAAGACTGGTTTGATGTTACCCTGTGCATTTGGTCTACCAATCTGCTAAATCACGGGACACTAACATTATGGTGATTACGGTGGGACCTTCTGAGTTAGTGACAATCTAAGTACCCCTTAGGACGCCAGAATCCCTTGTTAAAGGGTTTCTGTTGATTTATTGCCACCTCATCACTATCACTAACACAATGGTGATCATGATGCAACCTCTGATGTCAGTAACAATCTAAAAATCCCTTAGGACTTTAGAAAACCTTATCAAATCATAGAGAACTCAAGTTTATAGCTAAAGAGTATAATCTGGTTGTCTCACCATCCTAGCAAAATGATAACTCAGATATAGGACACTCTTACAAACCTTAGGGCTACATATAGGAACTCAGAAAACCCCAAAACATTCCTATATTGGCTTTTTGTCAGTATTGGTGGTGGACCATAGACACATATCTTCAAAACAACTAAAAATATCCACCTGGCGACTCGCTAGCCTCCAGTAGGCCTTCTAAATTTACTAGTGTCCATATACTCCTATAGGATTATGTCGAATCAACCCTGGGAAGTATAGAAGCCTAGTCACACACTGTGTGAGTTTAGCAAACAGAAAAAGAGGTAAACTTTTCAAAAAGGTTCAAAAAACTTTCAGCCTCTCTAAATTTTGAGTTTGAAATCTGGCTCCATGAAGAATCAGTACCAGATCTCATCCAGACCCAAACCCTCCTACTATAGTTGATGACCCAGAAAGGATTTTGTGGCAAACTTCTGAAACTAGAAACTTAACTACTATTAGGACCATTCATAAAGCAAGCTCTATACCTAAACATCTTATGCAAGACCCCCAATTTGAACCAAGTCACAAAGTAGGATTGACCATACCGACCTTAAGCCGATAGAATTGCAGCAAAGTCCTGGCGGAGAAGCTTCTCCTTCCACACCACCTGATTTCCAACTTCTCCACCACTTTTTCTCTTTTCACCCCAATTCCGCTCAGAATCAGTTTGCTGGTCCAAGTACTTCTACCACACCCATTCACACCTCCACTGTGCAAACCACTCAATATCATATCACAAACCATCCTGTTGTAAATCCACCATCAGCTCCCATCATAGCAGCATGGTATGCACCCCTAGTGTTACCACAACCATTGGCACTTTTACCAAATGATTACCAATACAGAATCCCACACTTTACCGGGGCTAAGTCTACCACTGCCCAACAGCATGTAGATAGAATAAATGACGCTTTTGACTACATGGAATTAGAAGAGGAAACCATGAAGATGAGGATGTTTGCCCAAAGCCTAGGAGGAGAAGCTAAAAAATGGTTCAAAGGCCTAACTCCCAACAGCATACACGATCTCCCTTCCCTTTACCAGACTTTCATAAACAAATGGGAGATTAGGAAAAACCCTCTCCATATCCTCTCAAAATACAGAAATCTTAAAAGAAACTCAGGGGAAAGTGTCCAAGACTATTGC
This sequence comes from Pinus albicaulis, assembly GCA_034641835.2. Classification (NCBI taxonomy): domain Eukaryota; kingdom Viridiplantae; phylum Streptophyta; class Pinopsida; order Pinales; family Pinaceae; genus Pinus; species Pinus albicaulis. The sequence continues at coordinate 1,467,251,214 of CM076579.1, read as the reverse complement.
ACTAAGTTCAATAGTGTTTACAACGCACTACCACCAAACATGAAACCCCCTCTAGGCCTAGCCTTAGCTAAATTCCCGAAAGGTTTTGACCCCAACATGGCCTATCAGCTAAGAGAAAGAGAGCCCTTAACTTTATAATACATGAAAAAGGGAGCGATAAGTGTAGAGGCCAACTTAATTGAAAAGAGAGCTAGGATAAGATCAGAAAAGAGGGTAACCTACAAAGACGAAACTATGCCCTCAACCTCCTCATCTGATTCCAAGATTGAAAAACTAATTAGAACCATGGAAATAATGATGGAGAGAATAAGCATAAATGAAAGAGCAACTCCTGGAGAAAACCAACCAAATCCCCAAAATAGAAACCGGAATCAGAACTTCAGAAGAGATCCACCCCAAATCAGACAAAGGGAAAATGATCAAAAAATCAGGCCACCCTTCCAAGATAACTATGTAGATAAAGGGGAAAGAGATACTGAATAGCCAAATTAAAATCATCTAAACTTAATAGGCTCTGATAACAAGGGTGATTTTTTTCTCACAGAAGAAGAACAAGGTTTCTTCTCCTGATAACAAGGGTGATTTTTTTCTCACAGAAGAAGAACAAGGTTTCTTCTCCTCGAATCTAGATGAAACAAGCCATGAAGATTTCGAAGACTATGAGTTGGGATTGGAAAATTCCATAATGGAAGTCCACATGCAATATGATCTTAGGAGTAAGAAAAACCAAGACAACTCCAAAAAGAACAACTTAGACACTGCTATTAGGAAAACCCCCGAAAACATTCTTAAAAGAACAGTAGACAATAACAACACCATTGTAATATCCCAAAATAGGGAATTTATACAACAATAAGAAAATATTAAGATGTTCCAAATTTGGATATCCAGCAAGAAATCAACTCATAAGAGTGTATGGAACACATATCCATCATATTACATCCACAACAACAAACTATGCCTTCATACAATGTCACCAAGTGGGGAAAAGCAGCAATATTGGCCCCAAAAACGTTATTTCCTAAAGATTAAGTTATAACAGTGGAAAATAATGGTTGTTTCCCTTAGAATATGTAATAAGGGCCTTACAGGAAAAATAGTTTCAGAAACAAATGTCTTTTTCCTAGTTAAACAGGCCTCCCATGCTCAAACAGCCTAAAAATTGATGAAACCCTAAGACTGCAACACACAGAATTTACTACATAAAGAGACTGCACATTTTATTTGAGGGTTATGCTCAGAAAAAGGAGAGAAAATTAGATCGTATATTAGATTACTCAATGAGGCATAAAAACAGATATCTAGTCTCTTTTTACATAGATCCAAGATGACCCAGCAAGGGTTTCTTGACAGAAATGATATACAAGAAAGAACTGCTGCAGATCTATGGCTGAAAATTGTATAGCTAAAGCTCTGCATAAAAATGGCTGAACATGCAAATAAATGGATGTAGACTCTCCCACTAGCTCTTCGGAGAAAAGGCTGATCCTCCTCCTAGGAAACTAGCTCACAAAAGTGGGGTTTTAACCCCTCCCACTGCACACCATAAGAAATAACGTAGTTTATTGAAGGGACTGCATTTTTTATGAAGGTAAATTCTTGGCCTAACACCTAGTAGTGGAAAATTTATCTCAGAAATCTCCTCTTAGATTTCTTAAACAAGATCTCCAAGAAAGAGTAGGGAATCCCCGTCTGGGAAAACCCTTGCACTAAATAGTGCAGCAAAATTAGCTAAACAGCCAAATTATGTAGGAAGTCTAAACAGACCACATACAATATAATCTCAATCATGCCCATATGGTTTCCATCTCCTCCATTATATAGTTGATGAGCTTCCTGACCAAGGGTCCCACCCCACTATGAGGTTGCTTCCATGCAAATGCTCCTCCACCACAATTACGATGTCTCTATGTGCCTTGCTCATCCTTTTACAGCGTTGTTTGATTTATTCAATCTTGACTGGATCAACCTTGACCTGATCTTCATGCCTTGTCTCCTTTCACACTCAAGGTGTCTTCATTTTGACTAGCTAGATTGATCTTCCTTCACATTGGGTTGTCTTCATTTAGGATCCACTCCTCATATAAAAATGTTGTTGACTTGGTCAAACTTGACTTTGTCCACACATTTTAGACCTTGTTCACACGTGGATTCTTGATCTAGTTATTACATGATCCCTTTTCACATTATGAGGGATTTTTATTCATACTTAAGCAACTTATGAGCCTCCTTGCCCATTTATTCATCTATCTAGATTTTAAAAGCAAAATTAATATTCCTATTAGTTGCATGCTAATTTAGGAATATTACAAACTTCCCCTCCCAAATGTTGCTTGTCCTCAAGCAACTGCAAGGGTGCTATAAAATCTCCCCTCCTCCTCTTGTGGTCTTCATGTGTAATAGTTCCCACCATTGCTTAAGATATTCTACAATAATCTTGTCTCCCAATGGTTCCTTCCAAGTGTGAAAGTGGGCCCTAGGTGGATAAACCAAATGGCTCTCATCATGGAAGAAAGGAAGGTCTACATGGAAACCTTCTTGTTGATCAAGAGCCTCCTCAAGATAGAAGTGATGACAATCATGAGGAATTTTATCATCAATGAAGGTCTCCCACCTCCATGCTCTCATCCAAATGAAATGAATCACCTCCCAGCTTGGTAATTCATAGAAAATCTCCTCCCAAATACTCATGAGAGGTATGTCCTGAGTGCTCCAAACAATAATATGGCCTACCTCACGAAGAAATATTTTTACCCCCAACTTCCATAGAATATGATATGACAAGTGTTCTTCCCAACACTTGTTTGTTGCCCCATCCTTCTTGCACCCATAAGAAAGAGTGCCCCCTCTTAGAGCCAAGACCTGCACATGAGTGTTAATAAAATGAAAGTACATAATAAATATATCATGATGTTCATCAATACAATGTTTATCATATACTTGGTTTAAATCAGCAATGTAGCTCATGGATGAGCTCCTTCTCACACTCAATGAATAAAGAGGTGGTAATGATAACTCTTCCCAAGATCTATGTTCCTCCTTAACCAGCAAATGATCCTTGAAATTACTCATATGAGAGTGCATCTCCTCTTTGAAATTTTCCCACATGAATCCGTTTAAGATAGTATGATATGTTCTAATGAAACCAGTGGGTTTTGAAAGCAAGACCTCATAGGTTGTATTAAGTAGTTCATTCTTGAGTTTGGAATCTTTAGTTAAGTAGATCTGATCATGAACATAAATGATTCCATCAACTACCTTATACTTCCCATCCATTGCTTGCCCATCAATAACCTTACATGTGAAGAGGTCCTTGGAATATTCCATCAAGAACTGGGACTCCCAATAAGGATCTAGGATTCCCAACATTGACAGCGTTGTAGAAGTCTGAAATGAAGCATCTGTCATATGATGGCTCTCCTCCTTGACATGATTGATGTAAAAGTCACATGTTGGAGTATTCCCAACTTTCTTTTGCTGCCTCTCTTGCAGCCGATCTTCCTCAAGACAAGATTGAAGTTTAGGAGAGTCATCCTTCTTTTGAAAGGTTCTCCTCCTCCAAAACTTCCACATTTTTTCTCCTGCATACAAGAATGGAAATACCTTCTTGTTATATTCAGAAATTTTCATTATATATTGGAGTATATTTTTCTGCTCCAAGGCTATGGAGTGGCCTTTTGATACTATGCTCATATCAACACAGATTTCTGAATCTCTCCTTTCCAACACAAATATATGAATGGAAGATAGCAAAGTCAATTTCAGAAAATTGTTTAGCTTTCCATCAATGATTCTCAACGCTGTAGTAGCTCCTTTCAACGTTCCCTCTTTAGACAAATATGTTGCTGCTATATATAGTTGAGAGAACACTTTAGCTTTCTTCCAATCAGGGGGATCTCCCTGGTGGAATGCCTCCATGCAAAGAAACATCAAGGCATAGAGCAGGATATATATATGTATGGACTTATTTGTCCTTGCCTTCATTGCATAGACCCTCCTGCCTTCTTTGTGCATCGATATTTTTAAATAAAGAGGGGTGTGTACTCCTCATCATATGATGATTTCCCTCCCCTTTATCTTCTGCAATATTCATATTCTCACCATTTGATAATGGTGGCACATGCTGCCCATGGATTGTGCCACAACCTCCATATGTGAGATTCTTTGGAACTCCTTGCAAGCGTGCAAGAGTTTCTCTCCTTGGAGAAATTGATCCTTCCTCCTCTCCATGAGGTTCTAGATGTGCTCTTGTCATGACTGCGTTGTTATCCCCAACCTTCTCTTCCTTCTCCTCAATAGTTGAAAATACCTCATCATCAACAAGAGACCTTAGATCTTGGTCTTCTTTTGAAGGAGGAGTCTCCATGTCTTCTTCTTGAGAAGAAAGCACTTCATTTCATGGAGATCTTGCCCTTGGCAAGGTATCAGACAAGTTTACATCCTCTTCAACAGTTTTCAGAAATGGAGTTTGATTTATAGATCCTCCTAATCCATGCAAAAGTTGTGTTTGATATGGTTCGATAGCCTCTAGAGAAGGTGTTTTACATGATTCTCCATCAAACCTTTCTACTATTATTTCAATGAACTTTGTATAAGTATATGTATTTTCATTTTTTAAGGAAAAAGATTCAAAGAACCACCAAGCATAAGCCTTACCCTTAAAATGTAGCACTGCTACTTTGATGGCCTCATTTTCTGAAACTTGATGTTGTTGCACATAGGTGTCTAGCTCCTTCACCCAAGCCCTAGCTGGACATAGAGGTGATCCATCAAAATTAGATAGAAAGAATCTACCCTCACCCTACTTCTTGCTCCTTGTGCTCCTTTCCTCTTTAATCTTGCAAAACCCTTGGAATTTCAAGTGATCTTTGAACTTCTTAGATTGAGCTTCATACTCCTACAAATAATCATCAAGAGTCTCTCTCTTTGGAACATCTCCTTTCTTCCTCTTCATGAAGAAGTTGCTGATAGAACGTTGTAGATCTGATGATATGGCTAAGTGCTCATATCCATAATATGAGGACTTATAATTTTCCTCATGTATAGATATTATAGATCTTGTTGAGGGATCTTCATGTTTTTCCCTCCTCATTTCTTTGATGTCCTTGCTTCTACCCTGCAGATTTGGAAAGAGAAGTTTTGAGAACCTCTTTTCTCCAGAAAATAAGGGTTTTCTTTGATCTCTCTTGCAGATCTTCTCCTCCCCATGAAAAGACTCCATAATGGATGAAGAACACAGGTTGAGCCAAGATTAGAGCTCTGATACCACTTTAATATCCCAAAATAGGGAATTTATACAACAATAAGAACATCTTAATATGTTCCAAAGTTGGAGATCCAACAATAAATCAACTCATAAGAGTGTATGGAACACATATCCATCATATTACATCCTCAACAGCAAACTATGCCTTCATACAATGTCACCAAGTGGGGAAAAGTAGCAATATTGGCCCCAAAAATGTTATTTCCTGAAGATTAAGTTATAACAGTGGAAAATAATAGTTGTATCCCTTAGAATATGTAATAATGGCCTTAAATGCAAAATATTTTTAGAAACAAATGTCTTTTTCCTAGTTAAACAGGCCTCCCATGCTCAAACATCCTAAAAATTGATGAAACCCCAAGACTACAACACACAGAATTTACTGCATAAAGAGACTGCGTAGTTTATTTGAGAGTTATGCTAAGAAAATGGAGAGACAAATTAGATATTCTATTAGATTACTCAATGAGGCATAAAAACAGATATCTAGTCTCTTTTTACATAGATCCAAGATGACCCAGCAAGGGTTTCTTGACAGAAATGATATACAAGAAAGAACAACTACAGATCTATGGCTGAATCACACTGTAGAGCTAAAGCTCTACATTAAAATGGCTGAATATGCAAATAAATTGTTGTATACTCTCCCACTAGCTCTCCGGAAAAAAGGCTGATCCTCCTCCTGGGAAACTAGCTCACAAAAGTGGGGTTTTAACCCCTCCCACTACACACCTTAATAAATAATGCAGTTTCTTGAAGGGACTACGTTTTTGCTGAAGTTAAATGCTTGGCCCAACACCGAGTAGTGGAAAATGCAGCTCAGAAATCTCCTCTTATATTTCTTAAACAAGATCTCCAAGAAAGAGTAGGGAATCCCCGCCTGGGAAAACCCTTGCACTAAACAGTGTGGCAAAATTAGCTAAACAGCCAAAGTATGCAGGAAGCCTAAACATACTACATACAATATAATCTCAATCATGCCCATATGGTTTCCATCTCCTCCATTATATAGTTGATGAGCTTCCTCACCAAGGGTCCCACCCCACTATCAGGTTGCTTCCATGCAAAGGCTCCTCCACCACAATTACGTTGTCTCTATGTGACTTTCTCATCCTTTTACAGTGTTGTTTGATTTAGTGAATCTTGATTGGATCAACCTTGATTGGATCTTCATGCCTTGTCTCCTTTCACACTCAAGGTGTCTTCATTTTGACTAGCTAGATTGATCTTCCTTCACATTGGGTTGTCTTCATTTAGGATCCACTCCTCATAAAAAAAAATGTTGTTGACTTGGTCAAACTTGAATTTTTCCACACATTTTAGACCTTTTTCACACATGTGGATGCTTGATCTAGTTATTACATGATCCCTTTTCACATTATGACGGATTTTTATTCATACTTAAGCAACTTATGAGCCTCCTTGCCCATTTATTCATCTATCTAGATTTTAAAATCAAAATTAATATTCCTATTAGTTGCATGCTAATTTAGGAATATTACAACCATGGCTAAGAAAACTAATCCTACAAAGACAAAACTAGCCAACCAAGTGTTGACACAAGCTGCCCTGAGAAAACTCTTTTGACCAAAGCCCCAAATCAGAATCAGCAAATTAAAAGTGTAGAAAAAATTATGGTTGATAAAACTGATGTAAATATGTCTAAAACCCAAGTGCCTTTCATTTTTGAAGGATAGATTGCTAAAATCAAAATACAAATACCTCTCACTAAACTGGTAGCTCAAGATATGTACAAATCTCAAGTTCTGAAAGTTCTAAACATAGGAAATGATAATTGTTGGAAATACTGAGACGGGGGTGAATCAGTATTTCTTTTCAATTGTTAATTATTGCCAGTTATATTCTTCGCAATTAAAGACAAAGAGGTGTATAATAATGATATTAAGGATTAATAAGAACTTCAATCCCTTTTTTAATAATAGTATACAATAGATGAGTGAAGGGCACCAACCCTTTTAATGAAACAGGCACCAACATGTTGCCAAGAAACAACTTGGAATTTGATGAGGCTCCAACCTCTAGGGCTCCAACCCTATCTTCCACAAGGCTCCAACCTTTTATTTATAAAAAAAATGAATTAGTAACTTACTTGAATTGCTTCACAAGTTTCTTCACTGTCCAATATTTCACTTTTCCAAAAACTCCAAAATTGTTAATGCTTCACTGCTCACAGATTTTTAATTTACTGTTCAAAATTATGCCTTCAAATTCATCACTAATCCAACATCCAAATCTATACATTCATCGTTGTTTTATTGTTCTATTCTTCATGAGCTTTTCACTCCTTGACTTGTTGACTGTTCACTCTAGTTTTCCACAGCACTGTTCCATATCAGTAGTAATACTTTAATGTTTTACACAATTTGAGCCATCCGAGCCTTTGTCCTCAACAAATTTCACACTGGCCCAAGGAATAATCCCTGTCCACAGCAAATGGTTTGTAGATAACACAAGTCTCTGTGATGAATACACCAAGGAATCGAGCTATTTTTCAAGCTAGAAATCACGAAGAATCACATACATCGAGCCTTTCACAATCTGAGGTTGATGGCATTATATAGTCCGAGAGAAAGGTATTAATATTGCACAGACTTGTGATGGTTCATATTAATCCTCCATAATTCGAGTTGTAGCAACACTGCTTTGCTGAGTGAGGGACAAGATCTGTATCACTGTGATATATCACAAAACGAAGTTCTCAACTGTATTGCAGTAAGCCATCGAAACAATCCAATGGAAAAATAGCCCAGTTTTTAAGAAGAACAAATCTGTGGTTTTAAAATAGAATAAATCTGTGGATCTTTGGTATTTTGATGGTTGTCTGGAGGTGTTACTTCTTTGCTTTGAGCCCATAATCATTCAACCAAACCTTTTTCTCCTTATTTTTTGTATTTCTCTTTATGTTCACAAGTTGTGAACAATAATTTTCTTTCCTGTGATGATGACCGAAAAAGATGATCCAAAAATGAAGTTCGAATCATGAATATATATGGTGATTTTGTTTAAACGAACTTCAACAGCCACGTCCCTAAGGCAGACTGACTTTAGGAGCAAGAACAAGTCGGCTCAAAAGGAAGATAATTATTCCGCAACTTAAAAAATTCATATCTTTCAAACCACGGGGATTTTTGGGGCATATGAGGACTTGTTGGAAAGAGGAAGGAGTCTTCTTCAAGATGGACAATGGCTCACTTTGATATCCTTCCTTAAATGTCCCCAAAAACCATTTTTCTTGCTGACTGTCCTTGTATTCCTGTGCATAAAAAATTTATGGACAGTGAGCCTTTATTATCTTAAGTATTTTTCCCTACTATTTCTTGTGCATGGGAGGATAGTAGCTTGAACAGAGTTGCTATGGATTTCTTCATCCAAGAATCATTACTGATATTTCCATCAATGCCAATTATTGACCAACAATCTCCCCCTTTGTCATTGATGGAAATATTCTAGCATTTTCTCCCCCTTTGACATCAATGGAAAATGGGGTGCCTAAGTATTCCACCTATCAAACTGCTCCCCCTATCATGCTGCTCCCCCTAACATACTGTACCCCTCACATGCTGATTGATTTAATGCGATGCAAGAGCAATGACCCCCATATTTTGGCAAAGATACTCAAATGCTTCTCGTGGAAGGGGTTTTTCATAGATGTTCGCAATTTTCTCTTTTGTATTGATGTATTCCAACCTGATATTGTGTTCAGCAACTTGTTCACGGAGAAAGTGGTATTTGATTGGAATATGTTTGGTTCTTGATTGCATCACCAGATTCTTTGAAAGACTTATTACGCTAGTATTGTCACAAAAAATAGTAATTGGTTGCTTAGTTTCTATGTTGACATCCTTCAAAGATTCCTTCATCCATAGAATTTGTGTACAACAACCAGCAGCAGCTATATATTCGGCTTCAGCTATAGAAAGGGATATAGATGATTTCTTTTTGCTGAGCCAAGATACAAGACAATCTCCCATAAAGAATGCATTTCCACTGGTGCTTTTTCGATCATCCACGCTTCCGGCCCAATCAACATCAGAATAAGCTATCACAATAAGAGTTGAACTCTTAGGATAACAAATACCAAAATCAGTCGTTCCTTTCAGATATCTAAGAATTCCTTTCACAGCTGCTAGATGGGATTGTTTAGGAGTTTACTGAAATCTTGATACCATTCCTACTGCTTGAATAATATCTGGTCTTGTAGCAGTTAAGTATAGGAGAGCTCCAATTATTGACTTGTAAAGAGTTGCATCTATTTGGGGGGTATCATCGTATTTGCTTAATTTAAAATTGGTGGTCATTGGTGTGCTCATAGGTGCACAATATTCCATCCCATATCTTTTAAGCATGTCTTTAAGATATTTTGCTTGAGATATAAACATGCCTACAGAGGTTTGAGATATTTGTAGCCCAAGAAAGTAAGACAACTCACCAATCATTGACATCTTGAATTTTTTGGACATATTTAGAGCAAATTCATGGCTCATTTCTTCATCATTGCTAGCAAAGATTAGATCATTGACGTAAACAAGAGTGATCAAATTTTTTTCCTCGTCTATCTTCATGTAGATATTGCTACCTGACACTCCCTTTTTGAAACCTTCTTGTTGCAAATAGTGATCCAACTTTGCATACCATGCTCTAAGGGCTTGTTTTAATCCATACAAGGCCTTTTTTAGTTTGCATACAAGGTATTTTCCTTCAGCAAGATCAAATCCTTCTGGTTGCTCCATGTAAACTTCCTCCTTGAGATCTCCATTCAGGAATGCTGATTTTACATCCATTTGATAAACCTTGAATCCTTTTGAGCAAGTAAATGCTAAAAACATTATTATGGTTTCCATTCGAGCTACTGGTGCAAAGGTTTCTTCGAAGTCAATTCCTTCGATCTGCGAGTATCCTTTACAGACAAGTCTGGATTTATTTTTGATGATTTGTCCATCTTCATTCATATTGTTTTTGAATACCCATTTTTTCCAATTATATTTTTATCTTTTGGGCGAGGTACTAGTTCCCAAGTCTCATTTTTTTCGATTTGAGACATTTCTTCTTCCATGGCCTTTATCCAATGAGGATCTTTGCTTGCTTGAGAAAAAAATTCAGGTTCTATTAAAGATAATAGAGCCACATCATCTTTTCTAGGGGTGTTGATCATCCTTCTTCGAGTTTGGATTCCTTCATATATATTTCCAATGACCTGTTCTTCTGGATGATATCTTTGAACAAACTTTATCTTGGAGGGAGTTTGTGAAGATTCATTTTGAGGTTCACTTTAAGGTTCTTCATTCTCCTCTTCTTTTTTAGGTTCTTCTTCTTCACTTTGTTCAAAGAAAGGCTCAAATTCATGATCTTAAATTCCTTTTTCTGGAAGGATTTCATCAATATTTACATCAATGCTTTCCACTATTCTTCGTAGACAATAGTTGTAACATTTGTAAGCTTTGCTCCTAGTGGAGTATCGAAGAAATATTCCTTCGTCAACTCTAGAATCAAATTTACCTGGTGAGTCATCATTTATTTTTATGAAACATTTGCTTCCAAAAACCCTGAAATATTTTACTAAAGCAGGTCTTCCTTTCCATAATTCATAAGGATTCTTTTCATTATTTGGTCTTAGTTGAGTTCGATTTAAGGTATAAACTGCAGTGCCAACTGCTTCTCTCCAAAATTTTGGTTGCAAATCGGCTACTAGTAGCATTGTCCTTGCCATTTCTTGAATGGTTCGGTTCCTTCTTTCAACTAATCCATTTTGCTGGGGTGTCCTAGCAGTAGAGAGTTCTCTTTCGATTCCATGCTCTTTACAGAATTCATCAAACTCTTTTGAGGTGAATTATCCTCCTCTATCCGTTCTAAGACATTTAATCTTAGAATCTTTCTCATTCTCAATGAGAGCCTTAAGATTTTTAAAACATTCAAATGCTTCGGATTTATATTTTATGAAATATATCCACATCATTCTAGTATAGTCATCAACAAATAGAGCAAATTACCTTTCACCCTGAAGAGCTGGAATTCTAGTTGGCCCACACAAATCTGCATGAAAGATTTCCAAAGGTTTTGTTGTTGACAACTCCTTAGTTTTGTGGCTAGTTCTTGTTTGCTTTCCATGTTGGCATGGGCCACATACAACTTGATTTGGTTTGCACATTTTTGGAATATCCCTTACTGCATTAATTTTACTGATGTTGACTAGGTTATCAAAAATTGTATGCCCCAATCGCTTGTGCCATAACCAACTTTCATATGTTTGACTTAAGTAACATTTATCTTCTTGGATTCTACTAGGTATGTAAACATTATCTAGTGTTCTTACTCCTTTCGCCACAAGTTCTCCCGAGGATGAGTCTCTTATTTCACATATTTTTGTACTAAAGACAACATTATGTCCTTGGTCACAAATCTGGCTAACACTTAAGAGATTGTGTTTGAGCCTTTCTACCAGCAAGGTATTTTGAGCCTTTCCTAGTCCATTGACAAGGGTAGCGGTTCCTTTTCCAGTGATTTTAGCGGATCCACTTCCAAAAGATACATTTCCATTTTTCTTGTTCAATGAGATAAACTTCTTTTGGTCACCTGTCATATGTCTTGAGCATCCACTATTCACGAACCAATGATTTTCTTCACTATGAGCACATAGAGCTAGGCCACATTTATCATTTTTGAGATTTATGTTTTTAGCTTTCTCCCTTTTGAGAGGACAATTTTGTTCATTATGATCATAATTATCACATAATGAGCAAGGCGGATCAAACTTAGACAAGGGATCAAAAGAATTTTAAGTTTTTATTTGTCCTTGCTCTTTAGGACCATGTAGTTGGTTTGTTTGATTTTTCAATCTTGGTGCTTCATTCTTATGAGCCTTGCAATGTTTAGCTTGATGCCCAAAGTTTTTGCAATTGTAACAATGCAGAAGAAAAATATTTTGATACCTGTTGTAGTATCCATAGCTTGAACCGACATTATTCCTTGGAGTTGCTCTTTCTTCAATTCTTGGTTTTGAGATGGGAATTTGTTCTTGACGAGATGACTTTTCTTCTTTAGGATGGCGAGAGAGTACATCAGCATAACTTCTGGCATTATTATTTGTACTTGATGATTCTCCTTTGAAACCAATTCCAGACTTGTCGTGTTGAGGTTTTTGAGTATTAAGAATGTTGTCAAGAGCTAGAGAGCTTTGCAAACTCCTTTTGACTTGCTCTAATTCCTTTCTTAGAGATACTATTTCAGCTTCGTGTTTTTCACAGATATCATCCTTCTCTTTTAGCTTAATGTTCAAGAAGTCTTCCCTTCTTTTTGCTTCCTCTCTTTCTATTTTGAGAGAAATTATCTTCTTTTGTAGATTCTCATTTTCTTCAATGGAATTCATCAGCAAACTATCCATGTTTATTTCATCTTCCAGATCCGAGTCATCATCATTTGTAAATGCCATGAATAACATTTATTTTCTTCCAATATAATCACTTTCCTTATCTGATTCATCATCTCTTTCTTTATGACGACGCATATTTTTGGTTGATTTCTTTTTTATGACTACAAACTCATCTTCATCAGACTCATCTTGTTTGGAGAAGAAGTTCTTCTTATTAAACCCTTTCTTTTTGTACATCATCCTTTTAGAGTCCTTTTCATCATCACTATCATGTTTATGGGGACATTTTGCAGCATAATGACCTATTATTCCACAATTGAAACAAATAAGAGGTACTTACCTTTTAGCTTGGATCCCCTTTTTAGTCTTCGTAAAAATTGAGCTAATTCATTTTCAGTATCATATTCATTGATGTTGTAATTCCATCCTTTTCCTTCTTTTGTAAATCTTCAGGCTTTGAAGGCTGCTTCTTTTAAATTTGGACTCCCTTTCCTCATCTCATAGGCAATGAGAATTCCATGGAGTTCATCCATCTTGAGAGTATCTAGATCCTTCATTTCTTCTATGGCACTTACTTTGGAGTCAAATCTGTCAGGAAGCGATCTCAAGATTTTTTGAACAATGGTGCTTTCTTCAATATTCTCTCCTAGTCCTCTAAGAGAGTTAACCACTTCAGCTACTTGGAGGAAATATGATGCAATATCTTCTTCATCATCCATTTTCAGACTCTCAAATTGTCTTCTATAGGTTTGAAGCTTTGCCTTCTTGACTTTTGAGTCACCATCATATAGAGAAACCAACTTATCCCATACTTCTTTGGCTGAGTCACAGTTCATGACTTTTGTAAATTCGGAATCGGTAATTACACTAGTGATGGAATTTAAAGCTTTGGCATTAGCAATGTAGGCTCTTATTTCATCTTGATCAGTTGGAAGCTTGGTGGGATATTTGTACCCATCCATAAATGAGTGCCATACTTCAGGACCAAGAGACATTAGATAGTAGGAAATCCTCTTTTTCCAAAAACAAAAAAAAATTCCATCAAAGATAGGTAGTTTCCCTGTTGCTTCCATGTTCTTCATTGTGCCTAAGAATCCTTCTTCTAGTTGTTAGGCTGATATTGAAGAAGTTGGATCTAATACCAATTGTTGGAAATACTGAGAGGGGGATGAATCAGTATTTCTTTTCAATTGTTAATTATTTCCAGTTAGATTCTTCACAATTAAAGACAGAGAGGTATATAATAATGATATTAAGGATTAATAAGAACTTCAATCCCTTTTTTTAATAATAGTATACAATAGATGAGTGAAGGGCACCAACCCTTTTAATGAAACAGGCACCAACCTGTTGCCAAGCACCAACTTGGACTTTGATGACGCTCCAACCTCTAGGGCTCCAACCCTATCTTCCACAAGGCTCCAACCTTGCCTTTATAAAAAAAAATGAATTAGTAACTTACTTTAATTGCCTCACAAGTTTCTTCACTGTCCAATATTTCACTTGTCCAAAAACTCCAAAACTGTTAATGCTTCACTGCTCACATATTTTTACTTTACTGTTCAGAATTATGCCTTGAAATTCATCACTGCTCCAACATCCAAATCTATACTTTCATCATTGTTTTATTGTTATATTCTTCATGAGCTTTTCACTCCTTGACTTGTTGACTATTCACTCTAGTTTTCCACAGCATTGTTCTAGGTTAGGAGTAATACTTTAATGTTTTACACAATCTGAGCCATCCGAGCCTCTGTCCTCAATAAATTTCACACCGACCCAAGGAATAATCCCTATCCACAGAAAACGGTCTTAAGATAACACAAGTCTCTGTGATGAATACACCAAGGTATCGAGCTATTTTTCATGCTATAAATCATGAAGAATCACATACATCGAGCCTTTCACATTCTGAGGTTGATGGCATTATATAGTCCGATAGAAAGATATTAATATTACACAGACCTGTGATGGTTCATATTAATCCTCCACAATTTGAGTTGTAGAAATACTACTTTTCTGAGTGAGGGAGAATATTTGTATCACTGTGATATATCACAAAACGAAGTTCTGAACTGTATTGCAGTAAGCCACCGAAAAAATCCAATGGAAAAATAGCCTAGTTTTTAAGAAGAACAAATATGTGGTTTTAAGGTAGAACAAATCTGCAAATCTGTGGTATTTTGATGGCTATCTGGAGGTGTTACTTCTTTGCTTTGAAGCCCATAATCATTCAACCGAACCTTTTTCTCCTTATTTTTTATGTTTCTCTTTATGTTCATGAGTTGTGAACAGTAATTTTCTTTCCTGTGATGATGACAGAAAAATATGATCGAAAAATGAAGTTTGAATCATGAATATATATGGTGATTTTGTTTAAATGAACATCAACAGCCATGTCCCTAAGGCAGACCAACTTTAGGAGCAAGAAAAAGTCGGCTCAAAAGGAAAATAATTATTCCGCAACTTCAAAAATTCATATCTTTCAAACCTTGGGGATTTTTGGGGCATATGAGGACTCGTTGGAAAGAGGAAGGTGTCTTCTTTAAGATGGACAAGGGCTCACTTTGATATCCTTCCTTATATGTCCCCAAAAACCATTTTTCTTGCTGACTGTCCTTGTATTCATGTGCATAAAAAAATTATGGACAGTGAGCCTATATTTTCTTAAGTATTTTTCCCTAGTATTTCTTATGCATAGGAGGATAATAGCTTGAACAGAGCTGTTATGGATATCTTCATCCAAGAATCATTAATGATATTTCCATCAGTGCCAATTATTGACCAACAATAACAATACTCTGAATTTGATAGATGACAAACCAGAGATGTTGTTTGGACCCGAAGTAGATGGAAAATACCAAGAAGGGGCCATTCCCCCTTTCTATGTTAGCCTAAACATACATGAAAAAATCCTACATAATGCCATGCTAGACTCTGGTGCCTCTCACAACCTCATGCCAAGGTAGTAATGGAGAGATTAGGCCTAGAAATAACCAGGCCCTACAAAGATTTGTACTCCTTCGATTCAAGCAGAGTTAAGTGCTTGGGCCTAATCAAGGATTTATGTGTCAAACTGACACAAATCCCTACTAAGGGCCTGGTCATGGACATAGTAGTGGCTAACATTCCCCCCAAATATGGCATGCTTTTGTCTCGATATTGGGGAGCCAAGCTTCTGGAGAACCTCCAACTTGACATGTCTTATGCTACCATCCTGATTTTTAACCAAACAAGGATACTGTACCAGGAGTCTCACATGAAGTATATGGTAAGTAGCCCTGATAGACCGGACAACACCCCTATCTATTCCATTCATTTAGACTTACACTCATTCATCTTGTATAATGAAAATAACCTTGATGAACAAGTGAATGAAAATGGCAAAGATCTAGGCACACTACAACAGTCAAATCAATCCCTCTATGATGAGTTCGACAGTCAAAACTGTCACGACCCTGAACAACCACACGATGATAAAACTGAACTTGACTTGCCAAAAACTAAAAATAAAATTTCAGGAACAAAAATCAGTTTAGAATATGAATCAGGTTGCTCAAAGGGAGGAAAAATCTTAGAAACACTATTGTTCCCTTTTACCAAACCAGAAAAGCTCAAATACTCTCACATAATAGAAAAATTTGGGAATCTGAATCAAAAAAGTCTGATGTTTTACCTTATATAGGCACCTCATTATCATAAATTTGTGTCCCCCCAAAAAATTTGCTGACTCTCACAAATGTTGCTATGAATCCCAAAGGGATGTCTGCTGAAACTGATATAGATAAATATAATGTAGGCAGCCTAGGAAGGCCCAAAATGATTAAGTTGTCCAAAACCTTGTCAATACACACAAAACTGAAATACATAAGGTTATGCAAGAAGTTTCAGGGCGCTCTTGTATATAGGAGTAAAAGCTTAAAGCCTCATAACATAGACATTGTTCCAACGAGGTCTTATTTCAAGAAAAACCATGAAAACCTTGGGAAAATTATGTCACTGACAAGGAAAGAAAAGGATACAGGATGTCTATAGACTTTAGGTATCTAGGTTCTCTTCGGTCTCGAACAACCTGATTGAATCTGCAAAAATACACTCATTCACATGATACAGAATACATGAATGATGTATCAAACCAATATATGACACTGTGCGTAGCAAGGTAATAGACGAAATGCATACGCCCAAGAAGTGTCGTTAGCAACACATCTATGGGGTAATGCATGCAAGATAATCCGACCACCAAAGAAACAGTTCTAAGTGGCGAGAATATCCCTTAACTCTTCGAAAGATATAACGAAATGCTAATAAAATAGTTCATTAACATTCATCATACGAGTAAATAGTAAACTTGAGCATCATCAACACAATCACAGATAGCTATGGAGCATGAATGATACTATTAATAACACAGATTCATTAATCAAACGATATTCTGAAACTGTACGCAGAATACACACAGTGTTGTCACAGCTAAACACATCATCCAATCAAAGGGGTTCTAACAAGTATTTGTATTACATATGCCAAGAGTATGATTCTTCAATTACAATGCAATATTGCTCTTCAAACCACAAAAGAGAAGCCCTTAACTATGTGCCCCACAGGGGTATTTATAGATTCAAGAAACGCCCTTATGGCCTTCCGACGCTTCAACTTCCCGACGGTTCAGCTTCCCTGCGACCTTTGCCGAACATGCGACCTGCGACCAGAAGATTGCGACCTGCGACTTGGGCGCAGGTGCGACTTGCGACCTGGGGGACAAAATGCGACCTGCGACCCAGCAGTTAAACTATGGAGGTGGTCGCGTAATTGAGAGGTCTGGAGCGTCTATCTTCTTCTCCTTGAGGAAGTCTTGCCAGGCCCGGTAATCCGCTGCTATAGGGGAGACTAGAGAGGTTTCTTCTTTTAACCGATGCGTACATTCCAAAGCATTCGGTATCAGAGTCTCCTTCTTCTGGGAAATCTGGATGGATAGGGAGGCAAGCTTGGTATAAATTTGTACTGGAGTGACGAGCAGCCGGTTTAGGTTCTCTTGTGATGCCTCAAATTTTGGCGCGGCAGCAGCTTGTCTCAAGGGTTGCAGAAAGGAATGAATTTCCTGATCTACTTGCTCCCAGTCTTTATTTTCGTCCAGTGCCCCCAACGACGGAATGTGATGAAGAGCGTTCATGGAGTCTATGCCACTGATCAGGTGATTATATGCAGACACCACCTTGTCCAAGTCTTTGACCAACTTGTCTTTGGATTGCATCTTCATCCGGATTTGTACTTTGGCATCTTGTGTGTGACCCCAATCCTTCTTAGGCACATTTTCGGGAGCTTGCTGGTACTGCGCTGTCCAGTTTATCATTTTGTCTAAAGCTGCCGAGGCCTCCTTGAGCTGCTCATGCTTCACTTTGGTTTCCGCTCGTGCTTCTGCTAATGGGGCCACTGTTTGTTTTAGGGCGAGCATTTCTCTGTATACTTGCTGCATGGTCGTTTCCATTACGTCACATTCTTTCATGACTGCTAGTGGGACTTCATTGACTTGGGAAGACTTACCTTGGAGCTGTCGCACTTCACTCTCCAGTACTGCTTTCTCCTGTTCCGTTGCTTTTAGCCTGTTTTGTAGGGAGATAATCTCCCTGCTCATTCTAGTGACATTTTCCTCCGTGGCTGCGGCAAAGGCGGTACCTGCTGATGCTATCATTACAGGGTTAGTCCTTGTATCTGGGACTATGTCCTTTCCAGTGGCGACCGTAGATATGGCGGAAGGGCTTTGCGCCAAGGCTTTTCTTCTCTCTTGCCGTATTTTGAAAGAGAATTGGTCAAATGTCAATCTAGTCAGGTCGAAGACCTCTTCTTCTTGTCCCCTGGGAAAATCGTCATCAGGGAGGATACTTTTCTTGCCACTCGGAGGAATGTCCAGGGGAGATATGTCGATATCATCTATCAATTCATCCTCTCTATCCTGTGTTTTTCCTTTTTCTTTCTCCTTTTGCCGGCGCTCGGCTTCTCCCTTGTCATGTTCCTCCTTCCTGCGTTCTGACTCTGCTTCTGCTTCTTTTTCTGCTTTTCTCTTTCGCTCTGCTGTGGCGGCTGGTTCTGCCTTCTTTTGACGATCGACTTTTTCAAGTTCTTCTTTAAGTGCTTGTTCTGCCGCCGCCTGTGCTTCCTTTTCCTGTCTTTCCTTTTCCTCAGCCTGCTTCTTTTTCCGCTCTGTCCTGGCATCTTTCTTACGTTTCTCTTCATCCTCCTTCATTTTCTTTTCCTCTTCCTTCTTGGCTTGGGCTTCTGCTGCCCGTTGCTGATCCGAGGTGTCAGGCCCTGTACTGGTCCGTGTTCTCTTATCTTTGGAGGAAGAAGAGCCTCCTAGCTTATGGCTCCTATCTTCTAAATTCTGGTGATCCTCTTCTTCTCGGTCAGAGTCGATCCCTGGAGCTAGATGCCTGTCTGCGTTGTACCAGTTTCTTTTTTCGTCCTCTGTCGGGCGCTCGACATGCTGATAACTCCATCTAAAATTGGCCTTTTTACAATGCTCAGGAACTATCCTGACTGGGTCATAAGTTCGGCAATCCAGATTTCTGAAGTGGTAACTTTTTATCTCTTCCCCTTCACGCCCTACTTCTCTGAAGTCCTTGACTGTATAAGCACCAATGGTGAGAGGTAGAGCGGGCCAAGGTTTCTTCTTCCCTTTGGAAAGGACATTGGAGAAGCCCGAGGTCATCAGGGAACATACCTCCTGCATGAGCACCTTATCGGTAATAAACTTAGGCAGAGCATGTGGTGCTTTGAATGAGCCAAATACTCGGATGATTGTAAATTCAGCGAATGGAAACCAGTGTGCCACCTGACCTAGTGTCTCCATTGCTCGCCAAGACATGCAGGGGGTGTCTTGACCAAAGAGTTTCCCGTAAAGGGGGGGAATGAATATATGAGAGATTTTCTCAATATCTGACTTGTACCTGGATTCCCAGAATACCTTGGTCTGCAAATGGATTGCCCGGGTCTGTTCGGAGTCCCAGTTATGTGGCCATCCCTCAACATGCAGCTGGGCACAGACAGCATCTAATAAATACGAAGCCATATAAAATTCTGACGACGCTCCCTCATCTGGGGCTAAAGCTGAAGCCAAATTTGTGTGCATGGAGCCCATTAATATACCAGCCCAATTGAACCGAGTGTCGTGTACTGTTACGTGTTCCATAATGGTTTCCCATGTTCCGTTGAAAGTGGTAGCGTCCGAACGTCCGTACACTCTGCACAGCATGGCGGCCACTAACTTATACACCTTCCTCAGACTGGCCACCGGGTACTCCTGGTCTTTCTTGATTTTAAATTTATCTGGTTCCGCCCACCATTTTCTGATTGTATCAACCACCGGTACTTCATTTGCGGAAAACCATCTCGGGGTAAAATTTACCTCTGTTTGGGGTAGCGAGTAGTAGACCTGTGCCTTTGAGCTCTCCAACGTTGCAAAAGTTTTACCTCTACTATCTCGAATTGCGAAATTCTTAGGATCCGTTTTCTGTATGATCCAGTCTAACATTTCTGGGCACGAAAAGATGGCGGGATGTGACCCTGCTAGGTGCAATTTGGATTTCTTGACCTTCAGGTATACTTCCCGGTCCGGGAGATCTTCTAGAAACTCATCTTCTGGTATGGCGAACTTGCGGTATACTTCATGCCACCTAAGGCTGTCCTCCTTTGCGAAGGTGCAAAGGGTGTCTCTGTATATTGGTGGAGGAGATGTTTGTATGTCTGTGTCTGACTCTTCCTCCACCACCTGCTTACTTCTCCTTCGGGATACCCGGGGTGCCATATTGCTAGAGTCGGAGAGGACCGGTACCGTGTCTGCTCTAAATTCACCTGTTGCATTCAAGAAAGAATCCCAGGATGAGAAAGACATGATGATAACGGCTAAATAAAGTCTACAAATGCAGAGTTTAATTAACTGTTCTCTTGGGGTCGCAGGGTCGCCGATCTACAAAATCCCTCACATGCGACCTCGCGACCTTGCGACTAGGTCGCAGGGTCGCAGGGTCACTAACAGAGAGTCGCGCGACCTTGCGACCTTGCGACCGGGTTGCTGGGTCGCAAGTCGCACTTGGGCCTGCTGGGGGGTTTCGAGCGCGCGCGGTTTTGCGGATAATTTCTCCCTAACGGGAAACATGTGCGGCTGGAAAGGTTTTAAACTGGAAATAAGGCATAGCCATGAGGAATTGGGCAAGACACAGGTGACCCTGGGGTTTATGGGAACCAAAACAAAAATAAAACTCAACCGGAAACCCTATCTGCTCGCCAGCAAGTAATTAAGACCATGGGGTGGCTAGATTTTAGCAAGAAATGCTGGGAAAGGAAACATAGGGAGGAAATGGCAACTTACCCGGAAGAAAACGCGCCAGCCAACCTGTCAGAGCAATTCCACGATTTTCGCCGCGAGTCACAAATGCGACCTAGCGACCTGCCCTTATAAAAAGGAGTCGCACGTGCGAGCAATAAATGAGGTCGCAAGTTGGTAGTTTGCGACCTTGCGACCTCGCGACCTTAAGGTCGCTGGGTCGCAAAGGTCGCTGAGTCGCTAATTCCCCTAATACTTCATTTTGCGACCTTGCGACCTTGCGACCTGAAGGTCGCTGGGTCGCAAGGTCGCAAATTGCCTGACTTCCGACTCTTGCGACCTGGCGACCTGGCGACCTGAGGGTCGCAGAGTCGCATAGGTCGCATGGGTCGCAAATCATGGATCCGCGACTTAGCGACTTGCTCTTAAAAACTTTACTTGGCTTTTTTCTTCTTTAGTTTCAAAGGGGCTCCAAAAATTTTGAAGTGTGTGTTGTGATTTTTTTGTATTTTTTGGAGGGTGTTGTAGGAGCTACAACACTAGGAAAAACATCCATGAATAACAAATACCTTTTTCCCAAGATATATCATACTTTAAAAAGGGTAGGGGTTTCTAACCGGATGTCATTGCATGATAGTTTTTCAGGTTACCATCAGATGATACCACTTTAGATCAATCAGCTTAAAGAATTTTTCAAGTTTCCTTGGAGCAACTACATGTTTAACCAAATGCTTCCTGGGCTAAAGAGTGCTAGAGACACCTTCCGTGGAACTATGGCTCCTGTTTGCAATTTGTTCACTATGGTATACATTGATGGCATCATCATTTGTTTCAAAGATGATAAAGAATACTTCTTCTACCTAAGGAAGATCTTTGACAGAAACAAATTTGGGGAGCAAGAGTGAAAGAAGAAACACCAAGGAGAACATGGATTGTTTGAAAATTTTTGGAAAAATCATCATAACATGTTTTCAAATGGAGGTAACTATGATTTCTGTTTACAAGAGCTGAATGGACAAAGAATGTTAGGAGATCCTTTTGAAGAAAGGGTGCTCAAACACCATTACTGTAAAAATCCTTAGCTTTAGGCCTTCACTCATTGTACATACCATTGTTTGATAAAAGGCCATAAAGATAAAAACACAAAAACATAGAAAAATAGAAAAAGAGGGCAGATTCAAAAAGAAGGTACAGCCCCATGCCCAAATAATAGTAGTACTGAAAGTGTGCAAGCCTAAATTCCATTACTGGTGCAAAAAGAATGTCTTGTTCAGTCATCTAGCCTAATCATGGCTGAACATGTTTTAAATTTATTGTTGATAAGTTAGTGAAAGAATGTTGGTCAAATCATTTAAGCTTGACTTGTCAAAAGAAAGTAGATTAGGAATGAAAGATATTGGTTCCACATGCTTAAATCTGAACCAAGGAGAAGGATAGGGATGATTAGCAAATGATGAAACATAGCCCTCACACCTTCTAGTTTTGTTTGCTTATGAAAATAATGTTTGTGTGCAGCTTGTCTCAATGCCACAACTCATGATGAATCAGATTGTCTAATCTTGGTTCAAATCATGTTTTAAATTTCTTGTCAAGAGTTTAGAGAATGAAGACTGTCATACTGCTTAATCTTGACAATCGAATAGTCTAGGTAGAGAATAAGGAGAGTTCGCTATCATAATCTGAACTCTCGGAAGAAATAAGTGTAGAAGTAGATAGCCTGTTTTTGTTTTCAAAAAGAAAAAGATGTCAATGGGTTTTCTAGTTCAAGTGCACCCAAGGAAGAGAAAATGTTAGGAAAATAGATTGGGTAGGTAAAGATAAATTTGAGGTAATCATGCTTTTAGATTATCAAAATCACTAATTCAGGGAAGCAGTAGCAAAATAAAAGAAGAAAAATTTGCAAAATGGATGAGGCACTGGTCTTCATAAACCAAGAGATATGAAATTTTGGACACCTCCTGAAAAGGAGCTGCCCTCCCCAAGTGGAGCCACTGTTATTCATCAGTAATTTTACCAGTTTAGGTGTCTAAATGCTTATCCTAGATTTCTAGAAATAAAATTCATGAATCTCGTGAGTTCTAGAAATCTCAATGCCTTCATTACCCTTAGGATATTTTTTTACTGTTCTACTACTCTATCAAGGCATGGCCAATCTATCACTCCCCGAAGACCAAATCATGGACTTATGTCCCTCATTCTCACTATGTTTTCCACCTCTGACTTTACCACTCTATTTCTGATTGTCTAAGCCTTCTATCTTTACACCTTGGTTTGCCACGTAGCCTAAACCTTTTTCCCCTACTCACCAAGTGCCTCAAGTAATGGTGATTTTAAATTCCCTTTCTAGGCTTTTTAGATGAATCAAAGATTTTAGTTTCTAAGATGGAAATGCATAAATATTTATCAAAACCCTGTCTTACACCTCCAAACCTTGATTCAAGTTTTCAACCAAACACCTAATCCAAAAGATATCCCAATAGGTCATTATAGGGTCTCCTAGGTTATGCATTGTTTTGGTTTCCTAAAACTCACTATTTTTACATGTGCTCAAAGGTAAAATCAAATGAAAATAAGTTGAGCTCATGAATGTACAAAGGGTGTCAAAAGGCCTTCAAGGAAGGACCTCCTAGATCAGAGCATAGAGTCTGCAAAAGGACAGTTTTCCCATGTTAAAGCATTTCTACAGGAATTCTTTATGATGGTTATCAGTGGAACAGATGCAAAGTGAGAAGCCTAACTCACCAATGGCATCCACAGCAGAAGAGATGCAGCATGCCTAAGTTCACAAAGAGGATCATGGTTTCATGACTTATTGGCTATAAGGTGTTGCCCAGCAAAGAGCCCATACAAAGGATCATGAAGACAAAGGTACATAAGCACAACTGTGCATGGATTAAATATTCATTAGAGCAATAAATCAAAGTGAGAGGCCTCCTTGGTGACAGCAAGCAGAGATTAAAAAATGATGTCAAGGAATGACTTATAGGTTTGTTAAGGCAGCACTATTTCACTGCACCAAAGGGATAAATTTTGAAGAGTATCAGTATGAAGGAGCCAAAAAACTATCAAGAACAGTAAATATTCATCAAACTCATCAAAGAGGGAAATCAGAAGGTCAAAATGTCCAATAGGACATCAAGCAAATCATGAGTTGGATGATGAAGTGACCTAAGTTGCCAAGATTCCGAAAATGACCAAGAAGCAAAAATACGGTGTTATGACACCTACAACAGATTAGAAGTGGTCAATGAAAAACACAGCAGGCATGGTGTATAGCCTTTGGAAAAGCATACGTATCATTTTCAAAAGCACTGAGAGGGAAAAGGATTAAGTTCTTAAATAAATTACTAAGGGCCATTTTTTATGTTTAAAGTCACCTCCTGCACAAGAGAAAAGAAATATCACTGGAGGTAAAAGAAAGAAAACCAAAAGTAAACCTTAGTCATAGTGGGTCTTTATTTTAATTCTTCAAAGCTATAAAAAGCAACACAAGCAGCATCTCTCAAACATTATTTGGTTATTTGCAAAAGAAGGTAAGGGTTTTTCGGGTTTTCAGGGTTTATAGTCAAGTTTTCGGGTGAAAAATTGTTGTGTTGCGCTCCAGAGAAGCCACGCTACGCGCTTGTGCACGCTGCCTGTGCTTTTCTCCAAAGAGCGTTATGCGCCTGTATAAATAGCATCATGAAGAGGCACCCGACACCTGCGTGCAGAGGCACGCGGTCGTTCACGCCTGCTCAACAGCTCCATCCTGCTACGCTCCTGGACGTGCAAGATTGCCCGACTAGACCAAGCTATGTGTAGGCTCTGCCACGCTATGTGCCCGGCCGTTCAAACCTGAGCCACCCGCGTTCAGGTTCACCCCACTGCTATGCTCCTGTGCGTTTAGCAACTACCCAGGAAGACTCGACACCTCATGCAAAGGTGCCCGCGCTGCGCTCCTGCGAGTGCAGGGCTACCAAGAAGACACAACACCTCGTGCAGATGCTACCCAGCACTACAATTGTTGCGCTCTTGTGCATGCAGGGCCGCCAGGAGAACCCGACAGGTCGTTCAGGAGGCACCCGACTGTCTGTTCAAACCTTTTCCGCGCTGCACTCCTATAGTTGCTTCAGATGTGAAGTTTTGAGAGGTATTTAGAGTTTTTCCCTACCTTTTCATACTGTCTAAAGGTAAAAATATAGATGAATATGAAGGGTAAACTTAAAGGGAATGTGGAAAAACCCTAAGGAAGGAGGAAAACACCTAATTCCCTACTAACAACTCCCTTGTTCAAAGGGTGCCCATCCATTTACATGCTAAGAGCACACTGAGGCCCAAATTATTTTCCTTCATTCTTCCTTCCCCTTCAATTTCAGTCACCACCTTTCTCATTCTCATCTCACTTTCCCTCTCCATGTCATCTCCCAAGTAGATCAGGGTTTGTTTTCAAAGATGAGGGTAAGAGACAAAATGCCTAGAGAAGGCAGTGTTGATAGT
The DNA here is from genome assembly GCA_034641835.2 of Pinus albicaulis. Classification (NCBI taxonomy): domain Eukaryota; kingdom Viridiplantae; phylum Streptophyta; class Pinopsida; order Pinales; family Pinaceae; genus Pinus; species Pinus albicaulis. The sequence goes on along the minus strand of CM076579.1, from coordinate 1,467,225,762 downwards.
GGCGAGAGAGGCCAAAGGCCTAGAGAACAGCAGAGGAAGGGTGGGAAAGAAAATAGGTTTGAGCCTGTAAACACTAAAGAATTGACAACCTCTCCTACTATAGTTTCATATTTCCAAGAAGTAGGATGCTATGAGTTCTATGAGAAAGTGTAGAGATTCCAAAGTCACCCTCAGTTGACCAAAAAAATTTTCCTTAACCTCCATGACCACCAAGTACATCTAGCTGGAGTGAATTTTGAGCTAACCACCAATGCAATCTCTATGGCCACCGGAATACCTTGCATGGGAGAAAAATGGTTCAAACAGGTGTATCTAGACCTAAGCCATTATCAGCCCTTCTTAAAACCAAGTTGCCAAGCTGATTGCAAGACTATTTTCCCCTCTTCTCATTTGTTAGATAGGTATGCTCCTTTAATGAAGATCATTATGAAATACTTCACCTGTGAGGGTAGGTTTTCCAAAGTCAATTCCCACCATATAAGACTACTCATGCATTTCATTAGGGCCAAGCTGCTACATTTTCCCTACTACCTTTGTAAAAGTATTGATAAAATGTCATTCATTACAATAGAGGCCTCCCTCCCAACAAATGTCAAGTCTTTTTCATCATTCCCTTATCAAGATGATTGTATTACACCAATTATAGCAACAAGGAATCCCATGGGAATTTTTGATCGCCCATGATGTTTTCACAAACTCACAGCCTCTTCCTTTGCAAATTTTACCATCTTCATCTCAGCTTCCTCCTCCCACACCTCCATCACCCTCCACTGACCATGATTCATCCTCTTCACATGAATCCGCTCCCTAAACAAACCTCCCTCTTTCACCTTCCCCTAAAGCCTCAGAACATGAAGAAAGCAGTGACAAGGAGGAACATGATAGCCAAGAATAAAATGGCAGTCAAGGAGAAGAAACAAGTGATGAAGAGGAGGAAAATGAAATTAAAGAAAGTGAAAATGATGGAGAAGATACCAAGGACAGTGAAAAGCAGGCAGATGAAAGTAATAAAGAAGATAGTGACAAAGGCAATGAGCTAGATGACGATGAGGAAATCACTAATAGCCCAAGGACAGAGGCAGATTTTAATGAGCCAAATAATTAAGGTAAAGAAGAAAACAATGAGCACAATAGCCGTGATAAAAGGAGCACTGACAAAGATGAAGATAGCAGTCAAGAAGAGACAGAGTTTGAAGGTAATTACAGTGGACAAGACAAAGAAGATAGTGGACAAAAAAGTGAATAAAACTCACATAATGAGGAAGAAAGTGAAAATCAAAGTAAAGGAGAGACTAATGAAAGTGCCTCTAACAGTGACCCCATAGAAAATGCGAGTGATAAAGAGGCAGTGTTTGAAAGTGAGGACAGTGTGCCAAATCATGAAGAGGAGGACAGTCATGAAGGTACATATGTACAAAGAAATGATGAAGTCATGAAGGCAGTCAAGAGAAAAGTGAGTAAGACACACATATAGAGATCATCAATGAGAAGACAAACAGACCTAAGGTCACCAATGATCAAGGTATTCAAATGAAAATTGTTGCACCTTTCCCTCTTACCTATCAAAGAGGAGAGAGGCATGTGTTTTCTACCTCCAAAGGGCAAGGGACCATGCCATCTTCCTCAACTCAAAATATTGACAAAGGTAAGCAAAAAGTGAAAGAAGAAGAAGAAGATCATGAAAAAGAAAGAGAGTTTGAACTCATTCACATAGACAGTGATGATGAGAATGAAACAAGAATTTCAAACTCCCTCCTCTAAGACAGGAATGCACAAATCAAGGACTTGGAGGCTGAATTAGAAAGAGCAAAAGATGTCATTCACTTCTATCAGATGCAAAACAAGCAAATGCATGGCCAATAGGCCATCTATGAAGCAAGAACACTCAAGTACCAGAAAGAGGCTCAAAGGGCACAGGTGAAGTTGGCAGAATTCATGGGCACTTATGAGGAGAGTAGTGATGAGGAAGGTCAAACTAGAAGGAGACCTATAACTATGGGTTTAAGGAAAGCATTGGCAAAGCAAAGAGAAGAAGAATCAGCCCAAGCGGAACAACTTTCTCTCCAAGAAATCCTTGCACTATAAATTGAACGTGATAGGGAATCATGGCTTGAGAGAGCTAACATACACCTTGAGGCCAAGCTGGAGAAGGCCAATAAAGACTTGGATCTACAAAGAAGAATGGCTAAGCATTATGCTCAAAGAGACCAATTTGCAAGGCAAGAACTCAAAAGGGCCAAAATTGAGATCCAAGCACTAAAGGAGGAAAAGGACCAAGATATCCTTGTTATTTTGGTTCAAGCTTCTCTACAGGTCTCCCAGAACCCATAAGACACTTATCCACCAAATTGGGAAAATTTGGAAAAGTTTTTGTTTTTTTGCAAATTTTGAGGCTAGGAGCACAGCACACTTGGTTCTACGCTCTTTTTCAGGGAATATTCAGGAGGAAAGGCTTGCATTTTTGGATTCCAAATCATGATAGGAGCATGCTCACCAATTTTTAGATCAATTGGAGTTGTTTTGGTCCTCAAAAAGGGTCAAAAACACCCAATTTTTCACCATTCTGCCTACTTTTCAGGACATGTGTTGCGCTCCTACCAGTCTTTGAATTTTCACTTTTTATACAAGTTTCAAAGGTCATATCAGAAAATAAAGTATATATATAGGAATTATACTTCAAGGGCTTTCCAACAAGCCACAATGGAGCCTTATCCGACATCGGGAAGGCCTTCAAAACATTGATGTAAGAAGACCTATTTTTTCTTTTCCTATGATACGCTCCTGGTATGCAAATTCAAAATTGACACACAGTGCTACGCTCCTGTGGTTGACAAGTCAAAATGTGCATTTGGCAAGTTTTTGGAGGCTTTTCAAAGCCTAAAGGTCAATTTAATTGCTAAAAATGGCCGAAAAGATATTTATTTTAGATATTTGTGTGACTTGGGCCTTGCAAGGCCTCAAGGACAATAGAGATACTTTTGATTAGCCAATAGACTTATAGATGCTCTATTAGGTTTTTCTCCTCCTTGCTTGTTATATAAATCATGAGGATTCATTGTAATGGTGGGCTTTGATGTGTTTGAGAGCAATACATGGTTTTTAGAAGTTGAAGAACAATTTAGTGTTGTGGAGCTTGTGGATGATTTGCCTTGGTTGATAATGATGAAGGCTTGCTTGCAGGATTCCTGAGTTTAGTTAATGGTGATGTATCTCTTATTTGTTCATGTTTTTATTGTTTATCATATGTCCATATTTCTATATTGCAATAGCTCATAAGAGTATAGGATGAGAAATGTTGTTTGAGGCACCTTAGTCCTCATGTTTGCTATTGTCTTCATGTTTTCCTCTGTTGGGTTAGTTTAAGGAATTCTTGGTTGCTCCTTAGGCCCACCTAAGCTTGTATATTTCATTGTTGGATTAATATTCTAGTTTACAAACATGATTCATGGTAAGCCCTGCTTGTTTGATGCTATCTAAACTCTGTCTTGAAATCTCTCTTTGATGTATTGATTGTTAGGTTAAGCCAAAGAGGTCTCGTTTCGATCTTGCCCTTTGTATATGCTTATCATCTTTCCACAAAGTTCTTTATAGTTTAATGAATGATTTTTAGGCGTTCCCTTTTCATTTATTGATGCTATTTGTCTCTTATATTTTTTCAAATCTTGAAAGTAGAATCATTGAAGTTAGATACGTTGTCTTACTGTATTTGTTCCACTTGATTGTATATCTTGAATGTGTATTTGTTTAAAAGTATTGTCATTGAGTAAATGGTGTGCCATATCTCATGACTAGTATATTTTGCTTATCAGTATCTAAGATCTCTCTGTTCATAGGTATTTGAAAAAGGATTCTTAACTGCCCTTTTCCCTACCTTGGTTCCCAAACTTAATGTCCATTTCACCTCACACATAAACTTTAAAGATCCATTAACTACACTAGATTTTCCCTGTGATGTACCACGATTCATTATTGAGATATCAATTACTTCATAGACTCCATAGCCCCATTGATTTGATAACCTCTCACTCCACCTATCCTACTTGATCATTTTACCCCAACCAAAACAAACAAAAAACCTACACTTAACAACTAGCCTAAAATCAAACACTTAAAGCGAACAAGTTCACATCCTTCACATAACAGAGAGAGCCCTCTCTGAGTCCAGGAAGGCTAGGTCCTAGGACTCCAAATACTGGTCTGATGTTACCCTGTGCATTTGGTCTACCAATCTGCTAAATCACCACACTAACAGAAGTCAGAATACTTTGATGACAGATGCATTATACCAATTCAGTTGTTTGGAGGCTATTCAGTTTCGGAAGTGTTACATGCAAAGGTTTCATGTGTGAGAAACACTAGAGAAGAGTTGCATGCATTGAGTTGCATGGCGCATGCATGGAGTTGCATGTCGCATGCATGGAGTTTCCTGTCACATGCAAGACCATTTCTTTCTTGTTGAGAGGGAGTGTTGAAGTTTGCAATAAGAAACAGTGAAATTGGCATCCGAAAACAACATCCTTGATCCTAGTGAAAATTAAGCACCTACACTAGGTGGGGCCCACACAGGGCATTTTTAGGTGGATGTCTATTTATATATGCATGAGAAAATTCTATTTATATATGCATGTCTATTTATAGATGTATGTGCAAGTTCTATTTATAGATTGCATGTCTATTTATATATGCATGTCGACTATTATTATCCCATCATATTAGTTGGACAATAAACAATAATCTATTCTCAATGAGCACTTGGAAATAGTTAACTGAAGTGGAAAATCGGTTAGCTAAAGAAATTTTGAGTTGAGAGGTTGGTTGGTGGGACATGCAAGTTGAATTGAGTTGTAACAGAGTGATTCTAGTTGTAATAGACTTGTAAGTGCAGTTGTGTATTAGTTAATGCAAGTTGTAAATCAATTTAACTCAGTTAAGTGAGTTAAAGTCAGTTGTGCTAGTTTTAACTGCAGATAAACTAGTGAAAGATCAAGTGAATTAATTATTAATTAATTCACATGTAGTGATCTCACATACAACTGATGTTTTTACTATTATTAATTGCATGCATGTCAGTTCCAGTGGAGACCCAGTTGAGATCTAGGTGAAAGGGAAGTGTAACTATTGGTTGTGATATTAGCAGGCTACCCAGGTGTAGTTATAAAACCACAGCATTCCCATGATACTCAACGTAGTTGAGGAAGGTTAAAATTCTTTGTGATTAAGGATTTCATTCATCAGGAACTGAGTGAGCAAGGCAGGTTGTCTGGAGACAATAATTTGGCTAAGAAACTTGCCAATTTTTGTGTGACAGTGTGAGACAATTAGCTGATGTACTAAGGGCTCTTGTGAGAAGAGTTTTGTATGTAATTTTTTCAGATTCCTTGTGGAATATACAATATATGATAGAGGGGTTTTGAGCAGCAAGCTTTCCTCGAGAATATCTGGTGTTGTGGTTTTGATCTATTCTTCTTTGCTTCATGTGATTGGCAATTGTGTTGTTTTTTTTATTCCGCAAAATATTTGTAGAAGAAATTCAGCATTTAACTTTATCATTTTGTTAGATTGGGTGAATCCAATATATACATGCATATTGTATAATTTCTACACCTATTTCCTCTGGTGGCTAGATACAATCTTGGTGAGGATTCCTTCAATAACCTTATTAGTGCTCTCCACTTGACCATTTTCCTGTGGATGATATGGTGAGGTAATTATGTAATGGATCTTGAATTTCTCAACTAACCTCTGGATCAAATGAGAAAAAAAAAATTTCTTCAAATAAGAAATCTTGAACAACCTGTTCAATTTCCCTAGTTAGTACCTTTACTTCAACCCATTTTGTGGCATAATCTATGCAGACTAGGATGTAGGAATTTTGTTTTGATAAAGGATTAATTGGTCCTACAAAGTCTAAGGCCAACTTCTCAAATGGTTCCAAGACTATTTGAGGTTGTAATGACATTTCATCTGAATAGAGTGGTTGATCCATTCTTTGACAACTGTCACATCCCTTCACAAATTTATTTGCATCCTAGAATATGGTAGGCTAATAATATCCTATTGAAAGCACTATATACCATGTCCTCTTGTCAGAAAAGTGTCCTCCACAAGGTTCCTCATGGCAAGATCTGAGGATTTCAACACTTTCATCCTCTCTCACACAACGCCTGATCTAATGATCTGGCCCTATGTAGTAGAGGTATCCTTCTACCGAAGAGTATCTTGCACTCTGTTGAACAATCTTCCTCTTTTCTCTTGAGGAAATTTGTTGTGGAAATCTCCCTGTAGCAATGTAGTTAGCTATGTCTACATATCATGGCGAGTGAGTTGAAATAGAAAAAATATATTCATATGGAAAAAAATCCTCAACAACCATGAAATCACTATTAACATTTATCTTAGAAATAAAATCATCCACTACATTATCTTTTCCAGGTTTATCTAAGATTTTTGTATAAAATTATTGTAACAGCAACAACCAATGTGTAACCCTGCCACTAGTGACAGGTTTACTCATTAAGAAATGAATGTTAGAGAGGTCAATGTGCACAAATATTTGATAACATGTAATGTAGTGCCTAAATTTATTAATGGCATGCACTACTGCAAGAAACTCTTTTTCTGTAACTGTATATTTTAACTCTGCTGGAGTCAGATTCTTGCTTATGTAGTAGATGGAATATGGCATATGGATTCTTGTCTTCTAGTTTACCTAACATAGCTCCTACAATAGTATCAGATGCATTTGCTGCTATGTCAAATGACAGATTCCAGTTTGGTCCTCGCAAAACAGGGGTTGCTGATACACATTGTTTTAACTTTGTAAAGGCACATTCACATTTCCCTATCCAAACAAATTCCATACCTTTAGTAAGCAGAGAAAATAATGGGGATGCAACTTTTGAAAAAAAATCTATAAACCTCCTATAATACCCTACATATCCCAAAAAACTATGTACCTCCTTCTATGTTTTGGGAGATGTAATTTTCAGAATTACTTCTATCTTTAGCAGGATCTACTTCTATTCTTGTAGCGGAAATATAATGCCCAAGCACAATTCCTTCATTCATCATCATGTGACATTTTTCAGTGCTTAAAGGAACACTATTTTTCTCACATGGCTCTATCACTTTTTCGAGATTGGATAATGTTATTTCAAAACCGTCACCATAAGGTGTAAATTCATCCATGAATACTTCAAAGCAATCATTTAGAAAATACGAAAATATCCCTAGAATTTCCCTCTGGAAGGTTGTTGTCGCATTACAGAGTCCAAAAGGGAGAACTTTGTATGCAAAAGACCCCCAAGGGCAAGTAAAGGTTGCTTTATCCTGATCCTCTGGGGAAATTTCTATTTGATTATAACCACTAAACCCATCTACAAATGAAAAGAAACTTTTTCCAGATAAGGTGGCAAGGACATGATCTATAAATGGAAAAGGAAAATGGTCCTTTTGAGTGGCTTTTTTAAGTTCTTTTTAATCTACATATACCCTCCACTTTACATTCTTTTTAGGAACAATAACAAGTGGAGATACCCATTGGTTGTTAGAGATGGGATAAATGAAGTTGGCATTTAGAATATTTTGCAATTCTTCTTTTACTACTTCTTTAAGTGTTGGGTTCATGTGTCATTGTGGTATCCTAACTGTATTGCAATCCTCTTTCAAGTAGATGTAGTGGGTACAAAGGCTGGGGTGAATGTCTTTCATGTCCGTGTTATCCTATGCAAATTCCTTTTTATGTCTCTGTAACAACTGTAACAACATCCTGTTATGTTTTGGAGTCAGATTAGGATTAATGTATAGATTTTTTCCTGGCTCTATTTCAACTGAGTTTCTCTTAATATTAGGGGTGCTTTTCATATGTTTTAGACTCAAGTCTTCCATGGTATCTTATACCCCTAAATCATTAATAGAAGTAACAACAAGGGAATTACTGATAAATTCATTGATAATGTCATCCTATGTTTCATTCTTAAAATACTGGGATTTTCCAAGAGTAAGGAGTGGCTGGGAATGATCTAATTCAGGTTCAAATTCATCCCATAAGGAATTTTCCAAATCCTTACTTGGTTTTGTAGGAGGATAGAGGCTGAGGTTCTTTGTGGCTTGTCCATCTGACATCGTCATGAAGCCCGACCTACAACCTATGAATGTGTCTGCAGTGGTTAACCAATGCCTTCCTAATATGAGGGGATGTCCCCCCAAATTTGATTTGGTTTGAAAAATAAGAAATTTTGATGGATAGCTCCAGGAATCTACCATGATGAATACGTCCTCTATCACTCATTCATGTTTAACACGTGACCTCTCTGCTAGCTCTAGCACTGTAGGTGTTTATCTTAGCCTGTGTAGTCCTAAAGTGGTGAATATTTCCTTAGTAATTACATTGATTGTTGTCCCTAGATAAATTAATGTGTTCATAATGGGTGTCTCATCAATATAAATAGTGATTGTAGGATTCCTTGGATTGTTGTATTTAGTCAAAAGAGACCGGACAGTCATTGTTTTGACAATTTTCCCATCGCATGGATGGTAACAAGATCTTTGGGCTTCCTTCCAGGTTTCTTAACACATAAATATCTCATTATTTTTGCATAGATGGGGACATCCTTAATATCTTGCAGCAAGGTAATCCTTATGTGAAGATTCTTTAACTCCCTGAGGAAATCAGATTTGGGTTGTGGAATCATCCTAGTTTCAGCTAATATTTATGCATATGGAGGTTCTTTAGTCACTATAGTAGTTGGATTTGTTGTTACAGATGTGTCAGCATTATTTTAATCAACTGTTACAGGTGTATCATCGTCATTTTGATCCATTTTAGCAGTTATGTCAAAATCCACATGATCATGATTCACATTCCTCTTCAGTAATGACATGGGAGGTTTTTGAGTTTACTACTTTTCCTGATTGTAGGTGGATTTTGTTGCATCCAACGGGGGTAATGTAGTGAGTCTGGAAAGAAGTGGGGGCTTATATATATCCTGAGCTGCCATATTATTTGGGTTAGGGTTAGATTGTACAAGTAATTGGGGACGTATGGGAAGAGTGGTAGCAGATGATGATAGATATGGAAGTTGTAATTGTTGTTGCACTGGTAATGAAGGAGGGACTGGGCCTAAATATTTTCTGTTAGGTCCCTATATTACGAGTATAGCCCCTTATTGTTGTTAGTGTAACCCCCTTATTGTTATTGTTATACCCCTGTAACCCCCATATTGTTATTATTGTGCCCTTACATTATTATTTTTAGGTCGACTAGGATTACATTGTGGCCCCATGGACTCCTATATATAAAAAGGAGGTTTTGTCATTTGTATCATCCAAGAATTGTTCATTCATGTAATGTATTGGAGTTTTCCCCCTCGAAGTGGCTTATTTTTAAGGCGTTGATATCTATTTTCTTCTATTTTTGGAGCTGGTTTCACAACATTTGGTATCAGGCCTTACAGATATCCTTATGTCCAAAAGAGCGAAATTGAACGTATGATTGCAGAAATGTTAGAGGCTGGTATAATTCAACCTAGTAATAGTTCTTTCTCTGCCCCAGTAGTATTGGTGCACAAGAAAGATGGATCATGGCGCATGTGTCTGGATTATAGGGAGCTCAATAAGCTCACCATTAAAGATAAATTTCCCATTCCTGTGATTGATGAATTATTGGATGAATTACATGGAGCAATTTATTTTACCAAGTTGGATCTTCGTTCAGGATATCATCAAATTAGAATGAAGACTGAAGATATTCCAAAAACGGCATTTCGAACTCATGAGGGTCATTATGAATTTTTGGTCATGCCTTTTGGCCTCACCAATGCACCTTCTACATTTCAAGGGTTGATGAATTCCATTTTCAAACCCTTCCTTAGAAAATTTGTGCTAGTATTTTTTGATGATATACTAATCTATAGCAGGTCTTGGAAGGATCATGTTCAACATGTTGACGGGGTGCTCAAACTATTGCAGGAGAAACAATTATATGAAAAAACATCCAAATGTTTCTTTGGAGTACAAGAGGTGGAATATCTGGGTCATATTGTATCTCACGAGGGTGTTAAGGTAGACCCTAACAAAATTAAAGCCATTAAGGAATGGAAGGTCCCCACAACCATAAAGCAGTTGCGAGGATTTCTCGGGTTAACAGGGTATTATCGCAAGTTTGTTAAGAATTATGGGAGAATAGCAGCACCTATAACAACATTATTGAAGAAAGATGCATTTCATGGACTCCTGAAGCAACTAAGGCCTTTGAACATCTTAAAGAGGCAATGTGCCTAGCACCAGTCTTAGCTACGCCAGACTTCACAAAAACCTTTATTGTGGAATGTGATGCCTCAGGAAATGGAATTGGTGTTGTTTTAATGCAAGAAGAAAGACCCATTGCTTTTGAAAGTCGTTCAATCAAAGGAAAGTATTTACAAAAGGCTATTTATGAGAAGAAAATGTTGGCAATACTACATGCACTAAAGAAATGGAGACCTTACCTAATGGGAAGACACTTCAAGGTAAAAAATGATCATGATAGTCTTAAACACTTTTTGGAACAAAGACTATCTTCAGAAGAGCAGCAAAAATGGGTCACAAATATGTTGGGTTATGAATTTTTAATCATCTACAAAAAAGGGAAGCTAAATGTTGTTTCAGATGCACTCTCAAGGAAGGATGAAGAGGTGGAAGCATTGCTTTGTTACATTTCTATTATCCAACCAGATTGGATAACTAAAGAAAGGGATGAATGGAAGAAGGAAGAAGAAGTGTGGAAACTCATTCAACGTTGGGAGGAGATTTCGATGGATTTTATCACAGGTTTACCTAAGTCTGAAGGAAAGAGTGTCATCATGGTGGTAATTGATAGACTTACCAAGTATGCACACTTTTGTGCATTATCTCATCCATTTAAAGCAAGTACAGTTGCTACTGCATTTATGGAAACAATTCAAAGGCTACATGGAAACCCAAAGATTATTGTAAGCGACAGAGATCCCATTTTTACAGGAAATTTTTGGACGGAATTATTTTCTTGTTTGGTACTCAACTAGCTCATATCTCATCTTATCATCCTCAATCCAATGGTCAAACAGAGATAGTGAATAAATGTTTGGAAGGATATATTCTTTGTTTTATATATGATAAGCAAGCACAATGGGTCAATTGGTTACCTCTCGCTGAATGGTGGTATAACACTTCCTTCCATACTGCAGCAAAAATGACCCCATTTATGGCACTTTATGGATATCATCCACCGTCCATCACATCTTCTTTAAGGGAAAATTCTAGGGTTCAAGCAATGGAGGATCACATCGAGAATCAACAATAATTTCTCCAACTCTTAAAGGATAACCTAAATTTGGCACAAAATCGAATGAAACAACAGGCAGATCAACATCGCAGTGAGAGAAGTTTTGATATGGGAGACTAGGTATTTTTATGGCTACAACCATACAAACAAATGTCCCTCAAGCAAGCTAAGAAGGATAATAAATTATCGCCAAAGTACTATGGTCCTTACAAGGTGTTGCAAAATATTGGTACTATGGCATACAAATTGGAGCTTCCTGCTTCTTCACGAGTGCATCCAGTTTTCCATGTTTCATGCTTAAAAAAGGTTATAGTGGACAAACTTCCAGTTCAAACAATATTGCTATAACTTGACGAGGAAGGAAAAACCATATTGGAACCTGAAGCAATAAGGAAACAAGAACTCGACAGCCGTGAAATCGATCAATTTCAGAGTATCTCATCAAATGGAAGAACTTACCCACTAAAGATTCTACATGGGAGGATGAGAATTTTATACAAAAGCACCCGGAGCTGCTCAAGCATTGAGGACAACACTTTTTTGAAGGAGAGGAGCATGTTAGTTCCCTATATTACAAGTATAGTCCCGTATTGTTGTTAGTGTAACCCCCTTATTGTTATTGTTGTACCCCTGTCACCCCCATATTGTTATTATTGTGCCCTTACATTATTATTGTTAGGTCGACTAGGATTACATTGTGGCCCCATGGACTCCTATATATAGAAAGGAGGTTTTTTCATTTGTATCATCCAAGAATTGTTCATTCATGTAATGCATTGGAGGTTGTCCCCTCGAAGTGGCTTATTTCTAAGGCGTTGATATCTCTTTTCTTCTATTTTTGGAGCTGGTTTCACAACATTTTCCCCTCCAATTCTGAGGCCAAGAGTACGGCTGAGATGGAGGATACCGAAAAGGTGGAGAAGGAGACCATTGGTTCCATGGTGAAGGAAATTAATTTGGAGGAGGAGTGGGATAATTCCATGGAAATTGTTGCGTATTATATAAATTATTTCATGGATTGAAAGAAAAATATTGAGACATACTTGGTGGTCGTGGTTTTCAATGCTTCCTATACCCAATAAAGTAAGAATAATGAGCCTCCTCTCCTGATTCCTTGAGTGTTGCCTTCAATCTTGGCAGCTTCGGATAATGGCCTATAGAATGCTCTAGGTCATAAATATTACACAAGTTAATGCCATTGACTCTACATTCCTTTAGGGAATGTTTGTCTTTACATTTTGGGCAGAACATGGCCAAGGCCTTTTCAAATTCATATGGTTCCTTTTTCACTTTTGTTTTCGTCAATTGCGTAGATAAGGGACTAATAAGATTGGTCTTGAGATTCTCAAACAATTTTCCAATCTCAGCTCTGGTCACATCTCTATTTGTGGATTTTTGTATTCTCACATAGGCATCCTATGCCATGCTTCTCCCTTGTGACAATCCTAACTAACACCTTAAGCAAAGTTTTATTATTTAATCATATGACTCCTGAGATATATCGCATTTTACTAAAAGGTTCAAAATGTCAAGGAAATCATCTCAAATTCCTCGAATAAATATTATTTTCAAAATATCTTGATCTAGATCGCTATGTTTGGACCTTTGTATATTATAATGGAATCGTTCCACATAATATTCCAAGTTCTCTTCTTCCTTATATGTCATTCTGAATATCTCCTCTCTTAAATATTTGGTTCGGCAATAGTCCTAGTATTTTTCGAGAAATGTAGTCTTCATATCTCCCCATGTTCAGATAGTGGCAGAACCTAGTCCCATAAACCATCTTAATGTTGCTCCTTTCATAGTGGTAGGAAATAGTTTTAACTTATGAGCATCTGAAGTGTAGTCATAAATCCTGCACAAAACATTAAACTCAAACAGAAAAGTATCAAGATCTTCTACAGTCATTCCCTGGAAATATGGAAGGGTCGATAGAGGGATATTTTTCATGAGGGCTTCTCCCCTTATATCACTTATTGGAAATTAAAAAGTGGTAATAGTGGAATCTGTCTCATTATTGTTGTTGTTATCCCCCATTGGAATTTCTCCTAATTCTAGTTCTAGTGAATATCCTTCTGAAGATTGTTTGGACAAATGTTATGTAGATAGAGATTCTTGTGATGATTTCTTAGATTTTTCTAGGGCGGGTTGTTTTATTGCATTGCCTGAGCCTGAGTATTGGAAGGTAAAATAATGTTCTTCCAATTTTGGTTCTTGATATTTCCCACTGGTTCCCCCTTGTACTTCTAATCTAGAATCCTAGCCACTAGTCCCTTTTTGTTGTTCCTGAGTTGATTTTACAGATATGGGAATTTGTAGGCTAGTTTGAGGAGAATGGGTTCCTAAAACAGAGGAACCAGGTATTCCTGATTTTAATGTAGAAGTAGCGCCTTTTTGTGGGCATGTTTTTCTCACATCCCTATGTGGTGTTGAATAGTCCCTTTCTTCTTTTGATATCAATTCTTGAATAAATTTTAATCTCCCTTGATAAATATTTTTCTTGTTCTTTGCTCGACCCTTTTTTCCTATCGGTTCAATGAGGGAAAGTGGAGAAAAATGGGGAAAAGGATGCCTGAAATATACTCAAATATTGCACCCAACACCATTTCCAAGAAACTGACTTTGGAAACCATTCCTCATCTTAAACCTTATCCTTTGGGTTGGATATGTGACAATGAAAATTTTCAAGTGACAAGAAAATTCAAACTGAAATTCAGCATCATTGCAAACTTCATTGATGAGGAAGGACTTGATGTAGTTACACTTGACACATGTGGTATTGTTTTGGGAATCCCATATATTTATGATAGAAAAGCCATATTTCATCCCCATCAGAACAAGTATCATATGTTTAAATATGGGATTGACTATATTTTTAGAGAACATCAAAAGAAATTAAATTTATCTATTGTGAATGTTGGACAAATGAAAAGTCTTGTTAATACTAGCAAGAATTTTGTATTATTGATGATCAAACCCAAAATTAATGTCGAGAATGAAGCCTTCCAAGGTTGTGATGCAAGGTTAAAATATGATTTAATTGAGTTTTTTAACACCTATGATGAGATTTTTCAGGAACCTAAAGGATTTCCTCCTAAAAGAGGAATCCACCATGAGATCCAATTGCAGCAATATTGTCCTCTTCCAAACATTGGCATGTACAGGATGTCAAACATGGAGAATCCAAAAATTAAGAAACAAATCTAAGAGTTTCTTGATAAAGGAGTCATTTGACCAAGCACATCGCCATGCGGTTCACATATAGTTTTAGTGCCAAAGAAGGATGCTACATGGCACATGTGCATGGAAATTAGAGCCCTAAACAAAATAACGGTAAAGAATTGTTACCCTCTTCCTCGAATTGATGATGTACTTGATCAATTGAAAGACATGGTTTATTTCACTAAGTTGGACTTGAGGAGTGTCTATCATCATATTAGGATTTCTAAAGGATACATTTGGAATACAAAATTCAAGACAAATAAATGTTTGTTTGAAAGGTTGGTTATGCCATTTGGGCTTTATAATGCTCCTTCTACATTCATGAGAGTTAGGAATCATGTTTTAAGGAATTTTGTCGATGATTTTGTGATATTCTACTTAGATGACATACTGATTTTCAGGAAGACTCGTGAAGAGAATGTCAAACATGTTAGGCAAGTACTAGATGTATTAAAGAAAGAAAATTTGTTTATAAATATGTCTAAATGTGAATTTGGGAAAACTTATTCAGTATACTTGGGTCATATTGTTGGATGGGGTGAGTTGAAGGTAGATCCCTCAAAGGTTGAAGTCATTTTGAAATGGCCAAAACCCAAGGTTGTAACAAAGGTTAGAAGCTTCTTGGCAGCAACCCAATGTTGGAGAAAGTTTATTTATAACTTTTCTTCCATTGCAGCTCCATTACATGCATTGACAAGTGTGAAACAGGTTTTTGAGTGGGGAGGAAAACAACAGAAACCTTCGATGCATTGAAATAAAGAATTAATACAATTCCAGTGCTTGCACTTCCATATTTGAGACAATCATTTGAGATACAAACCGATGCAATTAACTATGCCATGGGAGAAATCTTGATGAAACATGGTAAGTTGATATGTTTTCATTATGAAACTTTTAATGGTGCAATGATTAGATATCCGACATATGACAAAGAATTGTATGCTTTGGTATAAAGTGTGAAAAAATTGAAACATTACTTGATGGGTAAGGAAAATATAATTCACACTTCCCATAAACCGTAGAAATAATTGCAATCACAAACAAAGTTACAACAAGAAAGGCACTTCAGATGGATGGGTTTCTTACAACAATTCCACTTGGTGATAAGGTATAAGAAATGTATCTATAACAAAATTGTTGATATTCTATCTAGGCCAATTGTTAGTGAATCCATTATTCTTAAGCATAATTCTATCATGCATGAGAGCTATGTTGAGAAATATGCTTTGGGTGAGGTTTTAAGGATGTATATGCAACTTTATTTCAAGGTAATCAAGTAGAGGAATTAGATTATCATGTGCATGATAAATTGTCATATCATCTTGGAAAGCTATGTATTCCACAGGGAGAAAGAGTCAACATCATAAGGGAACCGCATAATTCTCTTATTGCTGGCCATTTTTGTGTAGGTAATACAGTAGCACAATTACAGAGGCATTGTTACTGGCCTTGTATGACTGAAAGTGTGTCACGATATGTAAGAGGATGTTCTTTATGTGCTTTAAGTAAGCCTAGCAACAGAAATTTTGGATTGTATACTCCACTTCCCATTCCTTCCTGTCATTGGGAAAGTTTTTCTATGGATTTTGTGGGAGGTATACCTATGCCTAGCAAAGTTCATCATTATATTTATGTAGTTATGGATCGTTTCAACAAAATGTGTATTTCTGATGCCTTGTAAGAAGCAGGTTACAGTAGAACAAACTGCATAGTTTTTCTTTCAAAATGTATGGGTGCATTTTGGGTTTCCCACTGTTATCGCAAAATTGTACTTGATTGGCTTCTGATCAGACAACTCTATGTAATTGTTTCAAACCAGGTTTTGATTGAAGCTTAGCCTCTTCAGTCTAAGAGGGCTCTCTCAAAGGGATTTTATGATATTGGTTAATGATAGTGCTAGACGGATAACTCTATAGAATTTGTATCTTGTTTTTTATGATTGGAGGTTGAGAGAATGCAAGCTTGCTGCCATTGGGCTTATGGAGTCAACAATCAATATTTTCAGTGGCAAGGTTTCTTGACATGGAAGTTGAGGCAAATAGGGGTCTTTAACAAAGGCAATTCACGCATAAAACATAGGAAAACACAGTCATTTCATTACTAAAGGAAGTCATAGCATAGAGTTATGAATTCTGAGTAATAGAAATGAAATCTAATGCAAGTGGTAAAACATAAGATGTAGATCAATAAGACATTAAAAACCCCATGAGAATCTCAATTCAGTCAAGAAGAAAGTCACTCTGTATTACTGATATAAGTCAAAATACATAAAGCAGCAATTTGGTGCAAAAAATCTTCAACCTCTCACTACTTCGATGCTTTGTCTTTAAATAGGCATTCCTACAACAAGGATGATCTGCCTAGTGGCTAGATTCATCGAATTCTCCTATGACACATCATATAACTGAAAAAACATGACTTTTAACAAGAAACTGACAGCTACACCTTTAAAAAGACATTTCCTAATAGGACTCAAACTCCTATTTATTACATCACTCTACCTTATCTTTGAAAAAGTTACATCACAATTGCAAAATAAATATCACATGCTCGAAAAATCTATGACATAGCTCATCACCACTTTTCATATTAAAAACCCTCCTAGACATGTGGAACAAAACCCTATTTTTCAGGGATGCATAACCCTTATCTTTAACGAGAGCTTTGGCTGATGACCTGTCTCCACAGCACTTCCTTCAAGTCATAAATGTTTGATGTTAAGGTCCCTTGACATGTTAGAGAAGTCCAGCTGTCCAAAAATGCCATTAAGATGCTCCAAAACCTTCAAATTTCGTAGCGAGCTTTAGTAGCGTCTAAAAAGTAGCTTCTGCACCCAAAAAATATGCTCCTTTGTTGTTCCATGGTGTCAACCTGGTCATGACATGTCACCACCATCATTCTCCCTCCTTGAAAACTGAAAAAAAAGTGAATTTAGAGGCAAAAATACTGCTACAGGTTTTTTCGTAGCGTTTTTCTGGCTTTAAGCCTAGGAAACGCTACGAAACTGTGTAAAAGTGCAGAAATTCCAGATTTCAGAACTGTCTCCAAAAAGGGACCTCCAACTGTAAAAAATTGATCTTCAGCATGCCATGAACCTTCTAAAACACATTCAAACTCAACTTAAGGCTTCTATGGTGTTTCCTCCTCATTAATGATCAATTGAGCTATGGGCTCCTCAACCACAGTCATCTTCAAACCTTTCTTCTCCAACTCTTCGTGAATCAGTTCCAATTGTTCTTGTAGGTCTTTGACTTGGTCCTTTAGTGTCCTGATCTTAGACTGTAAGTGCAGGTTTACCTTTTTTATATGTTTTACCTCCTTTCTTAGTGGCTGAGTCCACTTTATCAATTTTTCTGTGTTGTCCAAGGTCTTAGAGACACTTGTGACTTGATCCTCCCAAATATTTCTAATATGTTCAAACTGCACTCTTTTAGCTCTATGTTTCTTGGCCTCTTTCCTCAAGACTGATATCTCTTCACTTGAATATTTCAACTACTCCTTAACGACCTCAACTTCTCTCTTTTCAGTGATTTTCTATTTGCCCTTCTTTTGCTTGATGACCAAATCTTCTTTTGCAAGTGAGGAGAGGTCTATGATGCTTGGTGGTGGCTTAACCATTTTAGTGGCCTTCTAAGCCTCTTTGTTGCTTTCTAAAACCTTTCTTGCATGTCTTGTCATTGGTTTTCTAGCTTGAAACATGAATCATGCATCTTCACCTAAAAACTCTAACTTTTTAGTTGTTTTGAATTTCTTGAGATTCCTTCCTCTCTCATCTATGTCTTCAGCTTGGACTATGGGAGTTTCTTCAATATTAATAGCATGAAAATTTTCCTCTAAGTTACCCTTAGCCACTGTTTGGCTTCTTGTAACCCTCTTGCTGCCATGTTTACTCACTGTTGGCTTTTGTTTTGCAGGTGTATCTTTGGGTGTATCAACCTTCTGCAAAGGCTCGGTCTCCATGATCAATGGCTCAACTTGCTCTACCACTGAAGGTGATGGGATATCTCTGGGTTTGGGAGTCCTTTTAGGAGTGATAGCATCTACTTAAAAACCACTGATGAACATAAAAGAAGACTAGTCTCGGCATAATCTCTTTAACTCCTCTAATACCAGCAACTTGATCAAACCATGATGAAAGAGTGAGGTTTCATTTCCTTATTTTCTAACTTGGACCTTATCTGACATTTTAGCTAAGCTTTGTATAAGTAAAAAGTTAAATCAAGAGACCTCTAACCCACAAAATGCAGGAGAAGCCTAAGGTGGTAGGAATAGACCATGTGATATCTCCCTTTACAGGTGAAGTACTTCTAAATAATTAACAGTAGCTTTGAGAAGTTGTCGTTCATGTAGCTCCTTTGGATGGCATTTGTGAGATCAATTTCAATATGCTCTGGCTTGATAAATTATTTACAGTCCTGCATGGTCAACTTGAAGCCTTTAAACCATTGCTCTCCTCCTCTAGGGATTCCTGTTGCTCCTGAAATGGTCTCTGGTGTTACTGTGAGGTTTAACATTCCTACCTTTGAATATTTCCCATTGAACCTAATAGCAAACTCCTTAGAAACCTGCACATGGCACCGTTGCAATCTTTGGAAAAATTGCAAACACCCTGTTCTTCTGAAAAATTATAAAGCAGTTGGGTCTTCATTTAACAAATTCATGTCTGATGGCTCATATCTAAGGTAGTGGCCACCTTTGTTGGTCTTCCTCTTTGCAGCCATGGTGATTTTATACCTTCTCTGCCTCGCTTGATTAGTGACACCTACAACTTTTGAAAATGCCAGAAACCAGCTCGGTTTGGTGAAACAACACTCCAGAACTCAGTAGCATGAAAAGATGAAGTGGATAATGAAAAAGACTCAATTGGGTAATGTTTTAAAGTTTTGATGACAACTCATGCTCTAATCATGCCTCATACATGCTAAAAACAATAATAATGACCTCAGACATGACCTTTGTACCTTGATTTAATCCTAACTAACTCGAATGACATCCACCCTAACAGTTCTAATAATGGACTGACACCTTGCCCCATATTTGACAAGACAGACAGAAATACCCTTTTTCTTAGCATGGTTAGTTCATTTCCTAGCAGTTTCGCTACGAAACTATTAGGTGGTTTCGTAGCGAAAACTGCCTTTTTACAGTGTAAATCGCTACGAAAACAAGAAAAACTGGCTAAAGTGACCTTTTTGAATTCAAAACCTTGGGAAATGAAATATGTCAGCAAATGATGACTGATGGGACATGATATAACTTGAATGGGGGTGGGTTTGGACCTTAGGATAGGTTAATATGAAAAAATTTAAATTATTCTTTTACCAACTTGTGACAAATGAACTTTATTACCATACCTTTGACAAATGAACTCTAAGACCATGTCAAATAATGTTTCACTTTTTCTGAGTGATAACACCCACATCCATTATTTCTGATCAATATTCCTGATTTGTCAGGAAGTTTTGGTCAAGCTTATGGGGACTCATGGACAACAAATTGAAAAAGAGCACAACTTTCCATCCACAAATCGATGGACAAACAAAAGTAGTCAATAGAACAATAATAAAACTTCTTTGTGGTTATTGCATCAAGCATCCTAATTGTGGGATGAACATTTTCAATACATTCAACATGCTTACAACCGGACCAAGAATTCATCGACTCAAACATATTCATTTGAGGCATGCTTTGGATACTTACCAAAACCTCCTCTAGATTTTATCTTTAGGAAAGATGCTTCTTTTGATGTACATATTGACATAGATAAGGCCAAGTGATTCATTGAAAAAGTTCAATTTGTGCATCATATGGTTTAAGTATAGTTGGAAAATATTCGAGCCAAGTATAAGACAAGACATGATAAGCATCGTGTTGATGACAATTTTCAAGTGGGAGATGAATTTTGGCTTCACATTAGAAAGGAAAGACTCCAAGGAGAAGGTCAAAACTTAAACCAACCAAATATGGTCCATTCAACATTTTAGAAAATATTGGTAATAATGCCTTATGGTTATATTTTCCTCCCTACATGCAAATATATGTAGTTGTTAATGTTGAAAATTTGATATTATATGAGCCTCCCTTGATTGAAGATCAAGCATAGAATGTTCAGATTCCTTCAATTGAAGATTTTATCTTCTAAATCTCTTGAAGAATTGCAGCAAGACACCATCCTTGACAGGAAAACAAGAACTTCAAAAAGAGGGAGCATGGAGTACCTTCATGTGGGGCTCAAAGGGAAAAATCCAAGAAAATCCAAATGGATTGAGATTGGAAGGGTGAGTGTTGGCTTAAGGGGTCCTGACCCAGGTTCAGAGTGTTCTGCGCAACCAACAAAACCCTCCAACTACTAGCCCTTTTGGCAGTGATCTGCTTTCGCAGACCAAAGTCTCCACTGAAGCAGTATGGGAGGGTGTTGGAACCAAGCTTCTGCACCCTGAGGGAGAAATATGATGTGGATCTAACCCTTTTGATCTGATATAACTACTATTGTTTTGGGAAAGTTCCTTTTTGCCCGATTCAAATCTATCTTTAACAAAATAGAAATAGACTTGTTCAATCACAGAGATTTACTTTATCCAATTATTATCTCTTATAAACCCTTAAAAATAAACAGATATAGATCTTGCGCAATTATATAATCAATTCAGATAAAAACGCATCAATAATGTAAACCACATTAGATCTATATCAAATCAATACATTAATACATAAAAAACAACCACGCAAGTAAAACAGTATTTCCGCCAAAAATTCTCTTTATTAGCAGATCTTCAATGGTTACAATTCAGTATCTTGCGCACACAGCCGTAGATCCCTCACACACAGCCTAGGAATTAGATCTCCACTCACACAACTGCAAGAGCCTATTTCTACTCAGACTTATCCCATAAACTTCCCCAAATCACAGAAATAGATCATTCATTCATCAAGTTTCAAGTATGATTCAACTTGAATCAACATGCCTATTTATATCATTCAAATACGCAAAAACCATGGGCTACCCTTTAATCCGTTACAAAAATAAGGAGATTTGACCCGCCCCAAAGCCCCTTCACCTGCTTGTTGCGCTTTCACAAATGAAACAAACTTAACTCGACTTTGACAGTAGGGGACCCTAGCCCAACAAGCCCCCAACACAAACTCATGACTCGTCCTTGAGTTACTCAGGCTTGGATTCTTGTATTTTGGCCTTGAGTGCCTAGATAACAGCCTGTAGCGGTTGGATGGTCTCAATGTTCTATGTTGTGGCATTCTGCGCTTCTCCAACTAACTTCTCTATGTAGGTCCTTCGGCTACTAAGATGATGATCTGTTGAGTCTGTGTGAGCCCCTTGAGTGGACTATTGATCATTTGTGAAAGTTGGAGTGATTTCTCAGCCCAAGGCGACATTTTGGCTTCTAGAAATTGCTCCCATTGGCGTAGCACATCTATATTTGTCTGAATGGAACGACATTCATGTAGTCGCGCAAATCTTTGGACCATAACTAGGTTCGGCGCAACAACCCATATGTCATTGAAATGTTGCTCCTTAACTCGTAAGTCTGTCCTCAACTGTTGAACTAGGGGGTCATCCTAGAAGGAGGTCCAGGTTCCCATGGCACCCTTAAATAGAATGTCTCATGCCTTCACAGCGGTAGTGATGCATGTCGTAGCCTCATGAATGATTGCAGCGCATTGTGCTCTAACTTGGGGCGGTGTCTCTAGTTGCAATTTTGTCTGCAGATATGCAATTTTCTACTCCAAATCGATGTGAATAGTAGCTATCTCTGACTTCGAGGCTTAAGCGTGGCTGCAAGACTTTCCAGATTTGTAGTGGTCGCTGCAGTGGTGGGTATTGTTAAATCAGGGATTTCAGAGCACAATCGATTAATAAGAGACTCTAATTGTGTGCATTGGATTTCTGTGATGCTCCTAGCTTCTTTAGCCAGCTGCTACCCATTGTGTAATGTGTTAGCCTACTTTTGGGCTTCATAGGTGGTTAGCGACCCCCTGTATTCCCTGTACTATAGCTCATCGGTGATCATTGTGCGTATGGAGTGTAACTTGCCGCTGGGAAAGACGTCCAAATAAACTCCAATCTCGGGCCATGCATGAATGGTTGTGTGCATCCCTGGATCATCAAGGTGGAGTTCTATGCTCGAAACTTGAAATACCCAGCTTTCTAAAGTGGATGGGTGGCTGACGGTCAATGCACTCACTTGTCCTGCGCTTGGTTGATGCACACTCACTTGTATCTCTCTCGCTTGCATTCTCAACTGCTGGAGTCCCTTTTGCACATCATCAAGGAAAGAATTTTATTGTGACTGAATGTTGCTCCATACATCTTCGATTACTGTTGTTACTGTGTTTCTGATCTCATCGAAATCGCCATCTGTTAGCATCAATGGTTTAGTCCTGGTCTTCTTGAATTCTTTTATCTTCTGGTGTTTTCTGAGTGGGAACTGAGGTCCTCTCTTGGTGCCTCGACACGTATCTGTTGAGGGATTGTCTGCATTGTCTCCCTCATGATCCTCCATCTCAGCATCACTTAGAACATCCACTGTTTCCTTAGGCAGATTCTCAATCTCCGTTGTCATTGTAGGTTCTTTTGTTTCCTTCTTTTAATCCTTCTTCGTGCGCGGATGTGATGTAGATGGTTTTGGTTATGTAGAAGAGGTTGCACACACATTTGTCACTGTAGTCAACCAAACAGGGGGTCGTCCATTTGTAATCCGTGTGAGGTCATCTTCCGTAACTAGGTATGGCAGGTCATACCACACTCCTGCCATGTACGCCTTTGCCTGAATGTGTACATTATGGAACGTAGCCTTTAAGTTTGTTATATGTTTTTACTGGTCATATAAGGTTGGCGACAGGCACAACGTGGACTTAAGCGCCTGTTAAAGCTTTTTCTCAAAGAGAACCCAAATACTTTGGTTTATGTCACCCTCGACGGAATATTTGTCGTCCATAGAAATGCATAGCATGTGGCTTCACAAACTCTGGCTCAATATCTGATATATGATATTGTGTTGATGGATTCCATCCAATAAATGTGACAAGCAGCAATAGCCAGGCATAACGAAATAGCCTGTCGTCTTCTTGCGCTTCTCTGACATTCTCCAAGGATTCCTGGCAGAGGTATTTAGCCCAATTATATTGAACCCCTTTGACGCAACACGTATCCAAAGAAATAATTGGCGATGGTACTTCCTTGGCGCAACATTTTCTCATCATCTTACATGCTAGGATCAACGTAGAAAATTTTACCAAGAGGTCGTTTATAGCGCTGACTACAAAGCCCAAGGTGTTTCTGGTTACCCCATATTGATTCTTGACATCATCTGTGATGTTATTCTCCTGGCCCTTCCCTCTAAAGGTCGATGTAGATTCTTCTCCTTGATATGGAAAGTGATTTATGTGATGAATAAGCATCTCGTCGATGGGAATGGGCATTCCCAGTCATAGGTATTTGTCGTGCACCAGGGCCATCAACTGGCGCAGACAGATATGGTTGATGTGCGCCCGAAATGTGGAACCATCAAAAGGTTCAAGAGCCCAGACTTCTGCAATCCCAAGGCCCATTGCATTAGTTCAACTTTAATAACACCTTCTTCATAGGGCACCTACTCCAAATATTCTCACGACGCAAGCTCTGGAAACTTTACGCGGTCCGCCAAGTCCCAATCCTCTAACTTCAGCATGGGGACATTGGCCAGCATCTCACCTTCAAACGACACATTTTCTGGAAGTAAGGGTGTATTTATGTGTGACTTGTCCTTATCCAAGTCCTTTGTCACCTCAATTGTTGGTTTTCACGGCGCCATGTATTTGGGTAGCTGTAAGATCAGGTCAACTTCCTCAACAAGATCTTCTTCCATAATAACTTGTGTTTCTTCTACCATAGGTTTCTTCTGACAATCTGCGTAGGAGGGCTTTGGCATAGGAGTACTCTTCTTTCGAGGAGACTTTCTTATCCTCGATGACTATCCCTTCTTTTGTTTTTGTGCTTCTTGCGTCTCAGCAGCTTGTGGTGCAGAGGGGGTAGGCTCTGTTGTAGTCATAGCCCTGGGAATTAAGTGACCTAGCCCTTGCTTGTGTAGCGTCTCTAGAAATGTTTCAAAATATTCAGGCATAAAAATAAACAGAGGAACCAAGAGCAGAGACTTTAATGTACTCAGGATACTCAGAAAGTGAAGGGAACAAATACGGTCCTTCATGTCGTATTTATAGCGATGGTGCAGCCTAAATGACCTTATGTCCATTGATGTAGCTTCATAAATGCTAAAACAGCTCCAAATCTGGCATAATATCCTCCATAAATGCAGATTATCCACTCCTCCAAACGGTAACGAAGTTATCTTGTCCAAATTTACTATTCCAACCGCTACTTTCTAGCTAGTTTTCAATTGTGACATCATCCTGGTGCAGTCACTGCACTTGCTTCGCAGATACCTGTGATTTCTCAAAATTCAGCACAAAATAAATTTTACAACTTCTGACAGCCTCCTTTAGAGTTCTACACCCTCTGGAAACTATCCAGATCGCTAAGACATTCTTCTAGCCATATATTCATTTAGTGCGCGCAGGGATGGGGTCATCCCTGTAAGGTTTTAGGCGACTTCCATTAACACATCCAGAAAGGAATTCACCATTTAATGTAGCCAAATGAACCGATCGTCCTTCTGTGATTTCCTTGATAATATAGGGTCTGAGCCAGTGCATCTTGAACTTCCCTGTAAAACTCGCAAACTTAAGGTCATAGAGTAACACCACATCCTCTTTTTTGAAAATATTATGTCTAATGTGTCGATCATCCCAAGCCTTTTTATGTGCCTTCTGCAACTATTGGTGAAACCCCACAATGAATCTATCTTCTTCCAACGCAACAAGCTATGACAACCGCTCCTCCATAATGTATGGATCAGCCATGTCGGTAACCGTTGTGATGCGTAGACTGGAGACAATGTATTCCATCGGCATCACGAACTCTTGTCCGTAGACCATCCTAAAATGTGTTTGTCCCATCAGCTTCTTGCATGTAGTCATGTATGCGCATAAAACAGTAGGTATGCACACATCTCAATCATTGTGATTGGCATTACATATATTTATGAGTGCATTTTCCAATATCTTGTTGAATTCTTCCACTACTCCATTTGCTTGAGGATGATAAGGCATGCTCTTCTTATGATGAATTATGAATTCTTTGGTTAGTGCCTGAATGGCCTCATTTACAAAATTTGTGCCCTGATCACTCATCAATATTTTGGGGCACCCAAACCTTGTCAAAATATTCTCAAAAAGGAAGTGTGCAGTCGTTTTTGTGTTGCAATCTTTCGCAGGTTGAGGCTCTACCCACCTATTCAAATAGTCTGTAGCTGTGATGATATATCACGCCCCAGCATTCTTTCCTGAAGGATTAATTGGTCTGAAAAAATCAATTTCCCACTTGTTAAATGCATGCAAAGTGACCTATAGTTTTAGTGGCATCTTGTTCCTGCGCAAGGGTCTTCCCGTCCTCTGGCATATATCACAAGCACGACGTTATTCCTTAGAATCATTATGCATCATAGGCCACCACAACCTAGCCCTTAAACCCTTCTATGCAGTCAATTTTCTAGCATAATGACCACCTGCAACGCCTCCATGTGCTTCAACCAATATAGTATGTCTTTCGAACTCAGGAACATATCGCCTCAAGACTTCATCAGCTCCCATCTTGTATAATTGACATGTGATCAGGGTGAAATCTGTTGTGTGCACGACCAATTCCTTCTTCAACTTAAGCGTATATTCCACAAGTGTAGTTCCAATGGTTATATAATGGATGATATCTAAAAAATGATTGTCAGCTATCTTAATGGCAAACAATTGCACATCTGGTAATCCCTCCTCCAAATTATTTGGCTCTTCACTGCTTTCAATGTGTGATAGGTGGTCAAGTCCTACATTCAAACTTTAAGGCTTTACAATCACCTTGAAATCATATTCCTAGAACAAAAAGAGCTTACTCTTCCCCCCCTCCCCAACACAGGCTTATTCAGTAGGTATTTCAAAGTAAAGTGATGTGTGACCATCTTGAAATGACCTCCAAGCAGATAATGACAGTACTTCTGCAGTGCGTACACCATGGCTAGCCCTTCTCACTGTGTAGTTGAATAATTGCGCTCAAAATTTGAAAAGTTCTGACTTGCAAATGCAATCAGATGATAGATATATCCAAAATCCCGTTGCGCTAACACAAATCCTAATGCGATACATGAAGCATCAACATGTACATGGAATTCCTTTTTCCAATCCGAAAATACCAATATAAGCACACTTACAATATTTTCATTGATTATGTCCAAATTATTTTGACAATCCTCATCCCAACAAAAATTGGTGTCCTTCTTCAACAACTTTTCCATCTGCGTAGTGATCTTTGCATAAGCTTGAACAAACTTCTATAATATCCATTATGTCCTAAGATCTAGTGTAGTTGCTTCACATTCGTTGTGGTATCTAGGTTGATGATGACAACAAGCTTGGTTGGATCAACCATTATTCCTTGTTGATAGAAAATATGTATCAGCAAAATACCATAGGGGATGAAAAATATACACTTCTTCAAGTTCATAGAAATCTGGTACTATCGACAAGTGTCTAGCATCAACTGCAGGCTGGAAACATGTTTCTTCAAGAGCCCAAAAACAGTCTAATCATCAAAGTACACCTCTAATAATTTGTGGATATAGTCTTTGAAGGCAACGACTACTACGTGCGAAAATATGGCTGGTGCATTCTTTAATATGAATGACATCATAGTATATTGAAATGAACCCCTATACATCAAAAAGGTATTCTTGATCCAATCTTTAGGCGCGATCTTTATCTAGTTATATCTTAAAAATCCATCTGTAAATGAATAAGCCTCCTGCCCTCCTACATTTTCCAACACCTCATCTAAGAATGGGGTCGAAAAAGGATCATGCACACAAGCATCATTCAATTTCCGCAAGTCAACACAAATACTTATTTCAGCTTTTGTTTTATTTTCTTAGACTACCATCGGACTTACCCAATCTGCTTCTTCTACTGGTTCAATAATTCTTGCAGAAACCATATTTTCCAGTTCTTCCTTAACCTTTTGCTTATATTTTGGGTTCAATCGGTAAGGGCACTTCTTAACAGGCCTAGCATATAGTTTCAAAGTAATTTTCATCGCACCAAGATCTCCAATAATCCCTTTTAACTCAGAAAATTGTGTAGGGAAAAACTCTTGATACTCAGTGAGAATTTCTGAAATATTACCCACTGTATCTTCATCCCAATAATCTATTATCTTGGCAAACTTAGGCTACTCTTCTGTCCCAATATTAACTTACCTGGTTTTAACAGGTTCAGTAACATCCGGAAATGCAATCTCATGTCCTACAACTGCACATTGACCCTCAGACTTAGGAATGTTAATGTTTCTTGGATCTTCCTCGTTGTCTTCAATGGTCACATTTCAGTATTAAACTGCATTCTCTAACTATGCATTCCATTCTAGTGAGGCCCATGCCACGGACTGTTTTGGCATATCAAATATAACATCTCGAATATCCTGTAATACCTCATCAACGCTCTAGAACCCACTTTCAAATCTGAAAGTTAAAATGAAGCTTTCTTTCTGTGCAGTCCATTCAACAGTACCATGTTGCAGCTCAGTCTCCAATTACCAATTCATGGGTACCCTGCCTAATGTATGGATGAATATCTGAACCCATTCTCGTTGCATTTCTTCTCCTCAAACTGCAGTCCAATCAGCTAAATGAATGTGTGGATCATCTATGCCTAAGTATGTTCCTTTCATTCAAGTGATGGGGCTACCAAATCGTAGGTGCATCATTCGATAACATTACTTCCACGTAGCAATATTTTCTTTGTGATTTCCCCACCAACACGCTGGGGTTGAGCGCAGAGCTAAATCAAGTGTGTGGAACCATTTTTCCTCTGGAACATCCTTTTCCATTTCATCTAAAAAAAAATTGACATCTACTATACCACATAATAGGGAAATTCACATACCTCAAAATATATACAGCACAGATACCTGGTAACCCAATTATAGTGCCGTGTGTATACTTCGTGTAAGCGGTTCTGCTAGTTTTACAATTATTCATCTTAGTTTGACAAACACGAACAATCCTTCTCCCCACTAATCTTTCCATTTGTTGTGGGATTGATCCAATCCTCGTCCCTTGCAGTCAATTTGTACACATTATCGACATCATCCTCGACATAGTCCCACCGGTTCTGTGTATCTTGCTCCTTCTGCTGGATCTAGAGGGACCACAACCCTTGTCCCATTGCTTTCAAATACCATCCTCATGCGCTTGAGGTTAATAATAGCATCTGTATCAAGATCCCAGTCTAAGCCTAACAGTGTAGGATATGGGTTTGTATCATCAACAATCTCGATGACCTCAAAATAAGAAAACACCTTGACTCCTTCAATGTCAACTACTACCCTAGGGATTCTTTCAATGGGGATAATGTTCTGCTGGTTATGTCGGGTGATGTAAGTACAATATTTACACCAAAATTTAATTTGTTGATCCGGGCAAGTAAACTTAGAGGCGTAGCACAATACATGCCAGAATACGACCTCAGGGATCTGTTAAATAAAAACTAAACTCTTGCAAGGAATTCAAAAGGGAATCATTCGGTAAAAAGGAAAAATAAACACACTGTGGGAATCTACTCTTGGCTCCTCTTCTGGGTCGAGTTGACTCCTGCAGAAAGTCTTCCTCAATTTTCCAGGGGACAAGGGAATGCAGGCCCTATTGTATATCCTAGAGACAGCCTTGAGTTGCAAAATACCAATGCCTAGGACATCTTAAAATAAGAGATTAGATGTGGACAATTGTATAAATGCCTCTGACAAAATATGGAATAAGAAACAATGGTTTTGGTGGTTCTAATATGGAGAAGACCTTGGAGTCGATTCATGCAAATTCCCAATACTGTGAGAAGGCTCAGGAGGCTATGAGGCTTGATGTATTTAAAATGGACCAAGTATAAAACAATGAGCAGAGGTTTTGAAAATTTGCAGTGGCATTGATAAAGAAGAGGAGAAGGAACCCACAAGAGACAGGCTTAAGAGATTTAAGGATTTGTCCCCCCGTATGCCCCCCGTGAACTCAGAGGAAGCAGATATGAAGGAGATATGGAAAACAACAGAGGTTCGTGGAGCATGAATTAAGGGAGTGTAGCAAGCTTAATACATGAGTGTTAAGACTTGAGCGTTATATAGACATGAATTCATGAATAAAATTGCATACCAACGGCAGCTATCTTACACGAACCATGAAAGCATCATAGCATGAAAGATGATTACACATAAAAAGGATATTACTGATAACAGAAGGAAACATATACATACTACTCATTACTCCATCTAAAATCCAAATAATAGCTCTGTATCATATTAAGTTTAAACAACTCTCCCAAATATGTATCTCAGAGCACAGGGAGCAAAATCATACAAAACTACAGCAAAATTATTCAAAATTCAAGAACCTTTCTTTCTTTTTAGAACTCACTACATATAGAGTTCTCCTTGAGGGTTTACGATTAAATATTATGTCATGTTTCATCCCACGGGTGAAAACCAAAATATCCTAACAAACTATCAGAGCGTGCATCAAGCAATCACTCCTACAACAGAAAAATCAAAACAGAATTGGGTAAAATCAGAATTTTACCAAAAAAACATCACTATCTAACAATAAAAAGGAAAAAAATAGTTGCCCAGGGAGGAAAAATTCCAAAATATTCAAAGGAGTGGCGAGAAGTGGCTGAGAACAAGTGAGAGGTATGGCCTTCATCAGAAGGTTCATTCCGATGTTTGAAAACCTCCACTCTCTAATTCTCATGATTTCCACTTCCCGTTGTGGAATAACCAGTTGTGTTGTATGTGTTGAACTCTTTAGCGGAGGTCATCATGAGAAAACTGAATAAACCATACTGAATGTTCCACCCAAAATCTCATACTATGTTTTGAATTGCAAACCAGAACCAGATTTCGGAGGGGGGCATGGATGGTTTCTGGTATTAGCTGGGGGGGGATTCGAAATCACTACAAGCTACCATGTAGCACTGGAGGCGATATTAGAAACTAGACATTTCGGACCCCCCACCCCCAGCATTAACCTTCAAAAGGTGGAGGGGGTGCGAAATAGATTGTGGGTCGTCAAATGCATTGACGTGGAGTGGAGTAGAAGGCAGGATGGCAGAAGCGGAAGTGAGTTTAGCGAGACTTATTAACAGTGAAATGGGCGAAAAAGGGCCACAGGAGGGCTATTGATGGCGTGGCAAGGCGGTGGGACCCAAAATCATATCACATGTCGTAGATCAGAGGTTTTTCATATGAGCAGCAAAGGGTAAATAGTAATAATTTCGATGTGCGAAGTGCAATGGGTAGAGGAGTGACGTGGCAAGACAGAGGTGGGACCACGACCTCAGATTGAATTTCGCAAGGTTAAGCCTGGAGTAGCGAGTGTTAAATGTTGTATGTTGCGAAGTGCGAAGTGCGGGGTGCAGGCGGAAGGTCACGTGGAATAGAAGGAGGTGGGACCACGCCTACAGATTGCATATCGCAAGGTTTAGCTGGGAGCAACGGGTTGTAAATGTTAAAAGTTGCGAGGAGCGATGCGCGATGGCAGGGAAGGTGTCGTGGAAGATGGAGGTGGGACCACACCTGCAAATCGTAGATTGCAAGCTTTTCATGGAAGCAACAAAGGGTAAAGGTTATATTCTATATTTTGCGAAATGCGATGAGTGGAGAGGTTGGTTGTGTGCAAAGGTAATTGAGTGCCGATAACTATTTTGAATGGCAAGGAGTGGATTGTTTATGATAAGAATGAATCTTGCGGTCTTGCAATGGGGGAAGGTAAGAAAGGGGTAAGGTGTGGTTACAAACCAACATTGGCTCCATTTGGGGACAATGTGTTGATCTTAGTGCTTTGAGAACCTACAGACCTGATGCATGTGCTTTATTTGGCACATGGAGTCGCAAATGCATACTGATTAGGAAAAACCTTATACCAATAGTCAAGTGGACACAAAATGCAAGATGAAATGGAAGATGAAATCGGAAAATACAAACAGTGGAGGAATCAAAATGGAGTATAAACAGTGAAATGATATATACAGTGAGTTGAATCAACCCTCGTCAGTGATGAAAATAGAACTTGAGTAACTGCCCATTCACGGGTGCCTCAATTATGTCTCCTTCTAAGTATTGTTTCCTTTGACCTCTGCCACCCTGAATGAACCAAACCAGAGGGGGTCGAACTTCCCATGTTTCCCTTTGTCTGCTCACCTAATATCCCATCGTAGCACCAAATCCCCAACTCGGATTTCTCTGACTTTAGCTCTTTTATCAAATAAGCCTTTCATTTTTTCTTGATATTCTGCTAGTTCGAGGCTTACCTGTTCCCGTGTTTCATTCAACTCCACCATATTATTCATTCTTCGGATAAGGTTGTTTGGCTCTTCCTCGCTTTCTTGTAAGAATCGGGCCACAGATAATGCAAGCTAAATAGGGAAGACTGCGGCTCTGCCATACACCAGCTCATAAGGGGACTTTCCTGTGGATTTTTTTTGGTGATGTGATTTTCCCAGAGTGAAAAATTGAGCTAGGAATTCCAATTCTTTTTATTTTCATTGAGCTCTTATTCAAAATCCTCACCAGTGTCTTGTTAGATGATTCTACTAGCTCGTTCCCTTATGGGTAGTACGTAGTGGAGTGTCCCAGCAAGATGTTGTAACGCTGACAGAAATTAACAAATTTAGGTGACTTGAAAGCCTAGGCATTATCTGTAATTATTTTATTTGGGCATCCAAACCTAGCTATTATGTTCTCCTCCAGGAACTTTATCACCACCGAATCTGTAGAATTTCTTGTGGGCACGGATTCTACGCATTTGGTGAAGTAATCTGTAGCATTGAGGATCCATCGATGTTGATTGGTAGAGGTCGAGTGAATATATCTTATGAATCCAATTCCCCACTATTTGAAAGGTTCTTAAACATGTACTGGGATCAATGGGAGAGGTGCATAACTTTTCTTTTCAGCGAACGTCTGACACTTCTCGCAGGCCCGGACACGAGCATGTACATCACCAAATATTTTAGGCCAGAAGAAACTTGTCCTCGGGATCTTGTGTGTAGTGGATCGCCAACTATAATGTCCGCCACATATCCCTTAATGGAATTCAATCATCACTTAGTCAACTTCTTTCTCTGTTAGACATAATAATAGGATCCCCACCGGGTCCTTCCAATATAGTCGCCCATTTTCCACGATATACTTTTGATACTTCAACCTCAAGGTGCGGTACTTGGCCTTATCATAGTTAGGAGGGCATCTCAACATTAAAATATATTCCACTATATCTTTATACCATGAGGATAGAAGGTACTTCACATGTATTTTTTGAGTGGAAGATTCTATGCCTTGATGTGCACCTGTATCCTCCTATGCCTCTCCTCCTGTCATAGACAGATTTATCCCCAAAGCTTGACAGTTGGATTCAAACAAGATTTTTTCCAGACCTTGTCCTTTAATGAGCTTGGTAGGCTTTATATCCAGCTCGTACTCTTGAATCTTGGCTATCCACTTTTCCCTTTTTCCTTCACTGTCGCACTGCACTAAGATATCCTTCACCGCTGTTGTGGGAGCATAGGCAATTATGGTAGATTGTAACACTTTAGAGATTTGACCAGAGTGTAAGATTTCTTCTCTAGGATATCATATTTCAGTTTAGAATCTCACAGGACTTGGCTGAAGAATGCAATGGGTTGTTCATGCCCCTCGACATTTTTCTGTAAAAGTAATGCAACTATTGTGTGAGGAGAGGCGAAAGATAAAATCATGAACGGATTCCCATAATCTGGACCAACTAGCACTAGAAATTCTTCAAAGGCCTATTTGATCCTGTTGAAATAGTCCTTAGATTCAGGAGTCCATCTAACTTCACTATTCTTCTTCATCATCTCGGTGATGTTTCAGACAATCTCGGCATAGTTAGGGATGAACCTTTTGAGGAAATTTATTCTTCCCAGGAACACCTGTACTTTCTTTTTGTTTCTTGGTAGGGGAATGTCGTTTATCACCTCTACCCACTTTGGGTCGATCTTCACTCCCTCCTTAGTTACTTTTTGCCCGAGTAACTTTCCTTCCTCCAAGGAAAACATGGATTTTTGAGGATTCAAGGACGGGCCATACCTACGGCATTTATCAAAGGTTCGTCGAAGGTGCTCTATGTGTTCAGCATCACTCTTTGAAAAGACGGTGATGTCGTCCAGTTAAATCACCACAAAATTATCTTGCTCTCCTATGAAAGAAATGTCTATCGCACACTAGAATGTGGCACCGACATTTATCAGGCCAAAGGGCATTCAGGCGTACATGAAGGTTCCCCAAGGCATGGTGAACGTCGTCTTCTTTTGGACTTTTGGGAGCATTTCCACCTGATTATATCCTGAGAAGCCATCCATCATGAACATGCGGGAGGATCCCACCACCTTTTGTAGGATGTGGTCCATATTTTTGAGGGGATAGTTATCCTTGAGTGAGGCTCTATTCAAATTGTGGAAATCCACGCAAAGTCTGATTTCACCATTCTTCTTTCTTACAAGCACCAGTTTCACCACCCATTCGGAGTATCTTAAGGGGACAATGATCTTTGCCTACAATAGCTTCTTTATTTCCTTCTCAATATCTGGGAAAAGAAGGGGTTTGATCTGTCTCAACTTCTGCTTATGAGGCTTAGTGTCTTCTTTCAGAGGTATTTTCTGCTATATAATGTCCATGTAAAAAGTCTTCAGATCCTGGTATGACCAGGAAAAGACATCTTTATATGATTGAAACAGACTAAGATACTGACCTTGGTATTCTTCAAGAACCCCTTTTGACAGCTTCACCAACTTTATATCTTCTTCTATCCCAATATTCACATCCCTGACAGGATCTTCGATGATCATTTTGCTGGGGTTTACTAGGATATCATTCTTTTCAAACAATCTCTACACTGGCGCGAGCCCCCTGGGGATGACATTTCCCTTTAATTGCAGAACACGGTATCCAGCCAGTGTTTCTTCCCACCTGGTTTTTGTCTCTTCACTATCATCCTTAATGACTGAATCAGTCACCATATTTGAGAACTCACCCACCGTTTCCATAAAACGTTGGACCTACTCTTCATCTTTGAATATTTTCCAATGCTTTATGTTTTTCAAAATGGAAGGGTGGTATCGCAATTCAACCTCATATCTAAGCAAAGGATTTTGCGGGGGGGATGGAAATTACTAGCAGCCACAACTAGTGAGTCTGCCATTTTGTTCTTATCCCTTGGCATGAACTGAATGTTAAAAGCAGAAAATAATTTCTAAACTAAACCCCATACCTCATTCCTGTAAGCTCTAAGCCATGGGTGTTTAGTTTGGCATTGGCCCCTAACTTGCCTCACTACGAGCTCTGAATCCCCAAGCACCTTGAGGTTCTATATGTTCATGTTTCGCGTTCTCTGCAACCCCAACATCAGGACTTCATATTTAGTCACATTATTTGTGGCTTCGAATTCCAGCTTAAAGGAGAGGGAAACCAAGCATCTTTCTAGTGATATCAAGAGTACCCCGGCCCCGTTTCCTTCTCATGAGTAAGATCCATCAAACTGCAAGGTCCATATCTCATTTTCCTCTCTATTCATAGAATTATTCTATATTAGAGGGTAGATCTTTATTTCTTGCAGGAAATTTTCATCCTCCTCAAGCATAATACAGGAGAATTCGCCCTCCTTACCATATACCGGAGAATTTGTGGAACCATTGGCTTTGGTGACCATCTTCACGAATCTGGATTCACGGTATGATATTCTTTCCTCCCCACCGAATACTGGAATAGTGGCATAGGTGAGGTCAAGTTTTATGGACCCTCCAATCTTAGATCCCAGGATCTGGACAGCAACATTCCAAACCGAGTTGGGATATTAGCTACAACAATGTCCATTACCACATTTTTTGCCGGAATATGGGCTAAGTTTACTACCAGGTATTTTATCATGCCCAAGCACTTTACCCTCTTGGAATCAAAAGAATACATATCTTTATAAGGTCTGGTAATTTGTAACCCCGACTGCTCCATGACAGACAATGGAAATAGATTATGTGAAGCCCCAGAATCTAGCATGCAGTTGTGCAGTAACAGGTCATGTATAACTAGAGTCACATAGAATGGGGGAGTGGCTGAGTCCAAATCTTCTACATGAGGTCCAAAAAATACTATGGGTCTTTCTTCTTAGAGATTGAGGTTGTCAGGAAGAGGGCTTACGCCATGGGGCAGCATGAATTAGGACACTTGGGCCTTGTATGAAGGTTGTTTTAGGAGCTTGATCAGGGTAACCAGGATCTTGGGGATCTGTATCATATTAAGTTTAAACATCTCTCCCAAATATGTATCTCAGAGCATAGGGAGCACAATCATACAAAACTATAGCAAAATTATTCAAAATTCAAAAACCTTTATTTCTTCTTAGAACTCACTACATATAGAGTTCTCCTTGAGGGTTTACGATCGAATATTATGTCATGATCGAACCCACAGGTGAAAACCAAAATATCCTAGAAAACTATCAGAGTGTGCATCAAGCAATCACTCCTGCAACAGAAAAATCAAAACATCACTATCTAATAGTAAAAAGAAACAAAACAGTTGGCCAGGGAGGCCAAATTCCGGAATATTCAATGGAGTGGCGAGAAGTGGCTGAGAATAGGTGAGCGGTCTGGCCTTCATCATATGATTCCACCCGTCGTTTGAAAAACTCCACTCTCTAATTCTCATGATTTCCACTTCCCATTGTGGAATAGCCAGTTGTGTTGTGCGTGTGAACTCTTTAGCGGAGGTCATCCTGAGCAAACTAAATAAACCATACTGCATGTTCCACCCAAAATCCCATGTTGTGTTTTGAATTGCAAACCGAAACTGGATTTTGAAGGGGGGCATGGATGGTTTGTGGTATTGGCTGGGGGGGTACGAAATCACTACAAGCTGCCACGTAGCACCGAAGGAGGTATTAGAAACTGGCCAATTCTGACCCCCCCCCTCGGCATTAACCTTCGAAAGGTGGAGGAAGTGTGAAATAGATTGTGGGCCGTTAAATGCATTGACATGGAGTGGAGCTAAAGGCAGTATAGAAGAAGCAGAAGTGGGTTTAGCAGGACTTATTAACAGTGAAATGGGCGAAAAAGGGCCACAGGCGAGCTATTGATGACGTGGCAAGGCGGTGGGACCCAAATTCATATCGCATATCATAGATCAAAGGTTATTTCGTATGAGTAGCAAAGGGTAAACAATAATAATTGTGATGTGCGAAGTGTGATGGGCGAAGGAGTGACGTGGAAATACAGAGGTGGGACTGCGCCTACAGATCGCACGTCGCAAGGTTTAGCTGGGAGCAGTGAGGGTTAAATGTTATATATTGTGAAGTGCGGAGGGTGGGGGGAAGGTGACATGGAACAGACAGAGGTGGGACCACGCCCGCATATTGCATGTCACAAGGTTTAGCTGGGAGCAGCGAGTGGTAAATGTTAAAAGTTGCGAGGAGCGATGTCCGATGGCGGGGAAGGTGACGTGGAAGATGGAGGTGGGACCGCACCCACAAATCGCATATCACAAGTTTTTCATGGAAGCAGCAAAGGGTGAAGGTTATATACTTGGAGTGTGAAATGCGATGAGCAGACAGGTTGGCAGTGCGCAAAGTTAATTAAGTGCCAATAACGGTTTTGAACAGCAAGGAGTGGATTGTTTATGATAAGAATGAATCTTGGGGTCTTGCGATGGGGGAAGGTAAGAAATGGGTAAGGTGCGCTCACAAGAAAACAGGCCCCATTCAAAAGAATGCAACTCTTAATAAATTACTACTATGTTGCAAGCATGGAATAAAATCTTAAGGCAACTCCATTCTAATCAATCTAAGGAAATGATTCCATGCTTCTAACTTATGTATATATATCGCTTCTCTTGGGGATGACACAAAAAATGTAACTGAAATAAGTTAAATCCAAGCTTACCTTGATTGTTTAGCGCTTCTTCTTTAACATAGAAATATTCTAGATAATAAGCAACATTAATTATAATGAAAGGAATGCAAGTCATAAAAACATCTTAAGAGTTCTTTGCGTAAAACAAGTTCACAGTCTTTCCTCGTGTTATCTCTAAATTGGTACTGATGGGTTGCTCCACCAGACAACTTAGAGTAACTCTTTCAAACCAACTTTTGACTGAGGATTAGCCTCTTCAGCCTGAGAGGGCTCTCTCAAATTATCAAAGGATTTACTCAATTAGGTCTTAAAACAGATGGCTAGCTCTGAGTGTTTTCGTGTATGTGGTTGCAGGTGAAAAATGAGGAACATTCAACTACCATTGGGCTCATGGAATCAGTAAAATGGATTCAATGACAAGCATTCCTACTTATGGAAACTGAGGTTTTTTCTGTTTCAATGATAGATCAACATTCAAACATAGGGATAATCAGTAACTGAATGCTAAAAGGAAGTCAGAGCATGTATTACATGAATTTTGAGTAACTTAACATCAATACTACTGGAAGCAAGATATTAAAGAAACACATAAATCCATTGAAACACATCAAGAATATCAGGTGAAGCAGGAAATATTCATTGTCTTTCTGTTACTGATATGAAGAAAATTTACAACAGTAGTTGTGTCAAAAGCATTCTCCAACCCTTTGTTATTCGATCTTCTATCTATAAATAGACTCTTTTTACCTTGCATAGGATTTTCCCAGCCGGCTAGATCATCGAAACTTGACTTTGACACCTAATTATAACTTAAAACTATATTTCTGGAACATAAAAAGACACCTAATCATTTAAGAGTTATTCTCCTAATAGGACTCTAATTACATTTGTTTCCTCCACTTCTCTAATAGTGGGATAATTACATAGATAGAGATGAGATGCTCGAATGAAATTCTCCATGACTAAGACATGAATGTGCTCCCCAAGAATCTAGCAACAGATGTCCTATTTTCCAGGAAAGGATTAACATTAACTAGAATTTTGTCTTCATGCTTATTTGTATGAATGACACACATGCCAAGTGATAAATATCTATTTATATGGTCCACTATTTGTTTGGATGCCTCCAGGTGGCTTGTGTGTCTTCCATATTCCTTTTGAACCTCTTAAAACCCTTTAAAAATACCTCGCTTCAAAACAAAGCATCTTTAGG
The DNA here is from genome assembly GCA_034641835.2 of Pinus albicaulis. NCBI lineage: Eukaryota > Viridiplantae > Streptophyta > Pinopsida > Pinales > Pinaceae > Pinus > Pinus albicaulis. Next base: position 1,467,186,967 of record CM076579.1, on the reverse strand, counting down.
CAGTTTCGTAGCGAAATTTCATAGTGTGCCCACTTCTACTCTTTAACCTTTTTTTCTACCACCTCTGTTGGTAAAAAAGTATTTTTCAAGTCAAAATAGATAAATACCATCAAACTCCCTCATGATTTCTCCATAAAACTGATTTTAAAGACAAAAAGCAAAATTTAGAAATTTTGTAGCATTTTTCAGCCTTCAAACCTGGAACTCGCTTTGAAACTGCCTAATATTGCTGAAACTGCAGATTTGGTAGTTTTCTTAAAAAATTCACCTTCTAAGCCAAAATTTATGTCACATGCAAGCTATAAACTTTAACAAAAAAAATTTAGCTCAATTCCTCAATCCTTGGGTGCTTCATCTTCATTGACAATAGGTTGGCCTTTAGGTTCCTCTACCACTTTCATTTTCAACCCTCTCTTCTTACGTTCATCTTGAATCATGTCCATTTGGTCTTCCAACTCTTTTAACTATCCTTTGAGTCTTTTCCTCTCAGACTGTAGCCACAAATTCATTTTCCTTTTAATTTTTACGACCCTCCTCAAGGGAAGGCTTATCTTCAGCATATTTTTATCCTTTGACAAAGTATTGTGATACTTATCCAGTTGTTCCTTCATCTCTTTCTCAAAATCTGCCATTAGTTGTCTTTCCACCTTGGATTCTTTTAATTCCGTCCTCACTTCAACTACCTCTTCCCTGGTCTCTCTTAATTTCTCTTGCAAAATTTGCACTTCAGTATTTCCTTCAACATGTTCTTTCCCTTTTCTCTGTAAAAATATTTCTTCTACTGCTAGGGATAAATCTATGATGTTCTCTGGATGCTTACCTTCACTGAATTTTTCAGCTCCTTTTATTTCCATGGCATACTTTGCAATATGTGACCTGGTCATTGGCTTCCTTAGTTGAAAAATGAAGCCAGCATCCTCTCCTACAAAATCCAACTTCTTGACAAACTTACCTTTCTTCAATTTTCTTCTATGTCCTTCAATGTCTTCTACCTGCACTATTGGGGACTCTTTAATATCTATTTCCTGGAGGATGTCTTCTAGGTTTCCTTTATCAAATTTTTTGGCTCCATTTTACCCTCTTACTGCTTTGTTTTCTAATTCTCTATTTTTTCTTTACAAGTGTTGGCTAAGGGATATTAGTCTCTTGCAGAGGTTCTACTTCAATGTCCATTGGTTCTGCAGGAGGTTGTCCACCTCCTTCATCAATCTCTTCTATTACAGCTAGAGATGGAGTATTTTTAGGTTTTGAAACTTTCTTTGGAGTTATTGCATCTACTTCATATCCACTCATGAAAAGAAAAGAGTTCCAATATCTATTTAACATTTTCAATTCCTCCATCACTAGCAGTTTGATCAGACCATGGTGAAAGACTTATGTATCATTACCCTCTGCCTTGACCTAGACTTTATCTGACATCTTTCCCAAACTTCTGTATAAAAATAATGGTAGGTCAAGTCGTTTCTTACCAAAAAAATGTAGAAGGATTCTAAAATGATAAGAATAAACCATGTGGAATATCCCTTCACAGGTGAAGTATTTTTGGACCACAAACAACAGCTTTGCATAATTCTCTTTCATATAACCCCTGGGGATGCCATTGGTCATGTCAACTCCTTTGTGCTCATGCTTGAGAAACTCTTCATAGCCTTGCATTCTGAATTTTGTGCCCTTGAACCATTCTTCACCACCTCTATGAATTTCAATAGCTTGGGAGATGACATTTGGTGACACTGTGAGATTCAAAACTCCAAATTTTGATGCTGTCCCTGTAAAATTTGTTGCAAATTATTTGGACATCTAGACATGGAAACCCTGCAATTTTTGGCAGAACTGTATGCAACCTACCTGCCATTGATGCTTTATACTTCTTGTTGCCTCCTTGTCGATGACACCTTCAAAATAAAAATTAAACAACAACCTGCTTTGCGTCGTGAACCAGCTCTCGAACAATGACATTGAGATGCTTTCCATGGAAGAATTGAACGATGAATGACAAAGAGTTGATTGGGGGCAAGGTTTAAAATGTATTTTGACAATTTGAGGTGATAATATGACACATGTGACCATAAGAGACAATGATTTCAAAAATACGACCTTGCATGCTTGGTAATTATGATAACTAACTCGCATGACCTCACCTGTGTCTTCAACCATCAAAATTTTACACCTCACACCGCTCTAACACCCTCTGCAGGAAAAAACCCAATTTCATAGCGAAAACCGTTTAACTCCTGACAGATTCGCTACATAAATGTCAAGCAGTTTCCTAGCAAAATATGTTGATTTGCCATATAATTCCCTACAAAATTGTGTAAAACTGACAAGTGGAATATTTTTTCTTTTAAAAGCATGGGAATGAAAACTAAATGAGATGAGGTAGATTTGACTGATATGGCATGGTTTGAGGTGGGTTTTATACTTAGGGTAGACATCACCATATGCAAAAAATTTCAAAAATTTCATGAAAATAACTTACGAGACAACATGAACCTAAGTGAATGACATGTAGAACCCTGTCAATGAAAGTGTTTAAACTAATGAGTGACAACACCTCATGTTTTCATTTGATTATTAAGATTCCAAGTATGAATGTTTTACTTCTTAGTGTAGAAATCAACAATCATGAATACGAAATGATGAGCTAAAATGAACCAAAACTTCTTAAGCAGCAATTGTTCCCTTCATCACCTTGTTATACAACATACAAGATTAGGGAAAGTATTACACTCGTGAAATAAATAATATGCAGAAAGAAAATTTAAGTTGTCTTAAAGGAATGCATTTTTCATAACAACAATGTCATTAATTAAACCCCAGCGATCAAGGTCATTAAAATGGTTGTTAGATGAACCTGCACAAAACATCTAAAAGAAAAATAAAGTTCTTGGTTATTTAAACTACACTGTCACATTATGCAGCTGAAAGTAAAATGAAAATAATTCTAAGAGGAATGGGTCAGCGAACTGGCTGGTGGGCCCAACCACTCAGCTCACGCCCTTGTAGGAATTTAAATTACAAACTTAAAAACATTCAAGAGAAATGAAATAAAACGTCGAATCGAATGCAAAATAGACTTCATTATGAAGTAATGTTACAAAATCGAGGAATAATGCAGCCCTGGCTCTAGTGGTCCCCTCCAGGGATCATCCCACTGAGCGCACAACTCAACCTTCCTGCACTGCAACTCAATTCCATGTTCTGCAAGTTTGATTTCGAATTTGGATCTAAGGATTGGCGGTCTCCTCAGTGCACAACCCTATGCTTTATAGCAGTAGCGTTGCCCCTACTTTCTTGAATCTATGTATACAATTTTAGCATGGTTTGTTAAAACAAATTAGAACCGGGAACTAAAAAAATCCAATCTGGAAGATAGTACAACAATCAGTGCCAATGAAATATTGCTAGCTATGCTCAATTCGGCGCATAAAATCAGAGGATCCAAACCAATGTTTAAACATAGAAAAATAGAAACGCTCCCAGTCTTCATCTAGTCTTTCATTCGCCACTTCTACATCAAAATGCTCTACACGACCCAACTGATGCAGAGGTTACAAGGGCATCGTGTCAGATTTGAAATAATGCCTGTGCCAACTGAATTGTTGCGATGAATATGCATCGCATCTTAGTTGCATGGCAACGTTTCTTCGCAAATTGTCTTCACGAGAGGTTGCCTGGAGTTCTACCTCAATTCTTCAAGCACTTGTATAAGTGTTGCCTCTCATTTCACATGAACGATGCTCGAGCCACAGTTGTGCCATTGATAGTCCTGGTGGTTCCGCACCAAATATTTGCATCGTAATTATAATTTTCTCCCACTCCGCAACAGGTTCTAATGGTTTCTTTGAACCCATAAGTGGAAGGGTTAGACATTAAGTCAAATACCATATCACAATTATTACCGTAGATGATGTTTGCGTCGTTGAGCTGAGTTCGCAGGTTCAAAAGGGTTTGTTTGAGCATATTGTTGTAGTATTGGACTACACCATTGTAGGAAATAGAGTAGTTGTATTTGTCAAAATAATTGGAGGCAAGAGAGAGCCAGAAGTGCTTGTAGCATTGAGGCCCAATGTTCTTTACTAAAATTGTTCTTGTCCCTTCATTGTACAGCTCTTGCACAACATTTGAAATATACCAAGCAGCAATGCCAAAGAATGCTCTGTGGGGACTGGCTTGGGTTCAATTTCAGGTTCTTGTACACATAACTGAATTCATTGCCTCCTTATACAATGCCACGTATGTCAAACTGTTGACCTTCCTGTATTGGCATTCCTTGTTTCCTTTATAAACCCATAAAATATGCACAATGATATCCTTGACTAGTGTTGCTATATTCACAACGGTAAGGATGACACTGCAACATCCCAAATGTGTCTTGTTCAATCTTCAATGTAAGTTGTCTTAACCGTGACTCAACCCATCCTTTCCACGTCCTCAATAATCACAGTGGGCAACATAGTATCTTGCACTAGTGGTACATGAATGCGTAGTGTAGGAATGCACAGTGTAGAATGCGTGGTGCAGGAACATGGTGCGGGAATTCCTGGTGCAGGCACAGCTGGTGTAGGAACAACTAGTGTAGGATTTGTTGGTACCTTCCACAAGAGTCTATCATTAATGATATTTTTACATTAAAGACCCTTTAATTTAGAAAAACAAGAAGAGTTCATAGATCAACAAAATGTCAGCTCTAAATACCTCTAAATAACTCAATAATGCGTAAAAAGAATAATAATGACTTATAAATACTTAGTATATGCATAGAGTTATTCAACAAAAAGCATAGAAATATGGACAAAATGGAGTCTCAACAAGTTAGCCATGTGCAGTTGAACTTTGGGCCATTCGAGTTCAGTTTCTCCCATTCTTTGCCATGTTTTCTTAGGTAGTACATTTGCATCAGATACCATATCTAGAATGACTTGGTCCATCTCAAAATCTCCTATTTTAGTAGTCAAGCACATTTCCTATCCAATCCTTCTCTTGATTTTGTAGATTTTGTTGACAGCTCTATGTTCCTTCTAAGGTTGTCTCTTCAGGGGTTGTTCCTTCTCAGTGCAGTTGTCAATTAATGTTTGCATATTTTCAACCACCTTCTTATTATGCATCAACTTAATACAAGCCTATAGGAACATTTTTATCTCAGTTGGATTAGTCACCTCTATAATATCAATAGGTTTAATCACTACTTCTGATGTCGATGCATCAGGGTCCATAAAATTCTTCTTTGCTTCATCAAAAGTATCCTTTTCCTTCTGTAAGTTAAATCCTTCCTTCTTCTCAGGTTCTTTCTGATCCCAGACATTTTTGGCCAGTTTCTTACCTTCATCTTTGTTTTCACCAATTGCTACACCACTTCTAGTCACAATATTAACGATAGGCTCTTCATCGTGCGGCTCTGCCTTCATCATATGAATGTCTAATGTAGGTTTCACATTCTTCTTCTCCTGCATCTTCAAAAATAACACAGGGAAATCTTCAATTACATGGTCAAACTGCCGACAATACCTACAAGATTGTTGTGTTGGGTTTGTGCAATCACGCACGAAATGGTTGACTTCTCCACAATTATAACATATTATATGGCCTCTTCCTCGACTAACTCCTCCTCTTCCACACCCTCGGCCCTGAAATCCCCTGCACCCAAATGGTGACGCAGGTGAATCTGGACCCCTATTCTTTAACTACATCCTGTAGGTCAAAGCTTGGTCAATCATTAGGTCACAAATACGACATTTCTTCTCATCATGGTCTACAGATCGACACAATTTTCAATATATTTGCTTCTTCGTCAGAAAATATTTATGCAACCTATGGCAGTAGTTTGTAGGGTGTTTTCCAGATACTTGACATACTAGGCACCATATTGGATGGTTTGAACCTGGTGATGCTACAACCCCTGGATTAGGTTTTATCGGACTCGACCCTCCAACTTCCAGATATTCACCAAATACGGGGCATTTCTCCTTGTGGTGTCCTTCAGTTTTTCAGCGCACACACCATATCTTTGCGTGCACGTCATTTCCATTATCCTTCCACAAGATTTATAGTTTTAAGTGTAGGGTAGCCAATTGACTCTGAATTTGTTGAACCACAGCTTGTGCATTTTGGACCGGAGAAGCCTCCAGCTTCATTTTGATTTCCACGGCTTCATATTGGGACATGATCTTCTGTTGAGAAAAAAGCAAGCACAAATGCAGTAATAACATTGCAATGAAGCATTCCTTATGTTGATCATCACTAATAGTGAAGCATCCCTCTCTGATGATGAATTTTAACCACTGATCTACTTCTCGTACAGTCTCATTCACTTCTTGATGAATATCATTTAATTCAATAACGCATTGAGCATATAATTTTGGCTTCTGGAATTGTTCCTTCAATGCATTTTTGAGATTATCTATCGTCGCATTAGGGTTATTTTCCACATACCCCATATACCAGTTCAGCGTGTGTTCTTGAAATACAGTAGCGAGCTGTGCCTTTTTAACATCATCATCATTAATATGTTGTGCCTTCCATGCAACCTCCGCGATGAAACAAAACTGTCCATTTTCTTCATTTCCGACACCCTTAAAAGTTTGCATCTTAATAGAGTTACCCATATCGAATATTGGTGGTGGAGGTGGAGGTGGGGGTGGAGTGGGATGGAGTGGAGTGTGAGATGGATTTGGGAGTGGGGTGGATGGGATCTCAAGTGTATTTGTAGCCCTTACTTTAGACTGCGCAAAGTCACCAGAACTAATTGTTTCGGACTCTTCATCACTCTCATATTTTCCTTTTGAGGGGAATGTACACAAAATCTTCGCTCGGGTCTATATCGTAAATTTTCCCACTAAGCATAGATCTAGGTTGACCTCTTTTGAAAATTCACTCAATATGGTTGCACAAATTACCCTTTTCACATAAGGGCATTTAACCCACAACTTTAAAGAGCATAGGAACTTACGTCAAGGACCTTTGAAAAATCTTCGTTCAGCTTCAGATTATGACACAAAGGCGTCGATAGAAAATTCAGTGAGAAATCCACCTAGAATGTTTTTGATCCAGTAATCTACTACGTGAGTGATCTTATTGCTGGATTTTTCCAATTTTTGAATCAACTAAGGAGTCTGCTTGGTGACTGTGTCGTCCTTCGCACAGGTCTGAAACTCGGCAAGCCGAGATAACCATTCTGTAGTTTTGTTGCAAAGGACGCGAAGAAAATTTTGTGTTGCTCTGTATAAATAAATCTGTGTTCCCACTCTTCAACAGATAATCGCGGATTCCAAATCTCTTGGATCGTGAATTTTTGAACCTTTCTATCAAACCAATCTTGTAACTCGGGATTAGTCAGATGCCATGACATCAAATCTCCCTCAAACAGATCCCTCTCCTAGAAATGGAACCAGTTGTTGGCTTAAGGAGTCCTGAACCAGATTCAGAGTGTTTTGCGTAACCAAAAACCCTCCAACTACTAGCCCTTTTGGCAGTGATCTATTTCTTAGACCAAAGTATCACACGAAGAAATATGAGGGGGTGTTGGAACCAGGATCCCTCACTCTGAGGGAGAACTATTTTTTGGATCTGACCCTTCTGATATGATCTAACTACTATTTTTCTATGCAAGTTCCTTTTATCCTAATTCAGATCTATCTTTAACAAAACATAAATAGACTTGTGCAATCACAGAGATATACTTTATATATTTATTATCTCCCAGAAACCCTTAAACAAAAATAGATATAGATCTTGCGCAATTATATAATCAATTCAGATAAATTCGCATCAATAATGTAAACGAAAACAGATCTATAAAAAATCAATACATCAATACATAAACATCAACCATGCAAGTAAAACACTATTTCCGCCAAAAATTCTCTTTATTAGCAGATCTTCAATAGTTACAATTATGTCTCTTGCACACATAGCTATAGAGCCCTTGCACACAAGCCAGGACTTAGGTCTCTGCGCACACAACTGCAAGAGCCTATCTATACTCATACTTATCCCAAAAACTTGACCAAATCACAGAAACAGATCATTCATTCATCAAGTTTCAAGTATGATTCAACATGACTCAACGTGCCTATTTATATAATTCAAATGTGAAAAAACCATGGGCTCAAAACATGGTTTGAGCCCCATGTTTTACCCTTTAACCCGTTACAAATAGAAGGAGATTTGACCCACCCCAATGCCCCTTGATCTGCGTGTTGTGCTTTAACAAAATAGACAAACTTGACACGACTTTGACCCTAGGGGACCCTAGACCAACAATGATGGAACTGTACCCTCATCTGTTTGTTGACTAAAAATGATATTTTGGAGGTCCAGAGGCTTCCAGTGGGGAGGAATGATCCAGTGGATTAGTACGGTGCTCAAAATTCAGAGTGTTCAAAATTTCTCGAAACCCTTTCTAAAACATAGATCTCATCGCCCTGAATCCAACACAACTTGAATCACTCAAAACTGATATAGTATGCTCACGATATCGCATTCTGAATTTTTTCCTAAACAACTATAAAAATTTGCAGGTTGGATGCAGGTATGCTGACTGGGCAAGTTGACTATGTTTCTAGGGCCAATGGCAAGCTTCGAACTGGCCTAACCATATTGCTTTAAATTTGCAAGTTTTGATTGATAGAATGGTTGGTTTGTTGGCCCAATGGATGGGAGCCACATGGGCCAATGGTGGACATCCATGTGGCCTCCCAAGGGTTGACTAAAATTTTTTATGGCCCGAAATGGCCTCTGTGGGGATCGAACACAAGACCGGTGGTGTGGCAGCACATCGCTTTGCCGCTACATTGCCTAGTGAGACTTAACATACTATGGTGTGAATTTCTATTTATATTTTCGTTGGTTCATATATGGGGTTCGGGGCAAAGGTTAAGCCATAGTCCCAAGTCACCTCACCACCCACAATATCGCAGGCGAGAGGGGAGCCGAGAGCTCGGGCTTAACCCCGGACCATATCTCCGATAACGAAACCTACCATAGTTTGGAGCGAGTCAGGTCCATACCATAGTACAATGAAACTCAACCACATTCGGTCAAGGGTTAGTACACCCCGGTACCATGAAACCCAACCACAACTACAAGTGCTTGTTTGTAAATGATTTGGTTCAGATTTTGGCACAACTTTGGAACAAAGGGCACATGGCCCAATATTTTTCGCATTCACATGGATCATTGGGAATTTAAAAGAGGCAATAATTTGCACCCAAATCGGAATGAATCTTTCCAGCGCCGAGAAAAATTGTCGCTTGGTTGTTCTAGAAAAGGAAGATTCATAGAATTGTTAGTGGGACAATGCAATTTGTAGAGCAGTTAGCAAAAAAAATTCTCTAGAGCATAACGTCTTTATTTTTTTTCCAAATTGAGTCCAACAAGAGCTCAACTTGGGGTTTTTGACTATTCTGGAGCCATTGGAGACATTATTTTTGCATTTTGAGCACTACAAATCCATGAATCACATATTTGAGATCTTAATGAAAGAGGCCCAACAGTGGAAGCTGGACGAAGAGATGTAGCCCAGGAGGGGTGAACTCCTTCATCATTTTTTTGTCTTGTATTACTATACATGGTATTATTGTGTCTGTTTTTATGTTGCAAACTAAGTTAAAAAACATTATCTTATGTTCTTTTGAAAACTGACTAATTGCCTAAAAGACATAAAATTTTGTTAAATGATCCAAATATGTTAATATAAACTTAGGATAAAATATTTATTAAATTAGATATTTAATAAATATTAGAGAATAAAAATATTTATTAAATTGAAATATTTAATAAATATTTGAGATACTTAGAAATAGAATTTTGTTATTAAAAATAGGACTCTAGAATAGAGTCATTTCCTAGCCTCTAAGTTAGGAATAAAGTTAGTAGAATAGTTAGAAGGTCATTTAATGTAAGTGGAAACTTGTTATTTAATAAGTGATCCATAATTAGTGGAAGTTAGGACATTGAGCATATAAATAGCTCATTGCAAGAGTGTTTTTGTTGTTTGGGTGTAAACTCTTGCATAATTCCAATGTAACTGTTTTTCTGATTAATAAAATTACGTGTTTGCGGACACTTCGGCCATTAAATTTTACTTCCACATTTCTTCAAACCTTCAAGTTTATACATACATATAAAAAAGGCTATAAGTAATAAGCCTCATTTTTTAAAAGGATAAATGGTCCACAACAATGTAGCTTTTACAGTTCTTCTTTGTTTTAATAAAAAAATGTTTCTTTGTAGTTTTGTTTACTCTGTTTTGTCCTCTTTTTCTGGCATTTCAAATTTTCAGATCTTGAGGGCCTCCCTGAAGATCCGGATTAGTGGTATCAGAGCGAGTTGCAATTCCATGACAATGGGGTCTTTATATGAGTTTCCAAGGTAAATATGTTGGCTTCATACCATAATTTTTTTCGATCTGCAGCATTTTGGAAACTTCTCACCTACCCATAGAATGATAAGAACGAGCAATCGTTGAGATCATGTCGCGCAGGTGTTGTTTGTCATTATTAATTTCAATTTTCATATTTTAGTCACGTTTTCACATAATATATGTTTTTACTGTATGATCGAGTCCTCAATTCCACGTATGTTGAAGTTCTGACAGTTCTGGTATCTTGTGCCACATTTAGGGAAATTGTGTCTAGGCTTCAATTTCCCATTCGGTGGCATTGTAGTTTTTGGGGATCGATATTGGGTTTTTTATTTCATCATTGGTGCAATTTTGTTTTGAATCATGTATGGGGATGTATTACAGATACAGGGGACAATGTGACACATCTGGGAATTTGTAGTCATGGAATGGCTTCAACTGTTATCACTGGAAGGGACTATCTTGTGATAGACGAACATGATGTGTTGTGAGAATTTTGCTACTAGGCCTTCTATCAGGGAACCACTTCATATCAGATACGCAAATGATGGGCACATTTTCAAGGGTCCTTGGGAGATATCTAGTTCTCCAAATCATGGTCCTAAGGGGTCTCAAGAAAATCATCTCGATGTGGTGTGCTTCTTGATTTTTATTTCCCTTGCATACATTCATTCACATTATTCAGAATTTATGCATTCTCGTATTTTCACCACTAAAAGGATCGATTCATAAAATTAACTTCATGGAATTCCCATTAAGGCACCACTCCCATCACCATCATAAATATCATGAAGAATAACGCCACGAACACGAACACCGTCATCATGGTTTTCACTCGAGTCCATAATTTCCCCCTCCTCCCAGAGTTGGAGAATATTATTCTCCACCGAAATCCCAATTCCTAGAACGAGGGTATTACACCCCATCACCTCTGCCCCAACCCTAATGACAAGTAGAACGTCATGGTCACCAAATCCTTTCACAAGTAGAAGAACATCATGGTCATCAGGGATTCGGGCATGTCGTTCACCACGAATATGATCATCCATTTTAGAGAATAGAATATGACACTCCCTCCAATTTTTTCCCACGACCTATATGTGGGACTTCTGAGAGCTTGATCAGATTGCCTGGATACGTGCCTATGATGGATTCATTCCTATGGCTTGGACACGAGACCGCTCTACCACAGGGGCAGATCGTGAGGGATTTTACTAAGGCTAATCCTGACTTCTAGCTCATGATCCATAATGGATCTACCATTTTGGTCCATGCGGATTCCCATAATAAGTGCCAACAATAGGGGATGGATGAGACATACAACACAAAAGTGAAGGATGTGGCTAGTTGTCCTTTGTTTTCTATGGTCAATATTGCAACGAGTCAGGCCTGAAGCATGGACTTGGAGAAACCCAACTTGTTCTCTTGATACAATATGAGCCAAACAAGTTTTATGAGTCTATTCTTTGGACCATGAATGGTGAGATGGGGAAAGGGTTCAGAACAATATGACTTTTTAACAATATTGACTTCAATTTTGATGCTTTTCATGAAGATAAAAAAAACCAGGAGGAGTCAAAGATGGTAACCTTATAGTTCATTGGTCATGGAAGAAAGGAAATAATCACCTCTGAAAGATTTTACCTTTATGATTACTTTACACATATGTACATGAATGATAATAAGCCATTAGGTTCAATTCCCAAATATGTTTGAAATATTTCCAAGTTTCTTTTTCTATATATATCTCACAATAATATTTCAGGAAAAAATCTACAATAATTGTCAAAGCATTATGATTTGAAAATATTGGATATTTAATTCTATAATTTCAATCTATCCCTTGCTAGTCACGACATAGATGGAAGAATTCCCAATTGGTTGTTAACAATTCTAGGGAGTCTTTTTGTGCTCAATTTGTCAAACAACACATTGATACAAAACTTGCAAAATATTAGTACTCTGGATATCCAATCAAACCTCCACCAAGAGCCAACTTACCAAAGGAAATTTAATCATAGTTCACCTTTCCCATAATAGATTCAATGGTTCAATGCCTTTTAATGAAATTACCACACTTTCAAGTGTACTCTACTACACCTTGGTGATATCAGAGGAATATTCGTCTCCCTCTATCGTTTTATCTTCCAAGGGTGCCCATGGTGATAGGATTATCTATTATGACTATTTTGAAGCACACTTTACCCCTCATGATGTCACGGTGAGACTATCAAACCACAAAAATGACAAACAAAAATGTGAAAATTGAGGACTTATTTTTACAACATCTAATTGAATATTCATAATTTACAAAGTTAATCCAATAGGCTTCTACCAGGTAAATTAGAAAATGAACTATCCCGGGGACCATTGCATGGTATCTCTATCCTTGAACCCTCCTTTAATATGGTTATTTGGAAACCACAAAACCAAGATTATGTATCAACCAAACAAAACCCTTGTCATCAAAGTTCACTTCCTAGGCTGCACACTATCAGTATCAAAATTGGTCACAAGCATTATAGAGTATCTTTATCCTCGTATCTTCATTTGTCATGGTTATGTGCCATCCACAAACCCACACTTCATCAAAGTCCATTTGCTAGGATGCACACTATCAATATCACAATTGGTCACAAACATTACAAGGTATCTTTATCCTTGGATCCTCATTAATCACGGTTATGGTTCAACCACACAAAACCATTCTCTTTAGTGGCTGTTCATATTCAACAAAGGCTTCTTAGGAGGAAATTCCATGCAATGGGGATCATTGCTTCTTAAGGGAGGAGAAATAATCTGAATGGAAAGTGGCATCTACCCATGGCATTCATCCACCCATGGTATTTATCCACCAATGGAATTTACCCATGGTATTGTAACTCAAAAAGGCTATAAGTAACAAGCCTCATTTTGTAAAAGGAAAAATGGTCCACCACAATGTAGCTTTTACAGTTCTTCTCCGTTTTAATAAAAAAAAATTCTTTGGATTTTTGTTTACTGTGTGTTCTCCTATTTATCCCCCAATATACATATCACTTGCACTCGATTAGCTAGCATTTTGAAAGTTAACTCGACAGACAGTCTTGTTAGAAATTTTCTGTAGCAGAACGAAGCTTCCCGTTGCAGTTTGTTTTCAAGCTTCTCCCTTGCCTATATTCACTCCATATTCATGGTAGAAGTATATTTATGTCTTATAATATCCTATGAATTATTTGAGACCACTTTTGTTGATTTGAGGCTTGGTTAGATCACCATTTAGCTTTTGCATTGCTTGCTTCTTAAATGTTGATTTCTGCAACTACTCTAGATTTCCTTTCCTACAATTTACTTTAAACAAAGTGTGATTTATTTCATGCAAGAGTAATCTAGGACTTTCCTTTCCTGTAAAGTAGAATATATTTTATTTACTGTCATTTCCTTTCCAATAAGATAAATTAGATTTTCTTTGTTGTGATTTTCTTATGTGTGCTTTACATTTTTTCAAGTAGAATAGATATTTTTTTCGTCATTTACTTTCCAACAAAAGTAGAATAAGATTGATTATTGCTATTTGTCTTATGCAAATTAGGACTAGTGTCTTACCTATATATTTTATGTTTTATAGTTGTTTCATTTCCTTCTTTCACCTACATCAAAACGAGTCAAACTAAGAAGAAGAAGGTGTCTACTACACATACAGTGTCATCCCCTCTTAAGTTTGTATGAACCTCAGGTTGATAATTAAAGTTGAGCCCTCAAGTGTTGTAACATTATTATTAAAACCTTAGTATTAACCCAATACAAACATGTCATCACGCAAATCCTTCTGCCACCTAATGTTGATGACACAACATCATATATGATTCATCTAATCATCCATGGGAACCATGATTTGTGGTGTCTTCTCATCATTTCGAGACCGCTGCAACTACCATACCGGTAGTAGTACAACTAATGGTGCAAACCCACCCCATATGCACTTTTTTAACCTCATTTGGTTCTACAACATCAACAATTGAATCATATTCTTGTTTTTCAACCAGCACTGCTAGGCCCAAATCCCCTCGTCATGACCTTGCTCAAACCAATGCCCCCCTTCATATCCTTTTTCACTCTAACGAATATATGTTGGAGACCATGACGAAACCTGAATGTCAATGGGATTCCATGCACCATCACTCATTTTTTCTACCAGAAAAAGCATTCATGCCTAGAAAGACACCAACCCACGACAAGTATGCCATTGAAACCAAATATTTCCCACCATCAAGAAAATTTGATTGGTTCAAAAACCCCATCCCCGCACCTGATGCATTTGAGGAAGGTAACATGGAAAATATTTCACCTACCATCAAGGTGAATATTGCGAAAAAAACCAGGAAAGGTCGAAGAGATCTCCCTGGGAGCAACATGCTCTCCAAAATAACCATCCTCGTACACCTCTCTATTACAATAATACAAGGAATATTTGCATGGGATTACTCAGAGATGCTAGGCCTATGCCCTACCATTATCGAACATCATATTGACACGTGGCTCGACACCCTCCCCGTCCGAAAAAAAAATAACGTCAATTACACCCATCCAAGGCTGCAGAAATCAAGAAGGAGATTGAAAAACCCCACAAAGTTGGGTTTATCTATCCGATCGCTTACACGTCCTAGGTTTCCAACCCTATACCCATCATGAAAAAACAGGGCATAATCTGCGTATGCACTGACTTCCAGGATCTAAACAAATCTTGTCCCAAGGACAATTACCCCACACCATTCATCGACCAAGTCATTGATGCTTATTTCAATCATGAGAACTTGTCCTTTATGGATGGGTTCTCAGGGTATAATCAAATTCATATTTGGGATACATATCGATAAAAAACTGCATTCACCACTCCATGGGGTACCTTCACATACCAAGTTATGTTATTCGGCCTTAAAAACATTGGTACCACCTTCCAGCGAGCCATGAACTACATCTTTCACGACTTGGCTCATCTCATCATCTCCTATTTGGATGACATCACTGTGCGGTCCAAACATGTGCTGACCATTTGGAAGATCTACGCCTGGTTTTTCAGAGATGCCGACAATATAACCTACGCTTAAACCATCTCAAGTGTGTCTTTTTCATCAACGCCGGAAGATTTCTAGATTCATTATTTAAAAACAAGGTATTAAATTCAACCCTCTCAAATTCCAGGAAATCAAAGAAGTACCACCTCCCAAAACATTTAAGTAATTACAAAGCTTGCAGGGTAGCGCCAACTTCTTACGACACTTTGTTCCTAACTATGCCACTTGCGCACAGGGCTTCCTGTGTCTTCTTTGTCAAGACATTCCCTTAGAAGGGATGAATAGGCCCATAAATAATTTGAAGCATTAAAAGACACTTTTTCTTCATCTCCAGCACGATCATCCTCCAAACCACGATAAAGATTCCACCTATATCTGTCATCAAACATAATAGCCATTGTGGGGGTGCTAGTCCAGATGGACCGAAGAAACAAGGAACATGTAATCTATTATGTAAGAAAGTGTTGAAAATGCGGCGAAGATGATGGAGCTTGGTAAATGAAGTCTCCCTTCACTAAGTGGGCCACGAGCTATTTTTGGCGCAAGGTCAATACTAGCGCATATGGAGCATAGTCCGGGAGTTTGCGATATGTTATTCTTGGAGTATTGGTCATGTTGGTAAAAATAGATGGACCTTCATTTTTAGACATATGAGTCGAAGTATTTTGGGCTTTTTATCTAAAAATAGAAAAAGTCAAATATTATTGCCTGTGTCATGTTGGGACCTAAACTTCAAGTTTACTCTCTTGGAGAGGCACTTCGGTTCGAGCTACAGAAGTGACTCCATGCATACGACGGAGAAATTACGTTATTCCTAGGGTTTTGGTGACTCAGCATGGTTGAATTCGATTGAGACCGGTGAAATTTTGGTGGAATTGATGAAGCGATTGGTGGAAGTTGTGTTCGGTTTAACTTAGTTGAACTAGTTGAGATTAGTTTAACTAGCTAATCCTTTAATATTAGGTGGAGTAGATCCATCTTATTTAATTCACACTAATTATTAACTCATTGTGAGAACTCAAGAACACATCGGTTCACTACGATTGCATGGACGATTCGGTGGAGATCGATGAAAGAGGTAGATGAAAGGGTTGAGATGGCTATCGGTTGTGACATCGATTGTGCATGAGATTTGCACACACTTGGAAAATTTCCCAAGATGATTCTTGTTTGTCAATAAAATTCGAACCTTGGATCTCTCGTTTCATTCGGCCAGCAATTTAACGTGGGCGGACGATTAGTGGATGTGTTTGAACTTTGTGACTTGTTCAAAACCAAGCTAGTTTGTGTGTAACTTTGTGGAATAGTACTGATGCTTGTGAGGAGTATTGTGTTATGTCTTTGTTTCATGTTTTCTCATTATAATATACATAATAAACAGGGGTTTTTAATTTCATAAACTTTCCCATACATCTTGTGTAATTTGTGTGATGTTTTGATGATATTTTGATCGCATATTGCTTGTTTATTCACTTAATAATGATGATACGAGTGGAAGATTATGTGTTGCATATGAATTCGAATCGATATGTGATCAGGATAATACGTTGGGTAAATCTTCATTATTTAGCAAATTTCTACATAAGAACATCGAGCTATCGGAAGCGGAGAAGATTTGATCATCTTTGAGTGATTACAAACTTATTTCGATGGAAACTGATGCATACGCAATTTCGAGGTGGCTACGGATCCATCCTTTCATTTGAAAAGGTGATACATCCCGATGAATGCCCTGTGATCAAGTCATGCTAGAAATAATTTGTTCTCACGGATAGAAGCGGTTGAGCTTTGAGCTTAGGTCGAATTTTGCGACGTTTTGTTTTTCTTGATGGGGTTGAAAATGTTCTTTTCGACGGTTTTGACGACTCGAATATGCTCTTGAAAGCCATTCGAACTGTTTTATGAAGGATCACATGGAGGCCAATGAAAGATAATGATGGTCGAAGGGTTCGTAGATGCGGGTGTCAAAAAGCCCACGATCTGGCAGTCGAGGCAGCAAAGAAAGATGGCGACGTCGAAGGATTACGTTGGGCGTCGAGATCCATATTGTATCGTACACGCAGAAAAAGCTTCTCCATATTTAATGTGGAAAGCGTTGACGGATACGCTACGAGTAGACGTAAAGGCGGCGCTCGAGATAAAGCACAAAACATCAAGATGGAGAAAAGCGACGATGTCGCCAAATACCTCCCCGAAAGTTCCTCCAATGCGAGAGATAGTGAAGTGTGGGGGGGTATTTGTCGAAAATGGTTATGGTGGACACAACTCTCCTTGGTACTAGGGGCTTGGCATTATATCAAGATAGTGTCAATGGTGAGAGGGGATTCACCCGGGATGGGAGCGCCTTTGGGCGGATCTCATGCAGGAGGAGATAAAGGAGGGACTACCATGGATGGATATTCATCCAGAGTATCGATGAAAGAAAATTGCTGACACAGCTGCAAATCCAAATGAGGTGGAAAAACCAAGAAACTGCAGACTGTCTAAAGTGTGAAAGGCAAGAAGCAAGCGAACATGTCGAGGCTGGTGTTTTCCACAGCTCACTGACACGGACACTATGCCCTGGGTGTCCGCCGAAGAAGAAAAATAAGAAAGGTTGGGATACGCTAGCCGGAAGGCGCTGTTTCAATTCGGCCCAGATTGTTCACTGATCGCATGCTTGGTTTTTCAAGTGTGGCGGAATCGGTATGGTTCTTGAACGGTGGTGCGTCATTTTACATGACGAGGAGAGATCGAGATACGTTTTTAGATGCGGAGGAAAGAAGGATCTTGGAGTGCACATCGGAATAAATACATTGATGGTAAAATACGATGCGTGGTATCGGTACCATTTCCTTTTGAGAGAAATCAGTGACACTCATATGAAGAAGTTTTGCATGTTGGGATTGATGAAGAACACCGGTCTATGACACGTGATGTTGGAAGACAAGGGGTATGATGTGAACAGATATTATTCGAAGGAAGAAAATCTTTCTGTGTGGTAAGACTGCGGTGAGACTTGGGAAGATAGGGGTTTAGTCGAGAACCTTTATCGATTTGCAAGTAGATGATGGCGCGCCTGAGCGAGAGAAGTGGTGAGCCGGGATGATGAAAGGCGGCCCCGTAGTACGAGAGATTGGGCCACCTTCACCATGGAGGCTTTGAAGATACGCAGCAAATTTCTACTAATTCCCTGAGAGCACTCTTTAACGCGGTCGGTCGATGCAAGGGTGTGCCTTGGTCGTATGTGAAAGCCACCTTTCCACGAGAAGGATAGTCGTGCCACGATGATCCTTGGAAAGTTCCTGGGAACGTGGCGCAGGCCACTCCTACGTAACCGACGACAAGCACAAGTACACGATTTTGTTGATGATTTCTCTCGGAAGTGTTTGGATCTTCTTCCGCCGGAGAAAAGTGAAGACACTAGGATTAACGAATTCAAGGCGGCTGTGGTAGAGAAGGTCGGGAAACGTGAGCTCTTAGGAAGCGACGATGGTGGTGAATTCATCTCGAGTTTGAATTCAAAGACTTTTGTGGCGTAGAAGGGATCGAAGAAGCTCATCGCACCTGGCCACGAGCGAAGGGGTGGCTGACGGAAACGAACGATAGAAATGGTGCGCACGAGCGATGTTGCATGATCGAGGCCTGCTGTCACTTGTGGGTGGGGACGTTCAATACAACGAGTGTATGTACAAAAACGGTGTCCTCACAGGTTCTTCGCGCGTTACCTTGGGAGCGTTTTGCGGAAAGGACGATACTGTCATCCCCAGGTGCAGGCATCACCTATCTGCAGCACGTGAGCGAAGGATGCCGAAAGAAAGGCTGGATGCGGCCCGCGAGGTTCTGGAGATATTTTGGGTACAACGTACACCTAGAACGGTCGCAAGGTGTTCGGCAAGACGAGATATCAGTTGAGGAGGAGAAATCCCGCACGGTCGACCGGCAGGAGGGAGCTGCACTTGTGCGATGAAGGAGCTATATTGGTTCTGAGAGGAGCGTTCCAGGATGTGAATCAGCCACGAAGTTCGGGGAAGGTGGAAAAACCACCCATGCGAGCGCCAACCATCGGAGAGGGCGCAAGCGCTACGAGCGGCGGCGGCTCGGGGATGCGAAGAGGTTGTGGGACCACCTACGACCGGCGCGGACGAGCGATCCTTGGGATCCCGATACCTTGGATACATAGCTCTTGTCGGTCAATGTGTCGTGTGAGAGTCTATCCTCTTTGAGAAGGTTTGTGGAGGAACTGCATGGGTTGATGCCATGATCGAAGAATATGATTCGATGCGTCCAGCTTCGGTGCATGGGGAAGTTGTCCCAAGACCGGAGCGTCGATGGTGGGTTCGTGATGGATCTACAAAGAGTGAGCGGGCGGTGATGGGGTGTGGAGGAGTACAAGGAGGAATTTGCACGGCGGCTTCTCTGGAATCGAGGGGATTACGTTATAGGAGACCTTTGCACAGCTAGCAAGGGTGCTCTTCCATACGGATGATCCTTGCTCTCTCGGCGCGGATGGGGTGGCACTCCATCGGTTGGATGGCAAGCGCGTTCTCAGCAGTTCATTGAGGGAGGGGCGCGCAGAACGCTTTGAAGGTTTGAGGTCTTAGGCGGTCGGTCACCCATGTGTGCCGACTCAAGAAGAGAGCATTATGTGGCTGAAGCTCGGCCACTGATGGCTGAATTGTGATTGTTCACCGAGCTTGGTTTCCAAGTGAGGCGGATCCTAACACAGCATGCGAGATTGTGGTGGGCCTTAATCATTGTACTATATGTAGATGATACGATTTTGACGGGTGATGAGTTGTTGATACTTTCATGCAAGGAGGACTGTGCCCAGAAGGTTCAAGATGAAGGATTTGGGCCTCTTCATTATTTCACACAGGGTGGAGATTTGGCAGCCACGGTGGAGAAGTTCTGTTTTGTTTGTTTCTCAGGCAGTATACTGAGGAGATTAGGAAGAGGTTCAACATGCGCCAGGCACCCAAGCACAATGACTTACTCCTCTTCACGGTGGTTGGAGAGATGCTACTTGAGCGGAAGGAGGTAGTGGATGCCCGCACATCTGTCGACGATTGGTGGTCGCTTATGTATCTGGTCAATACACGACCCGATATATGCTATCTTTGTTCTTGACTTTAGCTACCGTTAAGCCTACCAGATATTAGAGCGTGACAAGCATGCATTGTGTTATGTAGTGGCACATCGGATATGGTCTGTAGTACGGACGGGAGGGGGATGGAGCGAAGCTTTTAAGAGCTTCAACGTGCGATTGAGCGAGGGCAACGGACGAGAAGGCACATCTGGAGGTATTTTGACTGATGAATCGACGACGGGTTTCACAGTACGATGAGAACCAGTCCATTATTTTCGATTGTTGATAAGTACATAGCGACGGCTTGGTGCATGCGAGCTGTTGGATGAGAAGATCCTCGTTATTGGTTTGTTTCGAGTGCATTTCAGGGCCTGGGTTGTTGTGATAACGAGTTGCATTAAACTCTCGGCCTGATAAATGACTTTCATGATAGTCCAAACATCGACATCGGTACCATCATATCGAATTGTGTTCGTGATCATGATGCTGGCATGTGTTCCCACGAAGGATCAAGATATTTGACATCCAGCGAGCGCTCACTAGGGGCAAGTTCGAATTCACCAGAGGTAGGATAGGGACACGGACAATGCATATGCTGAGAGGAGTGTTGAAAATAAATAAGACTGATGGAGACTTAGTGGTAAAATCGCCTTCTAGAGTGAAACCGTGAAGCTATTTGTGCAACAAAAGTCTTATTTTTTAGACATATGGAGCATGATCCCGGGGTTTTGGGTATGTTATTCTTTGATGTGGTCATATATTAAAAATATATGGACCTCTATTTTTTAGACATATAGGTTGAAATTATTTTATCACGCTATCCTAAAAATAGAAAAAGTCAAATATTTACCCTTAATAATATTTGGACTCTAAACTTTCGATTTACTCTCTTGGAGCACGCCCGATTCGGAAAATACAGTGGCTCATGCATGCAGCCAGGAGAATTATGTTATTCCTGGGGGTTTGTTAAAGAGCTCATGCATGGGTTAGCTTCAGATAGGACTTCAATGGCGAAGTTTGGTGGAGTTGATGAGACGGTTGGTGGAGTTGTGTTCGGTTTAACTTAGTTGAACTAGTTGAAGTTAGTTTAACTAGCTAATAAACTAATGAATGGAGTGAATCAAATATTATTTAATTCACTAATTATTAACTCATTATTCAACTCAAGAACACATCATTTCACTACGATTGTCGAATGGGTTCGGTGGAGACCGATTGAAGGGTAGATGAAAAGGTTGGAATGGCTATCGGTTGTGACACATACGATTTATTGCATGAGATTTGCCACACTTGGAGGAATTTCCCATGATGATTGCATTGTCAAACGAGAGACTTGAACCTTGGATCTATCATTTAGGCCATTGTGATTGCGCAATGAAATAGGAGCAATTAGTGGATGTGTTTTGAACACAGCAACATTCAAAAACCAAGCTAGTTTAGTAATGTGCTATGTAGAGATAAAAATGTTTGAGTACGCATGAAATATTGTGTATGTGTTGTTACATGTTTTCTCCATTATAATATACATAATGGTAGGGGTTTTCAGCTATAAGCTTTTATACATATTGTGTAATGTGTGTGATGTTTGACGATCTTTTGATTATAAACATTTTATTTCCGCATGTGTGATGCGAGTGGAAGGGTGTATGTTGCATATGAATTAAGACTGATATGTGATCGGGATAATCCTACGGTGGATAAATCTTCATTATTCGTAAATTTCTACGAAGAACAGCGATCTTGCATTGGTATGAGCCAAAGATAGAAACAACACCTTTAGTACATACGGTAACAAAATATTTGGCACTATATCATCCTTCGAACTACCACTTTCGTAGCAGCTATCAACCCCATGAGATATTTTCTCACTCGCAAAATGATGAACCATAAATACGCCCGATGGGTAGTTATACTACTAGAATTTGATCTACAGTTCACCTCCCCTAAAAGAAAAAAGGCTCTCATTCTTGTTGAATTCATCATTGGTCTCCCCACAGAGACCCAAGGATCCCCCGTTAACGATGCGCTACCTGATGAACATTTGTTCTTAGTGACAACAAAGGACCCTTGGTATGGTGATATCCTCCTCTTCTTACAAACTCAAAAGTTGAAACCCCAAATAATTCATGACGATCAAAGGTTTATACGCCATCAGGTCCCTTGATACCTTCTATTAGGGGACGTCCTGTACTGATGAGGCGTCGACACCATCTTACGTCGATGCCTTACTCAAGACCAAGCTGAGAAAGTCCTGAATGACCGTTACACTGATGCCTACGGTGGCCACCTATCAGGAATTACCACTGCTCAAAAGGTCCTACATGCCAGTTACTTCTGGCCCACCCTTTTTCACGATATTGCATCCAAGTAGTCAAGAGGTGCGAACGATGCCAGGACTACACTCATAAGGCACAAGCCCCCCCATCTCCCTTGCACCCTATAATTTTAGTAGGCCCCTCTTGTAAATGGCACATTGGTTTCATGGCGTGCAACCCCACGTCATCGAGCAACCACAAGTACATAGTTATGGTTGTCGATTATTTCACCAAATGGGAAGAATCCATGCCCACATAAAACAACACTGCGGAGACCATAGCACGGTTTTTATTCAACCATTTCATAACACAGTTCGGTGTTCTAAAGGAGATGGTATCAGCCATGAGAAGCATTTCGAAAATGAAATATTCCAAGAACTATCCATCACCTTGGTTTCATGCATGAGTTTGCATCACCATGCTACCCCTAGTCTAATGATCAGGTAGAATCTGTCAACAAAGTCCCCAAATAAATGTTGCAACGTATGGTGAACAACCAAAAAACTAATTGGAACCATATGGTTTTTTCAGCCTTATGGGCATACTACACAATAGTCACAGCCTCAACCGGCTTCACACCCTTTCAGTTAGTATACAGGGTATAGGTCGTGCTTCCCATCGAACGCAAAATCCCCACCCTGTCTTCTTCCATTTAACTTCTCACCGATACTAATTCCTTAGAGAAAAGGTTGGTACAACTAGAAATCGTCGATGAGAGTCTCTCCAACATAATGAAGCCCACAAAAATAGGGTAAAAGCATCATTTTATCGCAACATCACCCCTTGCTCATTCATCGAGGGAGAACTAGTCCTGCGCTATGATGTCGCACAAGAAGCTTTAGGACCTGGGAAGTTCGAAACATTGTGGAAGGGTCCATACATCATCAAAAAATATCTCCTAAAAGGAGCATATATTTTATCGGATCCTGATGATACATGCCTAAAAAACCCCGTAAATGGGCTCTATCTCAAAAAAATTCACCCATAAAGGAAGGGCCTCAGTACCCTAGAATTAACATGTATGCACTGCAATTTTGTATGATGATCTCATCATCATGGGCTTATTATAAAAATGTGCTCTTGTGTCACAAATGGATTGTTCACCCATCCACTAGTTTGGATTCGTCAATGGAGCTTCTTGATGTTCGCAAAATTTAGCTGCTGCCACCTGGGCCATATATTCTCCTAACCATTCACCATACCTTGCTAATGGAGTGTGTATCGATTCAACCACAAACAATCAAGCAGAATATGACGTTGTCAAAGGACTATTAAGCAACACCTCCCTCCAAGGAATCTACCATTGACATTTCTTCCTTGATTCCCAGTTGGTGGTATCACAATTAAACCAAGCCTTTCAAGTACAAGATTCATGCCTCTTTAGGAACTAACTGCATGCACAAAGATTAGCCTATAGTTTTGATCACATTACATTTACACATATACCTAGAGATCAAAATCATGTAGTCGGTCGCATAGCTATCTGTATCCTAGATTGGACTGCATCACATATATACCATCGACCATGAGAAACATAGAAAGCCATCATAAATAAGGAATCCATCATGATCATCACATCCATCATAAACATACAAAACATCATAAAAAATAGCCATATACACACCATTGGATCCGTCAAAATACATCTCACGTATATGTATGTGTGTGTGTGTGTGTGTGTGTGTATCTGTGTGTGTGTGTGTGTGTGTGTGTGTGTGTGTGTGTGTGTGTGTGTGTGTATACATATATTAAAAAATATGTGTCTCGTTATACAAAAAATGAGTTCATTGGCTCACCACCGGGAAAAAAATATATGTCGTCAAAAAATTAGGGAAGCATCCTCATAATGCGCGCTTCTCCTGGTACATGCATAGAAAAACCTTAGGGTTGAGCCCCTCCAGGTGGGTTCTGTGGACCGACATCCACACCTGGAGCAATAATCGGAGCAGGAGCGACCACAACAAGTGCTGCTCAGTGCAATTTCAGGCGATGAACCCGCTCACGGGCCATCGCTATCTGCAGCCATGCATCTTCCAAATCATTGAAGCCTGTAGTAGGCATACTATAGGTAAGGCTCTCCTGGGTTCCCCATGAATCACCAAAATCACGTAACTAAGTCTCCAAATCCTGTACATGAGACTCAACATCCACTGCACAAGCCTTGACAGTCGTTGCACGGGCCTCGGCAACCTCGACACATGCGAGTAGTGTTGTATCACCCCCAGCTGCAGCGTGCTGGTGCCCTCTACTAAGGGAACACCCATATAAATTTGCAGTGTCACCTGTGTTCCAGTCTTGTGAGGAGGCCTACCGTCTCTAAGCCTCCATAGAGCCTAGTCTGCCCCTGGAATGCCCAAACTCCTCAGATCATGGCCAACTAAGAATGCCAATGGTCGGCCCATCTGTCCCACATCTGTAAAGTAAAAAAACATGGTATCAATGTCATCATAAAAAACACATCAGATGTATACATGAAAATAATACTCAAATGTAGAAAACATAAAGGTCATACCTGCAGGCTCCCAAGTTGGAAATCCACTCCAGAATACGGAAACTTCAGAATCAGTTGAGGTTTTGACTTGAACCACTCCTCTACAATGTCATTCTAATACCTACCTGTCTCACCCCCACCATGACGGCGCATGACAGGTGCCCATCTACGAATTTGAAGATCCCTTGGATGGCCAAGCAACACTGCAATAAAAGGTCGTATCATAACGACCCATTCATACATGATGCAACATAAAATGTTGGCATAACAAAATGTCTTCGATCGACCTTGTTCACCTTAGCCAGCTGAGTGACCATGTCACGGTATCCCAAGCGAGCCCAATCATAGAAGTTCCCTACCTGAAGTTGCTGCAAGGCCGCTATATGAAGCCCTGATACCCTATGAGGTGAATCTAACACTGCTAGGTGTGCTATCATAAACAGAGTCACACGCTCTATCAAATTCTTAACTCGAGACACGCCAATGCACCCCTCAGAAATAGAATTGGACCCACAGTGACTGACCTCCTCTACCCACTGCCTAATGTTCACTTCCCCACTTAGCAGTGGAAGGGGTAGCACCTCCCCATGAGGAAAGATACTAGTCACAAAATACATGTTTGTCTAAGACGATAATGTAAGCTCAACCTGACGCATAACCATGATCCACCTCTTCCAGTCCTAATAGCGAAATAGGAACCGTAAAAATCTATCATGTGACCTGAGAATAGGGTTCTCAAGAAAATTGAGCAAACCCCATATCACCAATGTTTGGTGAGCATGCGGATCCTGAGCCACCTGGGTACAAAGAACGGGTCAATCCCTCTCCCTCCACATCATCCTTCCATCAAAATACACAAAAAAAAATCAATTTTTGGTCCCCAAGAAGCTCAAAAAACATAAGTTAAAACTTATAGCAGGACCGTGCCTTGTTTAGTTACATAAACACGCATACAATGCATCTGTGAGATGTTTTTGCATGCATTCTATGCAACTTTGCATCTCATACACGCGTCGATCACCATGACTGGTTGACGTGGTTTTTTTCTAATAGGTGTGTCGCCTTCGCATTTGTGTCTCACACAGACGCAGAGGTCGACGTGTCTGTAAGCGCTATTGGTGCAGATTCAATGTGCGAAGACCAAATGTTTGGGCGTCGACTGCGCGACTCTCCCCAAGTCGCCTGCACGGTCACCCTAAAGACAAATTAAAAGGGTTGTGTAGGGCACCCCTATACAACCCATCTACCATGAAAATGAAAAAATTGAAAAGAGTGAAGTTATAGCTCCTACCTAACACTCTCAGCGCATATCCCTGGTGATTTGGCTGACAGCAATGGAAAGAAATGCTCTGATCACAGCCTCTGACCTCTCAAGCTCAAAAGACACATATGAACTAAAATTAGGCCATTTCATCCTATATATCGGCCTTTTTTTCCATTTTTGGGCACCCATAACTGGAGCTCAAAGCATCCAATGTTAAAACCACGAGAGACATAATGATCAATACTTCATCATCTTCAATCTAGACCTCCTCATTCCAGTTTTCAAAAAAACTCATTTTTGAGCCCATTTCTCACCTCCATACTACATCTCAGGTACGCCCTCTCTTGTTTTTAATTCATTTTATTCCAAAATATTTATATGAAAAATATACTTATATGGTCACTCTACTCCATGAATTCGTTTATATGATTGAAATGCAAAATTATCTC
Source organism: Pinus albicaulis (assembly GCA_034641835.2). Taxonomy (NCBI): domain Eukaryota; kingdom Viridiplantae; phylum Streptophyta; class Pinopsida; order Pinales; family Pinaceae; genus Pinus; species Pinus albicaulis. The sequence goes on along the minus strand of CM076579.1, from coordinate 1,467,159,963 downwards.
TTTCATGTCGCCAGATGCTTTTGAAGCAAACACTCGAGCTAATATTTTCAAGTAACTATAATAACTTGACCACTACTCTTCATCATCGTAACTATCGTAAGAAACCAGGTTCCGAAAATTCCTTGCATTTTGAATTGCCTCAAATAGGAAAAAATGTGGATTAAATCATCAATTGGTGATCAATATAGAAACTTTGTTTTCTTGAAGATGGATTCTCCCTGCGATATATAGAGACTTAGTTGACTACTTCATCCACTTCGCAGTAGAAGAAAAAACTTGGAAAAGTCGTTGTGATGTTTCTTCAAATAGGGTAGAGTCATATTATTTAACAAAGAAGGGTTTCGAAACAACAAGTTCTCTCCATTCTTCTCTATCAATCATATCACCATGACGATAATCTGGATCTAAAAATGTCTTATCCAATATAGCTTCAAGAATGTCATCCATCAATTTCATGTCCGACTCACTCGAGAGGGCTACTATCATCTACTTTACTTCTTCATGCTCAATGTAGCTCGTTTGCCTAAAGTCATAAAGCCTAAAGGCAAAATCAATCTTGTCTTCGAGGGGTGTAGATGGATGGAAAATGACTAAGAGAGCGAACAAACTCCCCAAATTCAATCACTCCATTATGCTTCAAATCAAATAGATCAAAAATTATATCTGGAGGGTTCTCCTTGGATGTGCTCCCTGAACAAAGCTAGTTGGAATGCTTCCTTGTGTATCGCACCATCATTAGTGACGAGCTACTTAATTTCTTAAATAGCTCATACAAGGCCTCCATTTGTTTCGATCAATGTGTATGAAAAATACGATGTCTTCGAATGAGTGTCGAAGTTTAGGAGATTATATGGTACCTAAATGACTTTGTTTTCCCCATATCCACCTGAATAAGCTATCCACCTTCATCACTTCCAACATTGCAGAAATTTGTACAAATAACCGCGCTTCTTTATCGCACTCCGCATCCTTATATCGTTAGTGTGTGTTGGGATCCCGTGATTTAGTAGATTGGCATACTAAATGACAAGGCAACATATAAACCGAGTCTTTAGAGCTCTAGGACCTAGCCTTCCTAGTCTCATAGAGGGATCTCTCAATTTGTTTGCAAAGATATGACTTGTTTACTTATAAAAGGTTGATTTTAGGCTAGTTACTAAGTGCAAATTTGTTTGATTGTTTGGTGGGACATGATGATCTAGGCGACATAGATAGAGAGGGAAATATCTAATTCATTGGGCAATGGAGTCAAGTAGAAGTTTGTAACAATTTTGTAAATGAATCGAGGGTATCGGAGGGAAAATCTCGACTTGGCTATTAGATCTACAAAATCTTTTAGGTGAAACGAAATGAAAATTAAGGGTTTAGAATGACAAGAATAACTAAGGGAAATGAAGAATCCTTAATTATATGTACTTCTTAACAAAGGGACTTAAAACATCATTTGAACATGAAGAAGTATTTTATGAGACAGGGCTAACCATGAATTCTACAAATCACACTTTAGCAAATAACAATTTCAAGACAAACTTTCAAAATGAAATCTATGAGTCGAGGAACGCTCTATTTCATCAAAGATTTCACTTTAAAGGATAAGAAAACATTCAAGATTCACAAATAACCGCATTCATAGAAGAGGGAACTCCTAGACATCTAAGACTGCAATTATAAAGACCTTCAACAATTATCTTAGCAAGAACAAAGGGTAAGATCAAAACGGACCTCTTTGCCAGACACGTAAACAATGGTACTTTAAAGGGAGACTTGAAACAAGCTTTTCAAGAGGCGACAAGTAGCGAGAAAACCACAAATCATTCTTGAGACCAACTATTTGAACTCGTTCTTGAAATAAACAAGCTTAAGGATTGAAAGGCGGTCAAAATACTCAATAAACCTTCAACGAGATGAAAACATAAAGACGATGAAGAGTAAACAGGTCTAAGGTGCTTCTAGGGAGACATTTCTTAGCCTAAAATTTTTTACTCTACTACAAGCAAGAAATGATGAAAAATAGAATGGAAAACGGAAAAACATGAACAGCATTAGAATACTTCACCAACGACCAAGCTCAGGGGATCCAATGACAAAGCTTTCTCCATCAACAAACGAGTCCAAACATCCACAGTCCCAGAACATCAAATTTCTTTCAACTTCGGGAAAAACTATATATTACTTCAAAGAGTTATCAAATGCTCACCATACAATGAGTTCAAATGCAGCATTTATGCCGCAAATGAGAGATGGAACCATCTAGGGTTCAAAATGTTATTAATGACATAGTAAATGCACTCCTATCCTTAAAAAACCATGCAAGGCATAAGGTAGGAATGTCTCTCAACTACTTCTCACATGTAATAAATCTGTCTTTACTTCACGAGGATGAAATAGTTGAAAAGATTTGACTTTGAGGCCTTTTTTCTCGTCTTTACAATAATCGTACGACAAACTTTTAAAATATCTCTTTGTGTAATAACTGCCAATTTGCCTTTTGAGACATAAAGTAAGTGAAAGGTGTCAATTTTGATTTATCAAGTGAATAAGCTGCTCCTTTGATGTATACGAGGCTATCTTTAAGCCTAAGTTTTCTTGATTTAATTATAAAACTACTCTTTAGGCTTAATTTGCCTTTTATTTCATCATTAAACTCGTGTTTTAAGGCTTGAATACGCTTTAATAATCTTATCCTTCAATTAACTTTCGCCTCACTCGTCCTTTCATCATTTCGTTTAAAAAAATTGTTTATATGTCTTTATCATTTGACCTTCAGCCTTTATAATAATCCTTTTATTGTCTCTTAACACTTTTGAACCCTTTTAAACCTTTTGTTCCTCTTTGTCTTTTAATTAATTTTCTTTGATCTACGCGCGAGGTTTCCCATTGGTGCGCTGAAGTTTTCATAACCCTTCGAGGGTTTGAAACTTTATACAACCCCATCCATTTTGTTCCGAACTCTCGGAGTTATCCTAAGGCCATCAATCATGACGTCGATCGTGGGATGGCCCCTTGCTTTGGGGCACCATTAAACCCGCAAAATAAAACAAAAAATTAATGAAACCTTGTGTTTGCGTGGGATAAATCGCATAGAGGTTGAGGAGTGGTGAAGGAGCGGTGGAGGAATGTCTGCGGAGGGAGGAAATGTATGCGGGGAGGAGGTTTTATGGAGAAAAACCGTGAAAAAAATGGGTTTTAAAATAGTTTTGGCGCGAAATTTGGGCAATAGTGGTTTTGCAAAAACCACTCGGTGGTTTTCATGTTTGTCGTTGGGCGGTTAGCGATTTTTCCCCTGGAGGGAACGCGATTCCATTCATCGCTTGCCATGTGCCCCGAGAAAAAACCACCGGTTTCACGTAGAAATGAGGTGTTAAACCTTGGTGAGTGATCTTGCACGAGTAACTCCGGGCCATCGGATCTGAGGGCTCCAAATCTACGATGGAGAATGGAGCACAATGGGGGGAAAAGTGCTCGACGGATGGGAGTGGTGGAAGACAAGTGTCGAGCCAATATTGGGTGATGACTCGTGAGTGGAAGGTGGGCCAATGATGACGTGATAAAATTTGTTTGGTAGCGGGGGTGTTTATGGGCGGGGTTTTGAATGAGAGGCTTAACGAGAACCGTCGATTTCAAAGATTGACGACGCAGAGATATGTTAGCGGGGAGAACGTATAAAAGAGGGCGGGAAATGGGGGAGGTGTCGAGCTACAGTCCGATCCGATGAGATCGACGATTAAAATTGATTAGGGAGAAAACGTAGTGCGGGGAAAAAGAATAACGAAAGAAGGGGGCTAAACAAGGCGGGGAAAGGTTTTGTGGGAGAAAGGAGGACCGGGTCTAAGGGAAGAGGGGTTGGGGGCGAAGAAGGGTTTAAGTGCCCGGGTTGCAGGGCTAAGCCATATGGAGAAAAAGGCTAAGGGCTTAAGCCCTAAGCGGCTTAAAAAGCCCAATTTTATGAAAAGGGCGGTAAATGGCTAAAAACAAGGTTTTTTGGCTTTTTTGAAGTTCACAGAGCTTTAAAAAGAGGGTTTTTAGGCCTTTTTAAGGTTTTCCGATAGGTAAAAATAAGCATTTTAAAACCAAATAAAAGGGTTCTATCAGTTTTAAAAATGGTTTTTTAAGAGGAAATGAAGGTTAAATGAGAAGGGAAAAGATGGGATTTTCGGGAGGAAATGGAGTTTTTATGAAAGAAATAGGTCCTTTTGAAGGGGAAAAAATACTCGTTGGGATAGGAGTAAATGAGTGAAATTTTATGAGAAAATGGATAACTTAGGGATAATGAACACAAATGAGATTTCCAAAAATTAGAAATTTTTCGTGAAAAGTTTGTTTTTTGAAATTCATGGACTAATCTAGCCATCATCGGATATATTATAATTTTTTAGATGGCTAATAGTGTGAAAAAGATTCTTTGCTGACCCAGTAGAACCTCGGATTGCCGGGAAAAAGCCCATTATGTTCCTCCAACATGACGATTTGATCCTTTAAAACCCATCTTGGATTTTCTTCCAAACCAACGCATTAGTACTCCTAGATGCACGATGGAAGGAGTTATTAAAAGGTACAAGGGTAGAGTTGTTGTTCCCGATAGCTTGAATGATATCATTTTCCATCAACGAGATGAAGGTTGGAAGAATGACTTAATAGTACAAATGCGAACTCCCCGCCATCATGAAAACCTATTATTAATGATATTATTATGAAAAACACTTATTCAATTTAATTAATAACAAGAATTTATAATTAATAACTATTGTCTCAAAATTCCTCTAGTTAACAACATAATGGATAAATAATGATTAAAACACTAGGTATGATTACAAAATTATCCGATAAAAAATTTAAAAAACATGGACAAAAATGCGCCTCAACATCCCCTCACGTCTGAACTTCTGCACGTCCTCGTGCAAGCCAAAACTATAAGACGATGAAATAAGGTAGGGAAAATGTCAGGGCAAATAGTTTAGCAAGTAAGGATGAAGATTCCGATGTATTGTAATGCATTTCATTAACTCGCAACATCACTATTACAATACCAACTAAACCATGTGAAATGATAAAACAAGATCGAGTACCGAAAGTAGACATTATGGAGAAAAGCTTGTTGCACATACTCGTTTACCTTGTCCCAAATGAATTCCTTATTTTTTTTATGCCCAAAGTCTTATGATAAAAAATCAAATTTTGTTTAAAAAGTGCAAGTTCAAAAATAATAACACAAGATTCCTCGCTAACAATCTCATACCTAGGTCATGCAACACATATTTAGAGGCAATTACAATCAATACACATTGATGGCAACCAACACCTTGTGAGTAGTCATCATTGAGTAATTCATCACTTTGAATACCATGAGAATTAAAGTGAGTTATGATACCAATCAAGTAACTTCTTTATTGAACACTCTAAATTCTCGTTATTATCGGATTCAAAAATAAATTTCCTCTTAATCTAGTACAAAGAATAACCTTCACTAAGGGTACCACATCTTTAAAGATTCTTGGTTTTTGAAAAATAGAACTCAAAGCGTCATGTTCAAATCATCTTAAAACCATTGACCAAGAAAAATGATGAGTCTTAGGGAAAGAGAAGGATAGCCAAGAAAATCATAGTATGCGATTAACTTTAATGCCATGGGACATGGCCCTCACATGCCTGCCGGTGTCCATAACCTTTTAACCTAGAAAAATGTCGATTATCCCACTTATTAGATACAGATTCGCAGTTAGCTTATTTGACTTTTTTATATGAAGGCCACCGTCTCCGGATTGGTAACCAACCGATGGCAGTGCCACTCACAAGAAGTAACATGAAAGAACAAGTCGGCTCATGATGAGACCTCCCGTCTTCCAAAGCTTTTTGGTTGAAAGCCATTACTGCGGCTTGGTGACCGGTAGTAGTAATGTCATGCATGCTAGGTCTCATGATCGTGGTAGGTCGGCTCATCACGAGACCTCCTATCCTCCCCTAAATCTTTTCTAAACTCTTATTATGATTAGCCTTAAAGGTTACTTGATAAGTGGGGAGACGAGATCCACTCCTTAAGATTACAGGATGGCGTGAAAATTTTATAATGACTAATCATTGTCAGGCTAATTCCTCTACCCTAAAGACTTATTAAAGAAAACATCCCGGACAATGAATGAAATATTATTTGAGTTAAGAATGCTAGTGTTCTCATAAATAGCTCATTATGATCTTAACAAGAGTGGTCCACCATAAGGGGTTTTCCAATAGTACCTTCTAAGGGAAAGCGAAAATATATATCTCGACGACAACTTATTAGAGTGATTAATCATGGTTATTTTTGCAAAATCATGAGGTATTAGAGTGAATTGTACTCAAAAATATATTTGTCACAAATGTGTGTGTTAACAACTAATGTGGATCAAAAGTAGTTTTAACAACCATGATTTAAAATTCAAAAACTCTAGTAGCATTATAAAAACTTTATTTATTTATTCTCCTACCCTACTTTACTCTAAAAAAGCGAAAGACTCCCATTTAAGTAAAGGAGTACTTCCAATGAAGCCATGTGCGTAACAAAATGTTGATTATACTCACACTTAGTTTTAAATAATAGACTTCAAGACATACGAAAGCATGAGAAATCAGTTTCTTTAATTGATATGGTACCAAGAGTTTTCGAATGTTGAGGAAATAAAATGGCTTGATGATCGGTTGAAACCGAGATTCAAAGGAATCCACATATTTAGGATTCTCCAACCGATGCAAATCTTCCACTATTTGATAGTCACTCTCCTGGAGGCACAAAGAATTTGGTGAAAGAGAAAAGATAAATCTCTCAAGTTCGAGGCTCAAATATCTACTTTTCAAATTGACAAGAATGGTTGAGAGAGATTCTAGGGTTTTGAGTTTCAACAACATTTTTCGCAAAGCAATTCTAATGAAAGGTTGCTCCTCTTGTAGTATTTGAATTGCATCTTCCCAGGGTGAATGTTCTATAGTAATGGGGAAGTTTCCGGATCCGTTCCCTTTTCCAACATGGAAGATGTAACATTTTTTTCAATAGGGGAATCAATGAAAGGAATAGGTGGTTCAAATCTGTTGTGCAACATCATGGTTTATATTCGAGTTTAAAAGATGGTTTCGAGTATGGTTTTGGTTAAGGCTTGGCCTAATATTTGGATTTGGATTGGGGTTAGGCATTGAACTAGGGTTAGGTCTCGGCTTTTTTAAATTAGAATTAGGGTGAGGTCTAGGGTGTGGATTTGGGTTAGGTCTAGGGTTAGGGTATGGATATGAACTAGGGTGAGGGTGTGGATTAGGGTTAGGTCTAGGGTATGGACTAGGGTATGAAGTAGGTTGAGGGTATGGATTAGGGTTAGGGTAAGGTTGCACATATGGGCCGGGACCATGGAGGAGGATAACTTAATGGTGCATTTGAAAGAAATTGAGGTTTTTGTGGGTGCTCATATGATTGAATTTGCATGGGATATTTCCCTAGAGAGAAGGATCCAAATGATTCTTAAGGCCATGGGAAATATATGGCTTGAAGATGAGGGCAAAGGGAGAGGGCCAAGGAGGGGTCCATTATGGCCATGAAGTAGGATGTTCAATTGGAGGTGGATTAAAAGTTTTCCATGAAAGCTCAGGATTATAAACATGTTGAGGAACTTTTCTGGGAAAATAATAATTATTCCAAGTATCAAATGGTGTTGGGTTTTGAGTTATACTCCGGCAGTTGATTTGATTCCTTACTTGATTCCACGAGTACCTTCGTAATCGTGGTAATGATGGGCAATGTTCGAGTTGCATGACCATCCTCTCAAATTTCGCAAACTTTTAGACCGCTAAGTGGACACTTTCCAAGACAATGTTTCTTTCGACAGGGTTGGTGCAAAGGATAAGCAATGGTTCTTCATCCTCGCTCTTGATCCCGCAAAGCATCCAATTTCAAAAATCAAATATTTAATAATATTAAATTTATGTTCAAGCAAGATATTAAATTCTGCACTTGTCAATTCTTCATCTGATGAGTTATTCGTCTCTCGCAGTGACGATAAAAACTCCTCATTGAATGATTCCTCGAGAATATCATTTTCTTGTTTTCAACAAGCCAAGTGGTACATTCCGTCATCACATGGATTAGTACACAAGGGTTCTTACGAGTACCCCCAAAAATGATATATCGTTAATAATTGGATTCTAAAGATAAATGAATTTAAAAGCTATTGGTGAAATAAAGCTCACCACACTTGCGGAAAAATAAATTTGCATAAAAGGAAGGGAATGACGTATTGGGAAAATGCTCGAATCAACAAAATATTTAATCTACTGAAGGCAAAATGATTCGGAAACTAAATGTCTAAAGCCTGCTTCTACAGGAAAGGAAATAAAAGTTTAAGAGATGAGCAAGATGGCCGACTTTGGAGCAACCCCACAATAGTGGATGCGTGGCTCTTCACTCACGTCTTACCGTACACTCTCCACCCTCTCGACGTCCCTGCAATACCCTTGAAACTCACGTAAGAAAAAATCCTACCTAAGCCAAAACGGCGCCAAAATGTTGGTGGGGCTTAACTATCGGATTAAACCTCTCAATATTAATTATCAATCCTAGAATCGTAAACAGCAAGTTGTATACTTCGCGTATTGGCTCGACTTAATAGTAAGAGTATAAATATATTCCTTTGTAATGATAAACTAGGTACCGGAATGAAACACACAATTGTTGGAAAATAAACAATCTTAAAAAGGGAACCTACTTAACCAATTTCATTCACTGCAAATTCCATACCTTGCAATTAAACTGTAAGGCTATACAAAGAAATCCTCAATCACATAACATTCTCGCACTCAAATTTTACTTTTAAAACCTCCTATGTTGAAAACCTTAATCTATTAACTCCTCTCACTAACTTGAAAATAACACTTAAAACTAATAAGAAAAAAATGACACACATTATAAATTCACACCTTAAACTAACTAGAACTATTCCTAAAAAACAAACTCAATATTCAAATTAACAAAAAACAGGTCCTAACTATTTCTAAAAGAAAACTACTTCAGCTTCATATAAAAATAACACTTTAAAATAACCTATTAAAATTGGCATTGCAAGTAATCTATGATAAACCTTCTATTTAAATATTTTAATCTAAATGAAAAGGAACTATTAAAAAGCAAGCCTACTTCAAAATTGAATCATGTAACTCAATAACTAAAAAATAAATCACATTGTATTTAAACTTGATATCTCTACCTAATCAAATCCGCACTCAAACTTGCTCTTATAAAGAAATGATTACACTACGAAAACAAGAATCATTCTAACTAAAAATAAATCTATCAAAGACTGCACTCAAACTTGCTCTTATAAGAAAATGATCATACTACGAAAAAAAATAACGAAACTAATTAAAAAGAGATCTAATTATTGAGTGAAGTCATGCGTAAACAAATCAAATGCGCATTTAAACCACCCGCAAACATTCAAAGAAATTAGGTAATGCAAACCATACTAAAACTCAAAGCATTGTTCTCATTCTATATTCAAATTTGAACTATTAAAATATGTTCAAACTCCATATTCAATGTTCAAAAAATCATGATCATTATATTCCTATCTCCCATTACATTGCGATTTAATAAGAGGAATATATATATTACTAACTCAAAAGCGCATTATGTAATGAGTGATAGTTCTTTAGACCATTAATTTTCCCAATACGAAGATGATTGAAAAGGCTTTGAAATTGAACCATAGCTACCGAAAATTCACACATTCATACAAAAATCGAAACTACGCACACATCTACTTATCTCCCCGTCGATTGATAAGCTTATCTCCGAGAGGTGGTGGGCCCTCCCACGCCTAGAGTAAGTTGAATTACCGCAATGGATGAAAGCTTTTTAAAACATCAAAGATTGGAATTCATAATGAATCATGGCACAATGCTATTGCTCAAAACATGAAAGTGATTTATACAAATATTTAAAACAGCATTGAGAAATCGATTACACAAATCAAGCACAACGATTCGTCGATGCGTCAATCCCTCATTTCTCGCAACTCGATACCAGCTCCACATCTCGGTAAATTCGACATCGCATTTGAGAAATTACGCTCTATCTAATTTCCAGACTAACTCCGCCTACATCCGAGAAATTAATTGATCCCATTTTCCCTCTATCTAATTGACAGACTACCTAATTCCTAATTCTTCGCATCCGAGAAATTAACTTTTCTCTCCATATCATAATGTCGGCACAACATCGTTGTTATAGCAATGAGACTCGTTCTAATTAAGAGTCTATTTTTTCCTAGGACACAAAATTAGGATTTAGGTTAATATAACTTGGGCAAAATCGGAACGAGAAGATCTTCTCCCCCAATTTTAGTTTGATTTGGGTTGATCCCAACTTCTAGAAGAATATGATCTCATGCCTTACCGGAAGAGACAACGCACATTTGTGGCATCGCACATCTAGAAATTCTTCAATCCGTCATCATCATCCTTCCCTCGATCTTCAACATTCCAATGGTGTGAAGAAAAGAAGCAATAACCTTCTATGTTTCGTGATGTAGAAACATCCACGTATCAACAAACTTTTCCAATTTAATTCCATTGGCTCAAAGAAAAATTTGTAATGTCTGCTCTACTGAGCTCGCTATTTTTTCTTTCTACATTCAAGCACCGCATCTCCGGAACAGACGTACGAGTCCATTAGCAACAAATCCCGTGTCAATGCACCCATCGATGTGAATTCGATTCATAAAATTGCCCTAAATTGGAAGTGCAGCATTGTAAATAAATACATGGTCACTTCTACTCATGAATTCGTTTATATGATTAAATGAAAATTATCTCTTTAGTCGCCGATGCTTTTTGAAGCAAACACTCGAGATAATATTTTCAACAACTATAATAACTTGACCACTGCTCTTCATCACTGTAACTATCGTAAGAAACCAGCTTCTGAAAATTCCTTTCATTTTGAATTGCCTCAGATCGGAAAAATGTGGATTAAATCATCAATTGGTGATCAATATAGGAAACTTTATTTTCTTGAAGATGGATTCTCCTGCGATATATAGAGACTTATTTGACTACTTCATCCACTTCAGAGTAGAAGAAAAAACTCAGAAAATTCGTTGTGATGTTCTTCAAATAGGGTAGAGTCATATTCTTTAACAAAGAAGGGTTTCGAAACAACAAGTTCTCTCCATTCTTCTCTATCAATCCTATCACCACGATGATAATCTGGATCTGAAAATGTCTTATCCAATATAGCTTCAAGAATTTCCTCCATCAATTTCATGTCTGACTCACTCAGGAGGGCTACTATCATCTACTTTACTTCTTCACGCTCAATGTAGCCCGTTTGGCTCAAGTCATAAAGCCTAAAGGCAAAATCAATCTTGTCTTTGAGGGGTGCAGATGGATGGAAAATGCTAAGAGAGCGAACAAACTCCCCAAATTCAATCACTCCATTATGCTTCAAATCAAATAGATCAAAAATTCTATCTGAAAAAAAAAGGGTTATCCTTGGATGTGCTCCTGAACAAACTTAGCTGGAATGCTTCCTTGTGTATCACACCATCATTAGTGACAGAGCTACTTAATTTCTTAAATAGCTCATACAAGGCCTCCCTTTTACGATCAATGTCTATGTAAAATACGATGTCTTCGAATGAGTGTTGAAGTTTAGGAGATTATATGGTACCTAAATGACTTTGTTTTCCCCATCTCCACCTGAATAAGCTATCCACTTTCATCACTTCCAACATTGCAGAAATTTGTACAGTCAACCGCACTTATTTACTGCACCTGCATCCTTATATCCTTAGTGTGAAAAATATTCTTGCAGCCCCGTGAACCTTAGATTGCCAGAAAAGCCCATTATGTTCCTCCAACATGACGGTTTGATCCTTTAAAACCCATCTTGGATTTTCTTCCAAACCAATGCATTAGCACTCCTAGATGCACGATGGAAGGAGTTATTAAAAGGTAGAAGGGTAGATTTTTTGTTTCCAGTAGCAGAAGATATCATTTTCCATCAACGAGATGAAGGTTGGAAGCATGAATTAACAGTACAAATGCGAACTCCCTTGCCATCATGAAAACCTATTATTAATGATATTATTACTGAAAACACTTATTCAATTTAATTAATAACAAGAATTTATAATTAATAACTATTGTCTCAAAATGCCTCTAGCTAACAACATAATGGATAAATAATGATTAAAACACTAGGTATGATTACAAAATTATCTGATAAAAATTGTAAAAACATGGACAAAAATGCAGCTCAACATAACCCATCTGTGTCATTTCATCCACTTCATCACCCTCACACCGAGACCAACCAATGGAACCCCCAACCTCAGCAAACACTCTCCTCGCATCATCATCTAGGATCACACATGTTAATGGGTCACCCGTGTTCGTGTTTGTACATCCAAACTACTTTCACATTCTTTTGGCAAGTGTACAAATTTTTTTTATGAGAAATACTTCCACCCATATTTTTATGTTTCATACCTGGCGGAAGTCCCTAGTCACCCTTGGTCAGATTTTCACATTCTTTACCACACCTAAACAAGTTAGTCATAGCATACGTACACCCATCTTGGATGTCCTACCAACCCAAGGATACCCTTATCAAAAATGGTTGTGATTGCCACCACTTGCATTAACAGCTCCGAACTCGGGCTATTTGTCCATCAGCATAATTTTTAGCCAATTCTCGTCATAATTTCTTATTAACTCACCATATTACACCCTAATTCACCAAAAACCATGATCCCTTATATCAACATTTGTTTCAGGCGGTTGATGCTTGCTTCATGTTGACTTCAACAAACATTTTCTAGGGTGTAGGTAGTACCTTGGATGGATCTCTGCCAATCTCGGAACATCCTCAGATGGCACAATGGGAATTCACATCACCAATTGATGCCATCAATCCCCCTAACATTTGACATTAGCACCGTTTTTCATGTCAAGGTGGTATGGTACTTCAAAACTGTTGCACTCTGTCAAAATTAGTCGAAGACCCATGCATCATTAAGCATCTCTTTGAAGAATGCTTAAATCATTATACACAGGGATGTTCCCAGAATTCAAAGACCCGTGCACATATTGAGAACCTCATACAAAAGTTTTATGCCCATACAATGCATGTGGGTTCCACATTCAACCTATTTTTTCAAAGAAAAAATGCCATTGAGGGCGTCAGTAGTTGTCATCATCAACTAGTAGTGGGTCACCTACCACAATGTGACTCGACAGAACCAATATATGTCAAACTATATTAACTAGTCATCATAACAAGCATGGGACATGCCCACCTCATAGAAACATTTCTTATTTTATTACTTAAGGTGTCCTATGGAGCATGGTTACTCTTTTACTTCAGTTGAGGGGTTACCCTACTTATCTCCACAACAAGCTACTCTCTCTCTCTCCCAAAGTGGTTACACAGAATCTCATACATAACAGAAAACATGATGTATTTCGGCTATATGTTTCTTCCTAGGCCTCATATATCAAGGGGCAACTGTTAACACAAGACAATCGTACAAGCAAAAGACGTTATAAAATTTCAAGCAACAGGTACAAATGAATATTTTCTAGTAGAAATACATTATGAAGGAAAAAAATTTAAAATTCCTAAGGTTTAGTAAGAAATTTGAGGACCGCACACCAGCAACAAAGAAGTTTTGCATAGCCATACACATATTCCTTCGATAGCTGCACGGTCCTGGCAATGGTGAAAAGTCACTATCCGGGACCACTTCCCACACTTGGGGAGTTGATTCTCAATCAATGACAATCAAGGACATCCGACTTGAGGTCGCCCTAAAGATATGCATCCCTCAAAGGAATCTCTTATCCTAATCTTGAGTCACTTTCACTCTTGGTCCAAGAGAGGGAAGAGCAGTTTAAAAATTTCTATATAAACAAGCCATGGGAAGAGAAAAGTATGAGACATTGTTATGCTGGCCAAATTTCTACCATAGCAACACCAACTCTCAATTTTTGAAGAAATAGGAGTGAAGGCACTAACATGTTTTCCATATTGCTTCTAAGTAATCCAACATCCTAGTGAGGAAAAGGACGCCATAATTGGATATTCTTCACATTCCTTTTGAGAGAGGGAGGAGAAGCTTTCAAGGAAAATTGTGTAACTAGGTTCGGTCTTCATAAATATGAAATGTACTTTTGATTCTTGTATTTTGTAAAATAAAAGAAAAATTATTATTATTATTAGACCATGGGTTTCATGCTAAAGGTATTTTATTTTAAAGGTCAAGCACTCATTGGGTGCTTCTAGGGTTTGTCCTAGGTCTAGAAGGAAAAGAGTCATTGTCATAACTTGAAGACCCCATCTAGCACATTGTAACTTGTAAGGAAAATCATTTTTGTAAATAAAAGTTCCAAAATAACCTTCAAGACCAAGTTGGCCTCGAAGCTAAGAAGTCGACCTATTTTGAGGAGCCACATCCACCTTAAGAATCCTATATAAAGTAGGGAACCCGACCTCATTGAGAGACATTCATTCACTCACTCATCCAAGTGAAGGAGGAAGACAAGAAGGCTAGAGAGGAAGGAAGAGGACAAAGAAACATTTTTTCTAGGATCATTCTCTCTCACACATGCAAAGAAGGAAAGCTAGGGTTTTTTGCTTCAAGGTAAAAATTCTCTATCTGCTGGAAACATATCAAAGTTGCTAGAAGAAGGACCTATTATGTCACCTTCTAGCTCTATACAAGGAAGAATGGCAATCAAAGTTGTTGGGAGGCCTTGGAAGGATAATTTTGCTCACACGTGTAGATACAACAACAGTCGTTGGGGGCCAAAAATTTCAGACCTACAACAAAGGCTGAAATTTTGAAGCTAGGGGGTCGAGGTTGTGCTGCTAGAAGAGATTTGACTAGTTTTGACTTTGATAAAGGAAGCACATCATAAGGGAAGGTTTGACTTGGTATTGGAGGGTATTTGTCTTAGCCTAGAGGTCTTGGAATTTTTTAATTGAAGAATCTATAAGAAGAGAAGAGATTTATGGGTTTTCCTCTCAAGTGGGAGAGGTTTTGGCCCTGGCTTGCAGCCTATATCTTGTGTACTATTTTTCTTCTTGTTTTGGCAGTTGTTTGATGATAAATGAACATAATAATAAGAGAAGAAGCTAATAAGTAAGAATAAGTAAAAATATATCACATGCAGTTATCATAGAAAGATAAATCATACTAGTTATTTCCCTTTAGATTTCTCAACATGGTTTCAGAGCTAAGGTTGGTTAAGTGCATAATGAAGATCTATAATACATTGAAGAAGTTCCTAAAGAAGTGTACGAATGTGGCAAGTCAATTCAAGATGGGCATCAAGGAAGTATGTGATCTCCTATTTTATTTTAAGAAGGAGGTGACGAAGACATCTTCAAAGGATGAAGCGTTATTCTCAACACTCACTGGCACATTTCAAGATGAGAATATTTGGGTGATCGACAGTGGAGAATCAAGACATATAACTGGTCAACACAAGCAATTGAAGATATTATAAAAATTAAATCTCTCTTACTCCGTAGATCTTGGTGACAATAAGAGCTAACCTGTGAGAGGAATTGGATCAATTTCACTTGAGCTATAGAATAGAGGAAACATTCATCTCAATAATATCTTATTTATTCCAAGTTTTCACAAAAATTACTTTCCATTTCAAGTATATAATACAAGGGTGATATAGTTTCTTTCATTGATGGAAAATTTGTAGTTTGGAGTAAAAACTCAAGCATAGAAGATGTAAGAATGATTGGGATCCATGAAGGAAGACTTTACGGATTGTTGACTCCCCTCGCTCAAGTCTTAGTTCACATTGAAGTTAGTCCTTTTGAACTTTGGTATACAAGATTTGGTCATCTTCATTACAAAAATATACCATCCCTAAATTCAATATTAAATGGCATCCTCAAACTGAAAGAAGATCGTGATCGAGTATGCAAGGTATGTGCATTGGGTAATAACACCAAGAGACCATTTGGAAGCAGTACTTCAAGGTCAAAAGAAACCTTGGATCATATTCACTCCAATGCTTGTGGTCCTATGACTCCAAAATCACTTGGAAATAATCTATAATATGTCACATTTACAGATGATCATTCAAGGAAAACTTGGGTTTACTTAATGAAATCCAAGGATGAAGTATTTATAAAATTTCAATAATTCAAAGTTGAAGTAGAGAACCTTACATAAAGGAGAATCAATATATTAAGGTTTGATAATGGAGGAGAATAAACATTTAAGGAAATCATAGCCTTCTGTAAGGAGTCTTGAATTAAGAGGGAGATAATTGTCCCATATAATCTAGAGAAAAATGGAGTTGCAGAATGAAAGAATCGGTCCGTTGAAGAAAGTGTAAAAGCTATTCTACATGATCAATATTTGTCAAAATTTTGCGGGGTGAAGTTACAAAAATAACTGCATACATTCAAAATCAAAGTCCCCATACGTCACTATATAACTTGACTCCTGAAGAAGTATTCACTGGGAAGAAACCGAGCATGGATCATCTCCAAATTTTTGGTTGTATTTTCTAGATTCATATACCAAAGGACAAGAGAAAGAAGTTGGATACATCAGACACAAGGCGAAAATTTGTTGGCTACAGTAATTCTTCTAAGGCCTATAGGATCTACATAATGGAAGGACATCAAATAGAAGTCAGTCGAGATGTAACATTTGACGAAAATATTTCATTCAAGAAATCAAAGGATATCCCTATGGACTCTGATGATAAAGAAATTTTGGTATTTGAAGAGGAAGTTACTGGGGAGGAGGAAGAATCAAAACATGAAGATGAAGGTCCTAGTGAACCTATACAACCTGTGGAAATCCCAAATACTAGAAAGAGACCTAACTAGTTGAAATTTGTTGAAGAATGTAACTAGTGTCGATCTTCATAATTATACATGAGTCATGATGTAATACATTTATCAAAAGAAAGAAAAAGAAATTTTATTATTAATAAAATTGACTTATTAAAGCATGGGTTTCATGCCTGGGTCAATTATTTTTAGTTTAAAGCCTCCATTGCAGGCTTCTAGGGTTTATGTCAAGTGTCTTTTTCCATGTCCCAATGTAAAGAACCATTCTTGGGATTTATTTGTCAAAGAATAAATTAATTTTCATGTAAATTAGGTATTTCAGGCCTCCTCCAACAAGTCGGCCTCAAACTGGACAAGTCGGCCTAAACTATGTAGCAGAATCACTATATAAAGGCAACAATTCGACTTCATTTGGAGCATCATCTCAACAAGTTTCATTTGTAGTTGCGGGAAGCTGAAAAGGTGAGAAATTCTAAGGAAGAAGAGGAAAAGGGTAGCGAAGGAGAAGAAGGTCTCTTGCAAGCATAAGAAGTTGAAGTTATTTCTCTTTTACCAGACACGTGAAGTTGTGAAGCTGCTGGAGGAGCTGAAAATCTGCAGTAGCTGGGAGGTTGAAATTCTGCAACAGTTGCAGTAGCTAGGGTCAAAATTTCTAGGTTGTTACTAGGTTGAATATTCTGCACAAGAGGAGACTATTGAAGGTTTTTGTATCTTATTGACAAGCTGACTTGGTGGAGTAAGGTCCGTTGGTCTAGGATCTTGGTCCATTTCATTTTAAATTAATGAAGGAAGAATTTTTTGACTGGGTTTTACACTATATAGGGGTTTTAACCCTGGTTGTCTGTTAGGTCCCTATAATACTACTGTATCCCCCTTATTGTTATTTTTAGTGTAGTGGCCTATTATTACTTTTATGCCCATTTATCCCCCATATTGTTATTGATGTGCCCCATAGAATCCCACTATTGTTATTGTTGTTCCCTTACATTATTATTGTTATGTAGGCTCTACTTATATTGTGACCCCTTAGACTCCTATATATACCAAGGAGGTATTATCATTTGTATTATCCGAGAATTATTCATTTATGTGATGTAAAGAACGTTACCCCCTCAAAGATATTATTTCTCAAGTCGTTGATATATATTTTCTTCTATTTTATGAGTTGGTTGCATAACATTTGGTATCAGAGCTTTGGATTCTATGGTTTCGCTTCTTCAAACAAGTCATCTTGGAATTTTCGCTATAACATTTTTTTACGAGGCTTCTAAAGCTAAAATTTTGTTCACTTTAAGAAAAAATCATGGGGAACATTGTGTATGAATTTCAGATCTTGGTTTGCTATATTTTCAGAGATATGATCCGAGGAAGTTATAGTTTTTGTAGGTTCCAGAATTCAGTCCCAAACAGGTGACCTAGGGAAAATCGTCATAAATTTCTCTCTAACCATCGGATTTGAATTTTATAAAAATTGAATGAAAGTGCACAGAATTTAGTTTTTCGTTTATGTAGAAACAATGACATGTGTAATTATGTAGAAGTTCACTCTACTAAACTAGTATATAATTAGGTCATTGTGGGAGATTGAGCATAACTCCTTCTTGAAGACTCCAATATCAGTATGACTTTTGGGGTTGGAAAGAAGACTCATAGGCCTATCACATGACAAAATTTTAGACCTTGGAGATTCAAAATTATAGAGATACAACATATTCAATATCGAGCTCCTACAAAGAAAGAAAAAGATGTGTATTTTAAAAAAAATTGCATAAATTTTGTTTGAAAAATCAGTTTGAAGTGATTCAAGGGGCATAGTGAAGCATAAATATAATTGTTTGATTCTAGAATGATTCGAAGTAAGAAAATGGAAACACCTAGTAAGAAACCAAAAATATCTACTATGACGCATGAAGAAGAGGAAGAAATGCAACATGATATATCAAAATTATGAGACTAAGAGCAGCAAATTTCTCTCTCGCAAAGAGTAACCAGAATAAAATGGAAGGTAAGATGGATGGTTTGAAGAATGGTTTAAAATCATACTTGTAAGTTTTTAAGGATGGATTAAAATTAGTCATTGAATGTTTAAAGGATGGATTAAAAGAGGACATGGAAGCTAAGATGGAAGGTTTGACAAAGTTGCTACAATAAATGCTTCCTAATGGTGAAAAGATTGTATGAAACTCATGATGAGAACAAGAGAAATGTTAATCACAATTTTAGAGACTCTAAATTTGGATTTAAGACCCACACCATATTCCAAATATCAATATGAGGAAGTTTTATGGCAAGGATTCGGTAATATGGATACTACAAATGGAGCAATATTTTGATCTCCATATTGTGCAACACACAAAAAATGTATGCATATTTATATTTATATTTAGAACCCAATAAGTTTGTATGGTTTCGATGGATTTGTTATTGTAAACCACTTGTCACTTGGTCCATTTTTAAGGAGGAAATGATATCACATCATGAGTATACAAAGATAAATGCCTTCTCTAGCCAATTGCTAAATCTCAAACAAAAGGGTACAATGTCGGAGCACATTGAGGACTTCCGAAAAATTGAATATCAGGTTAAATGATATTTCGGAGGAGCATAGGATTGATGTATTCATAGGGATTTTAAAGGATAACATACAATAATAGGTTCACCTTTGAGAACCCAATTCAATGGAGAGAAGGCATTTAGGGTGGCAAGAAAATTTGAAAGCAAAATTATGGCAATGACGAAGTCTACCACTCACAACTATAAATATAAAAGTGTTGCTTCTCGTACCCTTCCACAACCTACAAGGTTGACACTACAATAGTTGGAGGAAAAAATAGAAAAGGGGTTTTTGTCAGGTAAGGAGTAACTCTGAATGAATTTGATGCCTTTGCATTAAGAGATAATATGAATAAATACAAGGAGAGGGAGACTATTGGGTTTCATCTCTCAATGTATATTTATCTTCCAACTTATTTTATTTTTGCTATTTACAATATGTACATGGATTTCCTAATCCCAAATATTAGGTGTCAACGTTCCCCCACCACCCCCCCCCCCCCCCCCATATGAAGGGATGTTGTTGAGTCCAAGCGTCATTCTGGATCTTTCAAACTTTTCCCTTCCAAGTTCTTTGGTGAAGATGTCTGCAATATACTCATTTGTGGAACAATGTCATAGGTGGATTGATTTGCCCTCAACATGCTGTTGAATCAAATGGAATTTTCTATTTATGTTCTTCGCTCGATCATGGAACTTTATTTTCTTGGCCAAATTTATTGCAGAAGTGTTGTCAATCAAAAGTGAAATTGGATGTACTTGTTTCTCCTACAAATCTTTCATAATTTTCCTGAGCCACACAATTTCCTTTGTTGCTTCAGTTGTTTCCATATATTTTGCCTCAGTTATGGAATCTACTGGAACTAATTGTTTGTGTGACCTCCAGGAGACATTTCCTGATCCAAGACTCATAACATAACCTAAAGTAGATACTACAGTTTCTTTATCTCCATCGAAATATGAATCAGAGTATCGAATCAAGCTAAAGTCATCTAACTGTCTATACTTGAGTCCAAAGTCTTGAGTTCCCTTCAAGTACTTAGATCTCATTTTGCAGTAGACCCGCGACCCTCACAAGGCTTTTGCATAAACCTGGAGAGGATTCCAACAACAAATGAAATGTTTGGTTTGGTAGTAGTGAGGTAGTTGAGACTTCCTACGAGTTGTTTATACTTCATTGCATCCTCAAATTATTTTCCTTTAGTGGATGTGAGATTTAAGCTTTGTTCCATTGGAGTAGTCAAAGGATTGCACTCACCCATGCCAAACCTGTTCAAAAAATCTCCAATATACTTCTTCTGAGAGAGGAATATAAAATTTTAATGTTACGTTACTTCAATACCAAGATAGTAATCAACATTGCCCAAATATTGTTGGGAAAATCATTGAGAGGGGGGGGTGAATCAGTATTTTAAAACATGCATAAATTTTTTCTTTTATTATGATTTTTGTACGCTACTTTCCTGAAGTAAACCTGCATATGTATGCAACTTTTATGAAAACAACTAACGTATATCCAGTAAAATTCTCTTCCAGTTAAATCTTCATTTGTTTTTCTTAAACCAGTATATCAGTGATTCATCGGGCATTTGATTAGTAGTAAACAAGAGCAGTAAGAAAAAAATAAAGCATCACACATGAGCGATACACATGAAAACCAGGATTTAAGGTGGAAACCCAATGTGGGAAAAAACCACTGTTGTTTCCATTTTTGTCTTCAATTTTATTATTGTGAAAAACTTCTTACAATATTGTACTAGTGCAAACTCATACCAACACATAGGCACCTACTTGCAGAAGGCTACAACCTTCACTCATTCTCCAGCTCCTACTGGAAGGGAGCTTCAACCTCCTAATCTCGTTTACCAACACTCACTAGAGAGGAGCTCCAACCCCTTGATTTTATCATCAACTACTACTTGCGGGAATATTCAACTTCCTCACTGAAGGATACAACCCTTAGCACCATCGTGGACCACATTTCATAAATTTTCACACTAGATCCACCTGCTTTGACACATTGCAATATGTAGGCCACTTTTCATCAAATTTTCACACTGGACCCATTACCATCATTTAAGCCCAATACCATATATCAAAATTGAAACTGATCACTGTACCAAATCAATCACTGGATCAAATAACCAATGGACCAATTAATCACTTAACCAAACAATCACTCAACCAATCACCAAAAAAAGCCACTTCTTCTTAAACATTCAAAATAGTTAGATCATTGTAATCAGAACTTCAGTACTAACAAATGTTGCATCAACTTCTTGAACCAACTGAAAAATCCCTGATCAATAAAATGTCAGAATATATACGCTACTTTACTCTAGAAAATCCGCGTGTATACACGACTTCCTTGAAACATACCTGCGTATAGATCTAAAAAAACTGAACCATGAAACTAAGTCACTGTCATTTTGAAACTAAGTCAGATTCACACACAGAACCACTGAATCATTTTGAACCAACTGCAGAACCATCACTGATCTTCAATCACATATAGCTAGCAACATCATCATTGTTTAACAAATCATACTCAATCAACTTCAAACATCCCTATTAATCCCATATCAACATGAATACTTCATTGACAGACAACAAAAACATAACAAGACTGATTAGACTGATCAAACATATTCTTCAGCACAAACCCTAGCTTTCACACGTGTTTTTCATAAAGCATTTATGCATGTATACGCGCTTTTCAGGAATGAAAACCATATACAGATCTGCACATACTGCATAATCGATACACTACTACTCAAAAGAGTGTTTGTGTATATAAACATCCTACCAAAGAAAAACTAGCGTACATATTTGCAATTATCAACTCATAGTTGCACTACACATCAGAACTTCAGACGTACCCAGATCACGACATACACAATAATAAACACAAGTCAAATTACATATCTAATTGACCCATGAGCAGATCATACAATACATAGTAATTTAAGGTTTAATGATCATGATCCATCATTGTATTACTAGGTGCATTTAGATAATCCACTCATTAATAACCCATACCATTCAATCATACTTCATATTGAAGTATTCATCAATCAACCTCACACACGCACACCCAAACACTTGGATCTTCATATCCTTATATATCTTAGGCCTTATCCAATACCATAGGTCAAAACCACACTTAGTGTCGATGGTAACCTTTGACAAGATCAAATAGTTTTTACTCTACTCAATATCGTGGGCTAATACCATGTTAAATTTTATCACTCTCCCCAATTTCCCAAGGCTGATAGTAGGATTGGAGAAAGGTAACCACAAACCAAACTTTAGGTCAGGTAGCTAGCCCTACCCGGACCAGAGAGGGCTCTCTCTTTGTCACTTTTGCAGTCAAATCAATGGCTGAGTATCTAATGAATTTAGGCTATATACGTAAGCTTAATAAATATAATTTATTTGAGGTTTTGAATATTGGATAGAAAAGTCAGTGAATGGACTATATATAAGGTTTTTAGGTCTGAAACTTCAAGGTGAACCTGCAGATGATATGTGAGGAAAGATAGGTAGTTTTAAAGAATATTAATAATTCATTGTGTGTAGGATGAAAATGGAGGAGAGTTTGAATGAGAACTGAGGTGAATTCATTCAGTTTAGAAGGAAATAAACATAATGTGGTGAATCTTGTCTAAAATAGAGCATGCATAAACATGAATTATGCTCTCAAACTTATAAGATAAACATATATGAATAAGAATAGATGATTATTGAGCATAAAATTATAAACATACATGAGAAACACAGATGCTCCAAAGCATACCACAAGTATCTCAACACAATTCCTGCAAATTTGTCTCTGATTTCATTCCACAAGCTACTTACAAGAGCTCCACTGCAATACGAGACTATCCTACCCAACCAAAAGACGAAAGAAAGTCTACTTATAGAAACTATGGACTATGACACCTCATCATGTCGAAATCCCATCCAAAATGGATCAAAAATGCAAAAGATGAGTCATTTCCTAGTTTCTAGGGAAGTTAGAAACCATTCCCTAAAGTTTAGCTATAATTAGGAGTGTTTGTCCCTTACATTAATTACAAATTCCTTCATGATAGGAAGAAAAAATCAACCAAATAAATCTAATTACAACTCAGAGGAAAACATTGCCTCGAATTTGTGAACATTTATGAGCTTGACAAGTGTCCTGAGGAATCCAATGCTGATATGTGACAATTATGACAGAAGATTTTAAAAACAATTTGCAGAATCGAAACATAACTTTGGAGGAACTTCTTAGGAACTTTTAGAAGTCCAAATCCACTTCGGAAAGAATGGTCAACTAGCCCTGTGTGTCTAGTTTCCAAAATATATTGAATTTTGAGAAATGGATCACAGGAAGGCCTTCAAAAATCCATTCTCCCAGGGTCACTCAAAAGCGTAACAGAGGGTCCATGTAATATTCCAAATTAGGAAAGACAGTAATACTGAACACAAAACTGAAATGTACATCAAATATCAATTCAAAAGACATGATTAAATCATAGATCCATTATATTATGTATCATAGCAGCAAAATATACAATATGTTTAGGAATCACCCAAACTAGACAAACAAGCCTCCAAAGCCCAAATACACTAAAATTCCAAAAGATGTTGCTATACAGAAATTTCAAAATACATGACATCACAGTCCCAGTGAGGATTACTGCAACTGTAAAATATAGACAAATGGATCTACTGATATGGTACTCAAAAAGAGCTGAAAATGGAGAACTAGTCTCTTAAACATAATCCCAAGATAACCCGACAAGGGTTTCTTGAAATACACAAGATGAAAAAAGAGCAGACTGCAACTCTGTGGTTGAATCACACTGTATCATTGGGAATATGATGATATGTGACTGAAATGACAAAGATATGGTTGTATCTCCTCCCTATCTTTCCGGGTGAAATGCTACTCCTTTCACTAGGAAACTAGCTCATAAACAGGGTTTCTCAATCCTCCACTGCAACACACTACAAAATAACGCAGTTCCTCAAGGAGATTGTGTTATGGTTGAAGTTGGTTACTTGGCCCAATGTCGGATGGTGGAAAATGAAGCTCATAATAACTCTCCTATGTGGCCTCTCAAGTCCTCCAAGGTAGATTTTGGGATTCCCGCTTGGGAATGCCCTTGTACTAAACAGTACAACAAGCTTAGCTAAACAGCTGAAGTATGCAAGAATTCATAAGACTCAAACATAGACAATATTCTGAATGCCCCTCATGGCTTCCATCCCTTTCCTTATATCCTTGGTGAGATTCCTCACCTTTGTCCCCACTCATTTATGATGCTACTTCCATGCAAAGACTCCTCCTCCAAAACTGTGTTGTCCCCACTAGCTCCACTCTCTCCTAAGGTAGAGATGTTGAATTGGTCAATATTGACCCAATCTACATGCATTTACCCTTTTCACACCCAAGGTGGATTTATTTTGGCTATCTAAATTGATCCTCATCCACACTAGAAGTGGTTTATTCCTACTAAAGATATTTAAGGGTCTCTTTACCCCACTTATTCATCTAACTATGAATAGAAGAAACATATAATATTCCAACTAGCTAGAAGCTAATTGGGAATATTACAATCCTCCCCTCCCAAAATTTTCTTGTCCTCAAGCAACAGTAAAGAAGGATGCTGCAATATCTTCTCTCCTTCCCAAGTGGCATCCTCATCAGGTAGATTCCTCCATCAAATCAGATATTCTCTAATCACCCTGTTTCTCAACTACCTCTCCTAAGTATCCAAGATAACCTCTAGTTGTAAAACTATATGGTCTTCATCATCATAGGTGGGAGATCCATGGTAGTAATCACATGTTTTCCAATGTCCTTTTTGAGGCATGAGACATGAAAAATGTTATGGATCTTACTTCCAATGGGAAGCTCCAACTCATATGCTACCTCCCCAACATGATGGATCACCTTGTATGGCCCATAGAACCGAGGCTTAAGCTTTTTATTCCCCTTCTCCTTCAATGTAGACTGCCTATATGGTTGAAGACGAAGATAGACCAAATCATCCACCTCAAATTGCCTCTCTACTCAACCACGGTTTACATATAACTTCTGTTGGTTTTGTGTTGTAGCAATGTTGTCCTTGAGGGCTCGGAGTATATCCTAACTCTCCTGAATCCACTCCTTTTCTCTAGGAGCCTTTCTTGCTCCAAACATCACATCAACAAATGATAGAGCATTGTATCCATAAAGAGCTCGAAATGGGGTCATGCCAATGTACATATGAAAAGTTGTGTTGTAGCAATACTCCCCCAAATGGAGCCAGCGCAGCCATGCCTTTTTCTGCCTCGAAACATAGTTTCAAAAGTAACCTTCCAGCCACTTGTTTACTATCTCGATCTGTCCATCAGTTTGTGGGTGATAGCTGGTACTTGGTGTCAAATCAGTACCCACTAATCTAAAAATCTCTTGTCGAAAGCCACCCATGAAGCGGCTTTCTCGATCACTGACAATGGTCTTTGGAAGACCATGGAGTCTAAAGACATCTCTAAAGAAGATCTCGGCTACCTGTGAAGCAGTATATCGTGTAGAAATAACAAATAAATGTGAATACTTTGTTAGTCTATCAACAACTACAAACATACAATCCTTACCCTGAACCATAGGTAGGCCGGTGATGAATTCCATGGAAATACTCTCTCATTTCCCATCCGGAATAGGGAGTGGCTGTAAAAATCATGTGAGATGGTTGTGCTCTCCTTTGTTCTGCTAGAAAACTACGCACTCCCTGATGTGTTGAAGCACATCCTCCTTGAGACCCTTCCATGAGATTCTCTCCTGAATAGCCCGATATGTCATGGTGAATCCTTGATGCCCAGAAAGTGGTGAATCATGTGATGCCTGCAAAATATTCTTCTTGAGTCTAGAATCTCTAGCTAAGAAGACTCGATTTTGGTAATATATGACCTCATCCATCACTCTATACCTCTCATCAGTCACTTGCCCATCTAAGATCTCACATGCAAAGCGGTCTTTGGAATACTCCACTAACAATTGAGCCTTCCCATCTGTATCCATGCTCATTAAGGAAAACGTTGCTGGCCTCTGAGATAGAGCATCTGCCACTATATTACTCTTCCCCTTGACATATTCAATGTCAAATTCATAAGCCTGGATCTTGCTCACCCATTTTTGCTGCCTCTCCTGCAGCTACTTCTACTCAAGAAAGAATCGAATACTATTGTGATTAGCCTTCACTCGGAACTTGTTACCCACCAAATATTGTCGAAACTTGGCTAAAGCATGCATCATAGCCAACATCTCCTTGTCATATATCGGATACAACCTCTCATGTGGCGACAAATTCCAACTCTCAAAATATATGATGTTTCCCCCTTGCATCAACACCGCTCCAATGCCTTCCCCTGAAGCATCACATTCCAACACAAAGGGTTGGGTAAAATCTGGTAGAACCAATACCGGGCAGCTGCTCATCACCTCCTTGAGCTTATCAAAATCCCTCTATTCTATGGTTGTCTAACTGAATGCTCCCTTCTTGGTTAGATATGTAAGTGGTGTTGCTAATTGAGAGAACCCTTTAACAAACTTCCGGTAGTAGGTGCAAATTCCTACAAAACCCCAAAGTTCTGTGACATTCCTTGGTTCAGGCCAATCTCTAATAGCACGGATCTTCTCTTCATGAACTCTCACCCCATCTACTCCAATGACGTGGCCCAAGTAGAGCATCTCTGTGAGTCCAAACTCACACTTGGAGAGCTTGGCATAGAATTGTTTCTCCTTAAGAATGTGTAGTATTGTCTCAATGTGTTGTGGGTGCTCCTCCCACGTGCGGTTGTAAATAAGAACGTCATCAAAGAATACCAATACAAAATTCCATAATTGACCACGAAAAATGTGGTTCATGCAAGACTGGAATGTAGCTGGAGCATTGGTTAGCCCAAAAGGCATCACCAAAAACTCAAAATGACCATAGTGGCATCAAAATGTTGTCTTGGGGATTTTTTGATCCCTCACTATGATTTGATGATACCCCAACCTCAAATAAATATTGGAAAAATACTTGGATCCTCTTAACTTATCCATCAATTCATCGATTATGGGGATTGGGTACCTGTTTTTCATTGTATTTTTGTTCAATGCCCTATAATCAATGCACATCCTCAATGTGCCATCCTTCTTCTTCACCAAAACCACTGAAGATGAAAAAGGAATTGTGCTAGGATGGATCTGTCCTAAAGCCAAAAGCTCCTAAATGGATTTTTCAATCTCATCCCTGTAGGCTTTGGGATGCCTATAGGGTGTGGTGATCACTGCTTAGATCCCCTGCTCTAGCTCAATAGTGTTCTCAAACCCTCTATCAGGAGGTCTCTCGGGTGGAATATCTCCAAATACTGTAGGATAACGGTCCAAAATAGACTGTACATCTGGGTGTACTGGTGCATCTTTGCCACGTGCCTCTGACATACGCAGTTCAACTACCCACTCTATGTCTCCTCTGTGCAAATTAGCCTCCATCTTGTGTGTTGAGACAATCTAGGGTAGATAGGTGTGTATGCCCTTGATTTTCTGATGTTTACCACTCCCCTTCTCTGTCCATTCCATCTCCAAAGTTTCCTAGTTTGTGGTAACCTTCCCTAAGGTGATTAACCACTGGACACCCAATCTCACATTGGTGTCTAGAATATCAACCACAAAGAAGTGATTTGTCAATGTGTAGGTTCACATAGTGATGGTTAATGTTGGAACATATTTGGCACATTGCATGGTCCTAGCTCCTGGAACCAAGACTGAAAAACCCTCAAATTCTTCCATGTGAAGACCCCTCCTTTGCACCAACTGAGTATGAATAAAGTTATGGGTGGCCCCACTGTCTACCAATACCGACACTCTTTGTCCCTGAATAGTGCCTCTAACTCTCAATGTTAGATACTTGGGAACTCCCCTCAAGGCTACAAGAGTCCCTCCCATCGGAGAAAATGCTCCCACTACACCTCCTACTGATGGTGCACCTTCTCCTGCTGCTATAGCGTTGGTTTCCTTCTCCTCATCAGAAAATATCTCAATACAATGTGCCTTTCCTGCAACACATTAGTAACCCGGTACCCATGGTTCCCGACAAGTGAAACAGAGTTTGTTTCTCCTTAGATCTCCCCGGGCAATATCATCAAGGGTTTTCTTCTCATGATTCTCCTTTGTTTGAGAAGAGGTATTTCGCTGAAAAGGGGCTATTGCCTTAGGTAAAGCATGCTTTAGGTCTTTATCCCTTTCCATAGCTTCTTGGAGCGTAGTTGGTTTAGTGGATTTCACCAACCCATGCAATGGTTCAACCAACCCATCAAAGAACATGCACACTTTCCTAGTTATAGTGAGGTCAGACACCATGACTGAAAGCTTTAGAGATTCACAGATATAAGTCTCTAGATCTCCTGTTTGCTTGAGCTTAGTTAGCTCAACAAAATGTGCTTCTGGATTCCTGGGTTCAAATCTCTCCACCAAATTCCAGGTGAAGTCTGCATAAGAAGTAACACTATCATACCCAAGTGTAGATAGGCCATGAAACCACCATTCATGTGCTTCACCTTCTAGGTGCAGCGCTGCTATTTTGTTAGCCTCCATTTCTGAAACTCTATTGAGTTGGAAATAAGTATCCAAATTCTCAACCCAAGCCTTGGCTGTGCACTTAGTTGATCCATCATAAGAGGGCAAAAAGAACCTGCCCATAGTGTGTTGTATATCTTGGTTTTGTGTCTACCCTCCACCTTTATGGTGATTGGAGGATCTCCTTCAATCCTTGATCCAACATAACTCCTGAAATTTCAAATGCTCCTTGAACCTTTGAGATTGAGATTCATATTCCACAAAATAATCACCTATGTTTTCTTCCCTTAATGATCCCCCATCCTCACTTCCAAATGATAGGAATGTGGGAATAGTGGCGCATTGTGAAGAAGGTTGTGTTGCTGGTTGCTCATACCATGAATGCAAAGTGCCAGAACACTCTCCATGATGAAACCCTCTAGGGGATTCCTTCTGACTTTCTAACCTCATCTCCTTGATATCTTTTGCAATGTTCTGCATGGTTTGAAGAAGGAGTTTTGGGATCTCTTTCTCCTCCATTGCTATAGTTGTATTTCCCCACAAGCTGAGCCAAGATTATGCTCTGATACCATTGTAATATTCCAAATTAGGAAAGACAGTAATATTGAACAAAAAACTGAAATGGACAACAAATTTCAATGCAAAACACATGATTAAATCATAGATCCATTATATTATGTATTATAGCAGCCAAATATACAATATGTTGAGGAAAAAATTGCCCAAACTAGGAAAACAAGCCTCCAAAGCCCAAATACACTGAAATCCCAAAATATGTTGCTATACAGAAATGTCGAAATACATGACAACGTAGTTCCAATGAGGGTTACTGCAACTGGAAAATAGAGACAAATGGATCTACTGATATGGTACTCAAAAAGAGCTGAAAATGGAGAACTAGTCTCTTAAACACAATCCCAAGATAACCCGGCAAGGGTTTCTTGAAATACACAAGATGCAAAAAGAGCAAACTGCAACTCTGTGGCTGAATCACATATATCACTGGGAATCTGTTGATATATGATTGAAATGAAAAATATATGGTTGTATCTCCCCCTCCCTAGCTTTCCGAGTGAAAGGTTGCTCCTTTCACTAGGAAACTACCTCGTAAACAAGGTTTCTCAACCCTCCACTGCAACACACTGCAAAATAACGCAGTTCCTCAAGGAGAATGTGATGTGGCTGAAGGTGGTTTCTTGGCCCAATGTCGGATGGTGCAAAATGAAGCTCAAAATAGCTCTCCTAAGTGGCATCTCAAGTCCTCCAAGGTAGAGTTTGAGATTCCCGCCTGAGAATACCCTTGTACTAAACAGTACAACAAACTCAGCTAAACAGTTGAAGTATGCAAGAAGTCATAAGACTCAAACATAAACAATATTCTGAATGCCCCTCATGGTTGCCATCCCTTTCCTTATATCCTTGGTGAGCTTCCTCACCTTTGGCCCCACTCATTTATGATGCTACTTCCATGCAAATACTCCTCCTCCAAAACTGCAATGTCCCCACTAGCTCCACTCTCTCCTAAGGCAACGTTGTTTATTTGGTCAATATTGACCCAATCTACATGCATTTCCCCTTTTCACACCCAAGGTGGCTTTATTTTGGCTATCTAAACTGATCTACATCCACACTAGAAGTGGTTTATTCATACTAAAGAGATTTAAGGGTCTCTTTACCCCACTTATTCATCTAACTATGAATAGAAGCAACATATAATATTCCAACTAGCTAGAAGCTAATTGGGAATATTATAGTCCAAAAAGGAGGTAGAAACATGAAAAATGAGTGGTTTTTGAGCTTTTTCTTCCAAATTGCAGCTTGTCATTCCATGAGGGTTCATGAGATTCTGTGATGTACTCATCAAAATACATCCATCCATGTAAATAAATCATTATTTGGATGCCTCCAAAATAAAATTAACACAAGTCTGTTACCCTTCTGCAATGAGAAATTTCCAGAATTCTGCAAAAAATCATATAAAATACCAAAATTGATCAAAAGTTATCAAATTGGTTCTTTGGCACATTTAAGAGATAGGCTACATATCTAAGGAAGCTTCAGCCAATAAGTCCAAGCTATCCTTCTCCTTGAGCTTCATTTGCACCTGTTTAAGCCTTTTATTCACTTGTTTCAGCCTTATTTGAGAAATGGCATCCCTGGTGCGATAGTGGTTTGTCATGTGTCTTTGCATCTTGTTATCCCTTTTAGCCTTCTTCAACAGCTTCTATAAATGCTCATTAAATCATTACAACCAAATCTCTTTGTCCTCATTGGTCTCCATGGCAATAAGCTCATCAAATGTCAACTATTTAGATTGATGAATTGACTGTCTTTCTCGCTCCAGCCCCATTTCGAGGCCTCTTGTTCTTGGTCTTCTTGTTTGTGTTTTAGCCTCCATGTCCTCCATTTGGTCAACAACAACAATATTCTTGCCTTTACCTATGTTTTCCTCCATATCTGATTTGTACTTGCTATGTAGGAGCTGATTCACTTGTAATTGAAAATTTTCCCGTTGAACGAAATTAATTTGGGATTGGGCAATGGAGAAGGCCTCTTTCAATTCTGCTCTTTATTTATCTTTGTCTTTGATGATTTATTCAAATGGTCTGGCCTCCTCATGCCCTGATACCTCAGCCTCCAATGGCACTGACTCATTATGTTGAGGCAAGAGATGCTTCTCCTCTATCTGACATTTTTCACCATGGGTGCCAAGTGTAAGTAAACTCCTAGTAGACTTAGGCACAAATACTTGTATCATCCCCCTCTCAAAGGTATGAGAAAATTCTATAGCCATAGGAACATCTGAAGGCTAAATATGCATGCTAGAAGATCCAATCTCCATTGGTTGTATTGATGATGTAATAGGCAAGATAGAAAGTGTTGCTGACAATCTCTCCAAGAAGTTTTCCCAGGTCATGTCTATGGAGAAAAAGTGATGCAACACAATGAGCTTGATTAGGCCATGATGAAAAAAACTAGTTTTATGATCTTCTCTTCTACTTTAAACCTTCTCAGCCATCTTAATCAAGCTCCTATACAAATAATGAGGCAAATCAAGTGTTTTGACTGAGGTAAAATGCATCAAAAGCTTGGTGTGATACCTCTATAACCTAGATAATCTTCCTTCACAAGTGAAGTACTTCATTATGAACATCATCAGAGGAGCATCCTTATTTCTGAGATGTCTGAAAGGAAAAAGAAATTTTGGCTCCTCTCTAGCATGAGGCTTGAGGAATTGCTTGTAGTTTTCAATATCTAGGTCCATACCCTTGAACCACTGCTCTCCATGAGAAGGGATACATGTAGATGAAGCAATTAGGTTAGATGATAGGTTGATCTCCATACCTGCAAGGGTGACCTTTCCCATATTGCAGCTTGTTGCAAATAGACTGGACAACTGAAGATGATACCCCCCTTCCATAAGCCTTTCACAAAATGTCAAACACTAATCTCTTGCAAAGCACCTTCTCGCCAATGGTGAAGCATTAATCTCATGCATGGTGAATGGTTCAAGCCTGAGGTGGCACCCTCCCTTGAATATTTTCTTGTCACTTTTATGGAGGCTACACAAAGGATGAGAGCACAACATTTGAAAGGTTTGAGGTTATTTGAGCTTCAAACACTAGAAATTTCACTCTACTTGAGTGTAACAACGCTCTACATGAGCGTAACAAAAAAGTTACAGGAGTGTAACAACTAAGACATGAGTATAACAACGGTCTGTGCACAACGCTCCAAAAGAGTAGCAACAACTCTGTAGTGCACCAGAAGCGTAAAAAAGCAGTTCGGGAGTGCAATACAAAGCCCATAAGCGTAACACAAATGGATTTGGAGGGTTATAAGCGGGTTTTAATGAGATTTGAGGGTTATGCTTTGGAGTTTAAATATTATGGAGGTTAAGTGAAGTGAAGTTTTTCTCTCTCATACGTGGAAAGGGTAACAATGAATTAGATGAGGGTTTCTTTGCCCTTTATAAACTTTTAAATGCCCCCTACCTTTTGACACTTGCAAATGACCTTTTTGACCCTTTGTGCACTTTGACAATGACTTGTTGTGCCTTCAAATGAGATGAGAAGGCAGATTGGCCTCCTTTTCATTCTTCGACACTTGAGGTGTTTTTATGACATTTGAAATGATACATGAAGATAGAGTTTGCCTTTTGTATGAGACAAAACTTCTCCCTTTCATGAGACAACAAGATTCTTTTAAGAACTTTGAAATCTTTCACATTTTGGATATGACCCTTCAAAACAAGATGAGATTTCTTTTAAAAAACTGATAAAGACTCCTTTGTCTTTGACTGGGATAGTAGGTCAAAATTGACCTCTTTTGAAGCTCTTTGATAGTTAAGATGACTTTGTTGGTCCTTTAATAAATCGAGACATACTTCTTCTATTTCATGAGACAATGAGACAGAAATGAGATGCTTTGAACTTTTTGGAACTTGAGCCATATGAAACATGAGAGGTGGCTTTTATTTCATCTTAAAAACAAGATAGCTCCTTCGTTAGGGTTTTATGAATGGAATGGAGGGTTGTTGCCTTATTTTAAATGAAAATTTGAAGATTTTTCAAACCTAGATAGTGACCTATATGAAATGGAGTGATGAATGACCTCAGACCCTAGATGATTGATGGATGACATGATCTCTGAAATGATGATGACCATGAATGGAGTGAAGGGAGTAGCATTTCAGACCTATACATATTTAGTGAAAAAAAAATTATTTGGAAACTGACTTGAAACATGAAATTTTGACCTAGGACCATTAAAAAGTAAACTGAAAGAGCATATTTGATCACTGAACATATTGAAACTAATAGTAAATACCCTTCATATTTAGTGAATCATAGTGCGCAAACTGTACGCGCCTTTTCATCTTCATACTCACATGTGTACACGACTTTTCTTCATCGAACCCGCGTATTATTTTTCAAATGTTCATCTTCATACTTCTTTTGTCTATGAACTGCATACCTCTGTCCAATCATTTTGTCACTTTTTTCAATCACTCTGTCACCTATGAACTAGCTTGTTAATACATCCTGCATCAAGTAATATTCCATCAATGTACAACTCATAAAGTAGGTTTCCATCAAGGACAACATATTCAACATAATGCCAACAAATATGTCATCTCAAAACTTTTCCTGAATTCCTTCTTTATGGATGAAATGTAGCTCTCATTGTATTTAATGGTGATGTCATTGATGTCAAAATCATTTTTTGAACGCTTTTAATAAACGTTAGTTGATTGCATTAATTGGAATGTCCAATAGACGAGAAGCCTTGTAAGAGAGGAAAGCAAGCCCAAGTCCAAATTCCCCACAATTGTTAAGGAAAATGAATGTGTAGGATTGTGCATTTGCAAGCAAGACCATCATGGGTTGAACTGAAATTTGGCTTCTGTGATCCATAAATTGTGTATAAAATCTTTCAGTGAAAATCACATTCAAGCAGATTTTGTCAACGCGTTTCGAACCAGCCAGTGTGGTTCATCATCAGGACAAGATGAGAAATATGATCTTCATACACCAAAATATATACAACTTTTTTCCAACTTTATTGACAAAAAAAGTTTCATCGTCAAGATCATAATGTTTGAAGTCGAGTTTCAGAAGATGCTCAATTAACTTCTCATACCAGGCTCGTGGTGCTTTCTTTAGGCCATACAAGGATTTTACAAGCTTGCATACTTTATGCTCCTGAACCTTCATAACAAATCCTTCTGGTTGAGATATATATATTAAAAAAATAAAAATAAATAAATAAATAAATAAAAAATAAAAATAAAAATAAAAAAAATCTCTTTCAAATCTTCATTCAAGAAAGCAGTTTTTACATCCATCTGATGGACTTTCCAACCGTTTTGTGCTACCAAGGCAAAGAGTGTCTGGATGGTAGACCATTTTGTTGTGTTGAAAAAATTCCCCTCTTATTCAACCCCTTCTATGCGAAACCTTTTTCCACAAGCCTAGCTTTATGATTTTCAAGTGAGCCATCTGCTTTATACTTGTTCTTGAAGAACCACTTTCATCCTATTGGTTTGGTTCCCAATGGAGGATCAACTAGCTTCTAGGTGTCATTATTTATCAAAGCATCATATTCTTTCTACATCACTTATTTCCATTCATCATGAGAAGCGACTTCTTTGAAGGAAGTTGGTTCAAAATATGTAGACAAATTTAGTTCACAATCATACGAAACATCCATATCAAGAATTGAATCAAAATTGTCTACATCAACTCCATTCCTTCTAGTTGTGATTTTTGTTCCTGTCTTTCCAACCTCATCAGGACGAACACTTTCAAGTTTTTTGTTATCCATTTTGGAGGACCTTTCTGAGATGGTCGAGGTTGCTCAATTGATTGAGCTGGGGATGAATCAAAATTTAGTCTCCCATTTCTGTCAATCACATGTGAGATGGAAAATACATTAAAGTTCATAAGTGTGCTGAGAAGAAATCATTTTACATATATTGTGAAGATTAGGAAGAAAAGGAACAATAAATGTCAAAAGAAGAGGATATACACTAGGAATCAACCCTAGAGAAAGAAGAAATGAATATGACCATATCTTGTAATGCATTGGCAGGAAATACCACTCCTCAAACTCTTAAGATAGAAGGACATATCAAGAAGAAAAATGTAATAGTGTTGATTGATTTGGGTAGTACCCATCATTTTATTCATTGTAAGATAATCAAGGAATTGGATTTATTCCTATATCAAGCACTAGATTTTCAAGTGATGGTTGCAAATGGAGGAACTATAAATTGCTCTGGAAAGTGTCATAATATCAAGCTAACCATGGGGGAATATGTATTGAATATTCAGATTCTTTTCATTCCAGTGGGTGGTGTTGATGTTTTACTAGGAGTTGAATGGTTACAATCTTTGGGGACGATAGCTTTCAATTTTCAAGAAATTTTCTTGAAATTATTTTGGGAAGGAAAGGAAGCTGAATTAATGGGTATTGTAAGGAAACCAGGAAAGATAATCAACTTTGCATGAAAAATATTCTAAAGAAAGAACAACGGGGTGTAATTTCACAATTATGATCACTAGAGGTTCAAACATTGAAATCATTTATTTCTACAGATCTCCAAAATGTCTTGGACAATCATTCCAAGATATTGAGACTCCAAAAGGTATCCCACCTATTTGTGGTCATGATCATGCTATTCATTTGATTCCAGGAAGTGTTTCTCCAAACATCGTGCCTTACAGATATCCATATTCCCAAAAGAGTGAAATTTAACGCATGGTTGCAAAAATGTTAGAGGTCGATATAATTCAGCCTAGTCAAATTTCTTTCTCTACTCCAGTAGTATTGGGGCACAAGAAGGATGGATCATGGTGCATGTGTCTAGATTATAGGGATCTCAACAAGCTCACTATTAAAGTTAAATGTCCCATTCCTATCATTGATGAATTGTTGGATGAATTGCATGGAGCAATTTACTTCACCAAGTTGGATCTTCGTTCAGGATATCATCAAATTAGAATGAAGACTGGATACATTCCGAAAACAACATTCAGAACTCATGAAGGTCATTATGAATTTATTGTCATGCCTTTTGGCCTTACCAATGCACCTTCCACATTTCAAGGTTTGATGAAATTCCATTTTCAAACCATTCCTTAGAAAATTTGTGTTAGTATTTTTTGATGATATACTAATATACAACAAGTCTTGGAAGAATCATGTTCAACATGTAGACAGGGTTCTCAAACTAACTGAGGAGAAACAATTATATGCAAAAACCTTCAAATATTCTTTGGAGTACATGAGGTGGAATATCTGGGTCATATTGTATCTCATGAGGTTTTTAAAGTAGACCCTAACAAAATTAAAGCCATTAAGGAATGGAAAATCCAGACAACCATAAAGCATATTCGAGGATTTCTCGTGTTGACATATTATTATCGCAAGTTTGTTAAGAATTATGGGAGAATAGTAACACCTATTAACATTACTAAAGAAATATGCATTTTCTTGGACTCCATAAGCAACTAAGGCCTTTGAATATATTAAAGAGACAATGTGCTAAGCATTGGTATTAACTACACCAAACTTCACAAAAACCTTTATTATGGAATGTGATGCCTCAGGAAATGGAATTGGTGTTGTTTTCATGCAATAAGGAGGACCCATTGCTTTTGAAATTCATCCAATCAAAGGAAATTATTCACACAAACCTATTTATGAGAAGGAAATGTTGGCAATACTACATGCATTAAAGAAATGGTGATCTTACCTAATGGGAAGACACTTCAAGGTAAAAACATATCATGATAGTATTAAATACTTTTTGGAACAAAGATTATCTTCAAAAGAGTAGTAAAAATGGGTCACAAAGATGTTGTGTTATGACTTTGAAATCATCTACAAAAAGGGAAGCAAAATGTTGTCGCATATGCACTCTTAAGAAAGGATGAGGGTGTGGAAGCATTGCTTTGTGCCATTTCTATTATCCAACTAAATTGGATAACCAAAGCAAGGGATGAATGGAAGAATGGCGAAGAAGTGTGGACACTCATTCAAAAGTTGCAGCAAGATCCCAGTACGTCTGATACATTTAGCTGGAAAAATTATTCATTATGGTACAAATATTGCTTATATATTTGTAAGGATTCCCAACTCAAAAAAAAAATATTCTTTTGGAATTTCACACCTCCCCTTTAGGAGGGAACTCAGGATTTTTAAAAACTTACCACAGGGTCAAGAAGGATTTTTTTGGGGATGGCCATAAATATGATATTCAGAAGTTTGTGACAGAATGTTTGGTTTTCCAACAAAATAAATTTGAGACAATTAAGACCTCGAGTCCGTTACATCCTTTAGCCATTCCAAGTCGGCATTGGGAGGAGGCCCCAATACATTTTATCGCAACTTTACCCAAGTCTGAAGGAAAGAGTATCATCATGGTGGTAGTTGGCAGGCTTACCAAATATGCGCTCTTTTGTGCATTATCCTATCCTTTTAAAGCCAGTACAATTGCTACTACATTTATGGAAACAATTCAAAAGATACATGTAAACCCAAAGATTATTGTAAGTGACGAAGATCTCATTTTCACTGGAAATTTATGGATGGAACTATTTTCTTGTCTTTGTACCCAATTATCTCATAGCTCATCTTGTCATCCTCAATCTAACGAGAAAATTGAGATAGTGAACACATGTTTGGAAGGATATCTTCTTTGCTTTGTATCTAATAAACAAACACAATGGGTCAAGTGGTTACCTCTAGCTAAATGATAGTATAACACTTCCATACTACAAAAAAAATGACCCCATTTATGGAACTTTATGGATATCATCCACCATCCATCACATCATCTTTAAGAGAAAACTTTAAGGTTCGAGCAGTGGAATATCACATCTAGCATCAAAAACAAGTTCTCCAACTCTTAAAGGATAACCTCACTCTGACGCAAAATCAAATGAAATAATAGGCATATCAACATCGTAGTGAAAGAAATTTTGATATAGGTGACTGGGTATTTTTACGGCTACAACCATACAAAAAAATGTCCCTGAAGAAATATAAAAAGGATAATAGATTATCACCCAAGTACTATGGTCCCTACAACGTGTTGCAAAATTTTGGTACTATGGAATTCAAATTAGAGTTGCCTGCAACTTCCCGAGTACACCTAGTTTTCCATGTTTCATGCTTAAAGAAGGTTATCGGTGACAACCTCTCAATTAAAACAGTGTTTTCAGAACTTGACGAAGAAGGAAAAAACATATTTGATCTTAAAGCAGTCATGGAAACAAGAACCCGACAGTTGCAGAATCGATTAATTTCAAAGTATCTCATTAAGTGGAATAACTTACCCGTTGAATATTCCACATGGGAGGATGGGAATTTTGTACAAAAGCATCTGGAAATACTAGAGAGTTGAAAACAACACTTTTTTGAAGGAGAGGGGAATGTTAGGTCCCTATAATACTAGTGTATCCCCCTTATTGTTATTTTTAGTGTAGTCCCCTATTGTTATTGTTATGCCCATGTATCCCCCATATTGTTATTGATGTGCCCCATAGAAGCCTGCTATTGTTATTGTTGTGCCCTTACATTATTATTGTTATGTAGGCTTTAATTATATTGTGACCCCTAAGACTCTTGTATATACCAAGGAGGTTTTATCATTTGTATCATCCAAGAATTGTTCATTTATGTGATGTAAAGGAGGTTTCCCCCTCGAAGAGGCTATTTCTCAAGTCGTTGATCTATTTTTTCTTCTATTTTGTGAGCTGGTTGCATAAAACTGTCCACTTAGATATAGTGTCCCCGATCTTCATGGTTTTATTTTTGATAATTTCTTGATGAAACAAATATAAAAGAAGAATATAAGAAATTTAATAATAACATAATAATATCCCAAGTAATTATCAACATAAGAAAGTATTTTCACCTTTCTGATTTTCTAACATGGCATCAGAGCCAAGTTGAAGAAGAAGGAAAAAGGCAGGTCGAAGATATACTAAGGAAAAGAAAATCAGAGGAAGGTCATTAAGGAAAAAGGGTCATATAAAGAGACAAGCCTAGTACCTGCAGGAACTATGACAAAATAAATGAAGGGAGAAAGAAAACTAGAAGGTGCCTCTAAGTACATGGCTTGGAAAAATAGGGTAGACCTCATTATCGAAAAGAACAAAGGTTTGGGTATCGCTCAAGGAAAAGTCAAGAAACCTACAGATGAATCAAGTGAATCAAAAAATAAAAGTTTACAGAAATTGAAATCTTGGCTATGACAGTATAGTTGATGGAGATAAGGAAAACATAATTCCATACATATCCAGTATAAATTTTGCTCAAAAAATGTATGAGGCTCCCTCTAAGCTATTCACAATTAAGAACATTGGTTGATAGCAAGCCTTAAGAATGAGCTAAGAATTATTAAAATGACAAATGATGATATCGTTTCTTCATATTTCATAAGGATATCAAGAATCAGGGATGAAATCCAAGAAATAGATGAAGTTGTCCCAGAAAACGAGCTCGTAATTACTACCCTTTTAGGACTACCAAAACCTTGGAGTGCCTTTCCATTAGGATTTAACAGTTGGAAGGATACTCCAACATTCGAACAAATGTGGAATTCATGTAGTCAAGAAGAAATGAGGATATCATTAGTAAAAAACAAGAAGGAGGATGAAGAAGAAAACACCTAGAATGCCTATTCTTCTCATCACAAGAAGAAGGGAACCTTCAAGAAGTTCAAAGGACCAAAGAATAAAATGGACCTATCTAAAGTTGAATGTTACAATTGCCACAAGATGGGTCATTACAAGAGTCATTGTCCTGAGAATCCAAGAAATAAGAAGATGGACAGGGATCAAGCAAATGTCACCGATGAAGCTCCATCTAAGAAGAACAAGGATGAAGAAGAATCAGAAGTCAAGGACTTATACTACTAAGTCCTCCCTTTCACATATCCTCCCTTGGTCTTCTATTCTAAGTTCTGAATTTCCCTTATGTTTTGATTTCTAAAATTTGCAGGTCTAACATGTTGTGTTAAGACATTTTTGAATTATTTTTATAAGTTGTAGGTATCCCTCAAAGATTGGATTACGAGGGAACCTCCATCATTTACCAAAAGATAAGTATCTTGTTCCTTGTTTCATCTTTCAGTTTCTTCCTCACATTAAGGTTTGTTTGTATTATATGCTAATAACTTGTTCTTCATGAATTTCCTTGGTAGGAAAAGCTTTCAGAATGCACAAAGGCTATGGAAGGAGACCTCAAAGGATAAACTTGAAGCATGAAAGAAGCTCTGGAAGTCCATCAAGAATTGAAGACCTGAGAGGTTTGTTATAAAACATCTCAAGACATGTCTTGAATAATTGTTGCAAGGTTCTGTTCAGGGAAAATTTTAAGCATTGAAAATTATTCTGAAGTTTAAAAACATTGGCGAATCTCACTAGTCCTTATGTAAACTATAAAATGTTTATTGATGTATTTGTAAAATTATTCAAATTTATAATGATTTTATATATACTCTTTATATAATGTTGGTGATTTTTAAGGTAAAATAATTTTATATTGTAAAATTTGGGCAAATCATTTTTATAAAAAATGGAAATTGGCGAATCTTTTTTTTGGAAAATTCATGGGAAATTAGCCCACCTGCGAATACTATCCCCTAAAATTTTCCATGGCTCTATTCATGAAAAAGGTATGTTCTTTCTCTTTTTAAATTTGTTTACATTACTGACATCATTATGCCTAGGGTTTTGAATCGTAAGAGGCTATTGTTTGGGTGATTAATCGTTAGATTAAATCTACCGTCATTACATTATAGTTATTATGCAACCCTAAAAGGTTATCTATAATACCCTAACCTAAGGGTGTTTCAATATTGATTATGAAACCCTAGTCTACTTAGGGTTGATGATGAAGTCTATAAATACTACTTTATTAATGTTTAGAGTTTTAGTATTGTTATAATAGAAACCCTATTTCTTTAGGGTTTTTTGTTAATGTACTATAATCATGTACCTTTAGGGTTTGGTAAATTAGGGTTTATGAGCAAAACCCATGTGATGTCTATAATAATATTTTAGGGATAAAACCTTATTTGTGTATTCATCTGTTTGATCAGAAACCCTAGTATTGTCAAAACTTGTTATATGTCTAACTTTAATATATTAATGTTTGTGTCTTAGCATTACCTCGTAAATAGTGTTTTGATTCATTAGTGCATGATTATAAAATCCTAGATTTGTATATATGTTGACTTATTTATCGTTTATAACCTAGGATTTGATGATATTATTAATATGTTTTAATTTTGATAACTAGGGTTTGCAACAAGCCCTAGTACAATCTAACATGCATAGAAGAATTTTTATTTGATTAAATTGCTAATCTCTAAAGGATTTAAGGAATCTAGGGTTTGCAAGAGTAAGAGCATGTTATCTTGATCGAGTTTCTTTAAGTCTTAATAATATGATCTAGGGTTTATGAAAATAATCCTAGACAAAGGTTGAAGTATGTTTCTCTTGCTAAATAAGTTTAGGTATCATATGTCTAAAGTTTGAATGCTTCCATTTTTGGTATAGTTAATTTCATGATTATGTATATTTTTATTTGGTTGTACTTGCAATTGAAGGATTTGTAGGTACACAATCTTCAAAGATGATAAATATGATGAATAAAGTTGACCTTGATACCGTAAGAGGGAATGAAGCCATAAAAATATTCTTGGATGTTATTGGAGAAGAAAGAAGTTAATCTCCCTAAGTTAAGAAGGATCATGGTTCTAAGAATAAGAGTACATCTCCCTAATCGAGAGGGATGGCATATTATGATGGTAACTTTGTAGAAGAAATCAGAGAATGAATAGATCTACAATATAATTGAAAGGAGAAGAAAGCTTCTAACAATTTGCATATGATTAACTTGATGATGATGTAAAAAAAATCCAAATGATTGAGGACCCCAAAGGTTTGTGTTCACTTCTTTGTATGTTTGAAATATTATTACTAATTGGGGTTTTTGTTTGTATAGGTAAGTTTCTCCATAAGAAGGTCAAAGCATGGACAAGTGGATATATGTAGTCTATTAGGGAGTGTTGAAGCACTTAATGGTGGATGCTTGGGAGGACATCTAGCTACCCTGTGTGTTGATTTAGATCCTGAAGAGGGAGGGTGATGTTG
Source organism: Pinus albicaulis (assembly GCA_034641835.2). Taxonomy (NCBI): domain Eukaryota; kingdom Viridiplantae; phylum Streptophyta; class Pinopsida; order Pinales; family Pinaceae; genus Pinus; species Pinus albicaulis. Next base: position 1,467,117,296 of record CM076579.1, on the reverse strand, counting down.
GTCATGGAGCTCTGAACTTGGATACACACCTAGATCCCTGGGTTGATGGTTAGTAAGTAAGAGTTATGGTACCTAGACTGGCTGAAATCTTGAGTCCAACTTAGTCCCACCCGGATAGATAACCCTGGTCAGGTATCTAGTCTGAGGAACTGAGTATGCCTGAACTCTTCGTGGTTAATTTTGGAGATCTTCCATGTACCTTTTGTTAGAATCCTATAATTTACAGTATCACAAGGTGACTATGTACTTTCTCTTTACAAATTTTTCATGTTGTGCATAGATGTCAATATTAAAAATCTTTTCCAAAGCAAGAATAAAAGGAAACAAAGGCAGAAAAAACAAGCAAAGGCAGAGTCGTGAAGTATTCTATGAACAACTAAGAAATGAACGAGCACAACCAAAAGTGGAAAACCAGCAAGGGAGTAGTGAGGACCATTGATCCGAGCATCTGTCAATGACAAAGATTAAAATCACTATCGCAGATCGCAAGTGTTGCGAGATAGACGCAAAGGGTGAAAGTTAAAGATGCCGAAGTGCAATGTATGATGGCGGTGGGACCCAGCCACCTGCCACACTTCCTCTCATTCCATTTCCCTTGAAAATCACTAAAACCTTACCTTTTCCTTTTTTCTGCTTCATTTCTCTACTTTACATTTTTCATTTTTCACCGCTATATCATTGTTTCTCCTCCTCTTTTCCCATCTCCCCGATTGCGATTAAAGTGGGCCAGTACCCCTGATATGTCACCCCTTTCCCCTCCGCCATCCATCGCATTTCACAAACATTACAAATTACCATTTAGGCGCCCACAATGTATTTATTTTAACTTGCAATGTGGTCGGGTCTCACCTTTCCTCCACATCACTCCACCCTCCCCATACTTCACACTTCGCATCCTTTAGAGTTTAACCCCCGCTGCTTATAACAAAAACCTTAAGTTCTGCAATCTGCAGGCCGCAGTCTGTTCCCACCTGTGTGCCACATCATTCCACCTCTAATCGCCCTCCACCTGTCCTCCATCTCCACTCAACCCCTCCTCATCTGACGGTCCTTGTTGCATTTTTCACTCCCCTCAGCTTTCGAACTTTAACCATGGGGGGGGGGGGGGGGTGGGGTCCGAAATGGGTGGTATCTCTTACCCCCTCCTCGCTACATGTCACCCTTCCACTATTTCGCACCCCCTTCTATATTACCACTTACCACTTGAGGCCCCCTCTGAAAATTTGTTTCCACTGTCCTCCATTATGTCCACGTACACCAACCGTCATCCCTCCATGACTGGGCATATAAGGTCTATGCGCCATTTATGAGAAAATAGGATACACACGACAGAAAGACTCAGGTCAGACCCGACAAGGGGAAAAAGGCAGGGTGAGGCTAAATGTCACAAGGAAAAAGACAGAACTGGTCGAGTCGGGTATTGATGCAGAGATATAATAGCAGACACTGAAGGGGCAACAAAGCACATCAACACCAGCATCAATAAATGAAAGTAGCAAGCGCTACACCAGAATTAATTACCCAACGCCGATATTTTGAAAAATAGGACTATATGTCAAAGCCATAAAAGTGTTTAGATCCATAAAGAGCTGCTCAAAATTAATTTTACATGCGATAGGTTGTCATAGATCTTTTGCTCAAGCCTTGTGTGGCAATGCCTGTTTAATTTCAGTTGTTTTGTAATAAATTAAGTTTGACCCAAGTAGATTAGTGCAACCGACTCAAGTTTTAGTTATTGCTTGAATTTTCATTATCAAGGGGTGGAACCTTGTTAGACTATGTGTTGTAAAAGATCATTGTATTGGAGCACTATAACTGTTTTGAGTTGGGCATCGATAACAAATAGACCGTTCACAGGATTCATGAGCTATGTTAATGGTGATGTTATTTCCTCTGTGTTAATGTTTTCCTCTGTTATTTCATGTTGTGCATCAGTTTCTCTGATTACAAAACATAAGTTTTAGATTAAGATTTGCTGATATAGCACCTTAATTCTATTTGTTTTTGTTATCTTAATGTTTTCCTCTGAAGTATAGTTAAATAATTCTTAACTACTCTCTATCTATTACTGGACTCACTGCTTTCTTTCATCTCATATTCAAACTACCAGTAAGATCCAGTCTACATAGTTAGCTTGCCCTGTGAATGCCCCCTTGAAAAAGTTGATGCACAATTCAGCCTCTTATGGCTCCATATCCCAATGGATTAAGCTTCACAGCTCTGTCTGTCCAACCACCCAACCAATCAAAACCAAAATCTCTCATAATCTCTATAACTAGCCTAATATCAACAATTATAATCATCAAGCTAAATCATAAATCATGAAGAACAGAGAGAGCCCTCTCTAAGTCTAGGAAGGCTAGGTCCTGGACTCCAAAGTGGTTTGATGTTGTCCTCTGTCGTTTTTTCTTGCCAATATTACAAATTACGGACGATTAACACCTTTATATATAGATAATTATGAATACCTCCATAATTAAGAGGGAGTGTTGAAGAATATAACTAGTGTTGGTCTTCATAATTGTACTTGAGTCATGATGTAATATATTTATCAAAAGAAAGAAAATTAAATTTTATTATTAGTAAATTTGACTTATTAAAGCATGGGTTTCATGCTTGGGTCAATTATTTTTAGGTCAAAGCCTCCATTGCGGGATTCTATGGTTTATGTCAAGTCTCCTTGTCCATGCCATAATTTAAAGAACCCTTCTTGGTATTTATTTTTCAAAGAAGAAATTTATTTTCATGTAAATTAGGTCTTTTAGGTCTCCTCCACCAAGTCGGCATCAAATTGGACAAGTCGGCCTAAAACGGGTAGCATAATCACTATATAAAGGCAACAAATCGACTTCATTTCGAGCACGATCTCAACAAATTCGATCTGCAATTGCAGGAATCTGAAAAAGTGAAAAATTCTAAGGAAGAAGAGGAAAATGATAACAAAGGAGAAGGAGTTCTCTCACAAGCGTAATAAGTCGAAATTATTTCTCTTTTCCCAAATGTGCGAAGCTATGAAGTTGCTAGAGGGGTGGAAAATTTGCAGTAGCTGGGAGGCTAAAATTCTATAGTAGTTGCAATAGTCGGGGTCAAAATTTTTGGGTTGTTTCTGGGATGAAGCTGCTAAACAAGAGGAGACTATTGAAGGTTGTTGTATCTTATTTAAAGGTTAACCTAGTGGAGGAGGAATGTATATTTGTCTAGGGTCTTGGTCCATCTCATTTTTAATTACTGAAGGAAGAGTTTGTTGACTGGATTTTCCCATATATAGGGTTTTAGCCCTAGTTGTCTGCCTACATTTGGTGTCCCTAATCTTCATGTTTTGCTTTTTGATATTTTCTTTAGGAAACAAAGATAAAATAAGAACATAAGAAAGTTAATAAGAACATAATAATATCACAAGTAATTATCAACATAATACAATCTATCTGCCTTTGTGATTTTCTAACAAAATCTACATTACTAGATGTAGAAGGTCATGGAGCGGCTAAAGGCACATTTAGAGAAAGCAAGAAGCCCAAAAGATATTCAGCCTATGCAACATATATGGAAAAGTTAATAGAATCAGAACCATCTACATTTGAAGAGGCTATCAAACATCGAGAATGGAAGGATGCCTTGAATGAAGAATATCAATTGATAATGAAAAATGGTGTTTGGTAGATCATACCTAGGCCTGAAGACAAGTCAATGGTAACTTCCAAGTGGATATACAAGATTAATCATGTAGCAGGTGGAAGTATTGACAAGTATAAGGAAATATTTTTGGATAGGGGCTTCTCTAAACAAGAAGGCATCGACTATGAAGAGACATTTGCTCCAACAACAAGTTATGCAAATATATGCTCACTGGTCTCTTTGGAAACATCGATGGGATGGAATATACATCCAATGGATTTCAAGAATGAATTCTTGAATTGCACAATTGATGAAGAACTCTATGTAGAGCGACCCTTGGGATTTGAAGTAAAAGATAGAGAGACTTATGTTTGTAGGTTGAATAAGGCATTATATGGCCTCAAGAAAACACCAAGGGAATGGTATGCTAGGCTGGATGCATACCTACAAAGATTGGGCTTCACAAAGGGTTTTGTTGATCTAAATCTCTAAATAAAAGTTGTAAAAGGTGAGCCTGTGATTATTCTTCTGTATGTGAATGATGTTGTCTTGAGAGTTGTGGAAGGTTGAATCCAAGAATGAAAGAAGAAACTCGTAGCAAAATTTGATATGGAGGATCTTAGGATGATGCATTACTATTTTGGACTAGAAGTATGGTAAGGACCTAATGAGATCTATCTAGTTCGAAGGAAAGTATGTGATCAAGAAGTTGAAGAGGTTTGACATGATGGATTGCAAAGCAATGACAACCCTGATGACCACAAACTTGAAAATACTAAGGAGTTTTGAATCGAGCCCAGTGGATCCTACCAGGTGTAGACAATTGATTAGCTCACTAATGTACTTGGTGAATACCAGACCAAACATATGTTTTGCAGTAAATGTTCTCAGTCAGTTCCAAGTGGAGCCGAAACATTATCATTAGATATCAGCCAAGCACACACTAAGATATCTGCAAGGAACTATCCATTGCTACCTGAAGTATGACAAACATAATGATGTCCACTTGATTGGATATACAATTTTTGACTGGGGAGGAAGTGAGCAGGATGGAAGAAGCACTATAATAGGATTTTTTAGCTCGGGATCCTCCATAGATTCATGGATGAGCAGAAAGCAAGATTGAGTTGCTTTGAGTAGTGTTGAGGATGAGCATATTTTAGCCTGTGAAGTAAGTAGAGAAGTTGTCTAGTTAAGGAAGTTGTTGTCTGAATTGTTTGAAGGAACAATGGACCCTACAGTGATACATTGTGATAACACCAATTGTATAAGATTGTATGAAGACCGAGTGTTTCATGGAAAGGAAAAACATATATAAAAAAAGTATCACTACATTCAGAAGCTAGTACAAGATGGGTTGCAGCTACAATATATCTCCACTAATGAATATGTAGCTGACATATTGACAAAATTTCTTCCTAATAAGAAGTTTGTATATTTGAGAGACAAGCTTGGTATGGTTGATATATCCTCCCTAGTTGAGAGGGAGAGATAGACACATCATTCTTGTCTTCGCTTGGGAAGACAAAATGGAGGTTTGGGTAAACATCTGACATCCAATACTCTTTGAGAATGAGGTAGGGCATCCAAGATAAGAGTAGTTGAGGACCGATATTATTTTAGGACTAGTTATCCAAGATAATAGTAGTCCAATAAGGACATACTATGTGAACACCCGAGTGGTGTATGTGCCTTGAGAGATAGTGATGATGGTGTATATAAATCATTGGTCTCACTGGTGTTGTGCTCTGATCTTGTGGAGATATAGAGTTGTTAGTCAAGGCCTTGATATGTGACAATTTTGGTTGCTATGATGCTAAACATATGAGTTAACAATCCGACTCTTCTTACGAGATATATTCAGATTGAAAATGTCCATTTATCATTTATGAGTACCTCCCTAGTTAAGAGGGAGTGTTGAAAAATGTGTAACTAGGTTTAATCTTCATATATATGAAATGCACATTTTATTCTTGCATTTTGTAAAATAAAAGGAAAATTATTATTATTATTAGCGCATGGGTTTTAAGCTCAAGGTCTTTTATTTTAAAGGTCAAGCACCCATTGAGTGCTTTTAGGGTTTGTCTCAGGTCAAGAAGTCAAAAGAGTCATTGTCATAAGTTGAAGACCCCATCGAGCACATTGTAACATGTAAAGAAAATTATTTTTTTAAATAAAAGTGCCAAAATACCCTTCAAGGCCAAGTCGGTTTGGCAACTAAGAAGTCAGTCTATTTTGAGGAGCCATGTCCACCTTAAGAAGCCTATATAAAGGAGGGAACTCGACCTCCTTGAGGAACATTCATTCACTCACTCATTCAAGCAAAGGAGGAAGACAAAAAGGCTAGAGAATAATGAAGAGGATGAAGATATATTGTTTCTGGGCTCATTCTCTCTCACACGTATGAAGAACGAAACCTAGGGTTTGCTACTTCAAGATAAAAATTCGCTATCTGCTAGAATAAGATCAAAGTTTCTAGAAGAACTACCTATTAGGCACCTACTAGCTCTAGATAAGGAAGCAAGACAAGTGAAGTTGTTGGGAGGCCTTGGAAGGTTAATTTCACTCACATGTGTGTATAAACAACAGTTACTAGGGGCTGAAAATTTCAGACTTGCAGTAGAGGCCAAAATTATGAAGCTGGGCGGTTGAAGTTGTGTTGCTAGAAGAGATTTGACTGGGTTTGACTTGGAAAAAGGAAGCACGTCATCAGGGAGGGTTTTACTTGGTCTTGGAGGGTATTGGTCTTGGAATTCTTCAATTGAAGAATATATAAGAAGAGAAGAGATATACGGGCTTTTCTCTCAAGTGGGAGAGGTTTTGGCCTTGGCTCGTATCCTATATCATGTGTACTATTGTTCTTCTTGTTTTTGTATTTGTTTGATGATAAATGAACATAATAATAAGAGAAGAAGCTAATAAGTAAGAATAGGTAAAAAGATATCAAAAGAAGTTATCATAGAAAGAGAAATCATCCTAGTTATTTCCCTTTATATTTCTCAACAACTGGAGCATACCGTACATTTGGAAATAATACTTTTACAATTCCTAGAAAAAAAAATTGGACTGATCCTTTTTCTTGAGGAGTATGAGTTGTGTCATCTACCAAATAAATTTCATTGAGATCCATATCTTGATATGTCTAGAAATAATATTTTCTATAGCACATATGTTGAATAAATCTTGTATCAAGTATCTAATCATCTTTAAATTCTTTCTTTGGAAATTTGTTGGAGGCCATTCAATCTACACTTTTATTCTTCTAATTTGTTGTGAATACATAATCATCTTCTTAATTTTCTACATATTGAGCTGATGTTGAAGCAAAGTAATTGAAATTTTGCTCAAAAATTTATTTATTCTTCAAAAAAATTCTCATTTCTTGTCCTACAGTATCCTGCCACATGTCTAATGTGAAGAAATATTTTTCTTTTAGGTTGATAAATTTCTTCACCTTTTTGAAAATGCGATTGAGATCTCTTGAAGTATTATTGATGTTGATCATTTCTTCATCTTCCTTGACTTCTTCCATGACCACAACTAAAGTCTTGACTTCTTCCTCTTCCTCTATAATTGTCACTATACTTCTTCCTCTTGTATTTTCATTATAATTACATATTCCTCTTGTACTATATGAGCTTCTTCCTCATGTATTTTCATTATAATTACCTCTTCCTCTTAGATTGTATGAGCTTCTTTCTTTGGTAGTCACTAAGGGAATCAAAAGTTTGATTCGCCAATTTATAAAAAAATTGTAATGTTTCTAGAAAATGTTTATAGGAGGGTGGAAAGCATTTCATTAAGATCATGGTCAATAAACTTTCTTCTGCAACTTTAAATGTACCATATTTTAGGAGTTCTTGCCAAATATTTTTCGAATAAGAAATGTACTCCAAAACATCTCCCCTTTTAGTCATTTTTTTATTGAGTATTTTAGTATGAATCTCAACTCTTTTTTTATTTAGATTGAGTATCAAACATCTTTTTAAAAGTTTTCCATGCAATCCAAGTCTTAGGTACATCAAATCATCAATGAATAAAGATATCAATAGTGCAAGAAACTTTTCATCTTGTGCTTCCTACTTTGCAAGTTCTTTAGCATAAGTGGGCTTAATTAGACCTTTGTCTCCATTACAAATATTTTTCCACAAATAATTAAAGATTAATATATTTTTCATATGATGATGCCAAGTCATTTAGTTTTCGGGTTGTTCCATTTTTTCTAATTTAACAAATAAATTGACTAGTTTTGACATGGTGAATTATTTATCAAATTACCACTATGAGGAAATTGAAGACTATAATGCACAATAGGAAATCCACATATTGCAAATGAGTGTTATAGGGGCTTGATCTCGACCCTCATATAACCTCATAAAAAAAGACAATAATATATAATTTCACTATCTTTTTTCAATGCTTGAATTTGAGATTACAATGTTTCAATATATACCAAAATTTCAAAATTTTGATGGAATTATCTTCAAAACATGCCCCCTTTCGAAGTGAAAAATTTGTTCAAAAATTTAATTATAATGCAAAATGAACTAGTTCTCAAGTCGTAGTAAAACCACCACTTAAGCTTTGAACATCTATACACCTTTCTTCCATGTGCAAGTAATAGCTTCTTTGATATGATGTTAGGCTTTCCATCAATGAAGTCAATGATACATCTCATATTGCTAAATTAAAAAAATTACAAAAACTATATATATTATAACTTTATTTTAAAATTATTAAGATTATATTAATTATAAAAATAATTAATAATATAATTTAAACATATACATATATACACATTTAAAAGAAACAAAACATGGAATAAGATTCTTAACGATGCCTTACTTTACCATTGTGATTCTAAATGTAAATAGGTTTTGTTACAATACCATGGGTAATATCATGACTCATAAATAACACATGCTCAAAAAATCATAACTCACTTCATAGGAAATTTTTAAAAATTAATCAATTTAATTAAAAGTTAAAAAAGAGAATAACTACATTGGAGATAAATCTCAACCTTTGATTTGTGTAACTACAATGAATATTCTAGAATAGTCAATGGAGGTTAAATCCCTACCATCCACTTAATGATTATTGATAATTAAATTAAAATTCCAGAAACTCACTTCCAACATTGTCTCGTTTATTGGCGTAATTAATTCTTTTTATAATAATAACAGTAATTTAAATAATGTTATAATTTAGTTCTTTTTTGTTACGTAATGTGAGTCCTATTGACAGACCCAACATATGACTTTAGTAGCCAGGACCCAGAGATATTGAAGCCATCAAACTCACCCAGGGATTGCATCCGTCTTAGGCCACACCAACCCCACAGAATTTGGAACTGGTGACCTCCACCCTATCACAGTCTATTCTATACCCTGTGGGAAATATATATGTGTGTGTGTGTGTTAAATTTTACCAATGATGTATTGTGAAGTAAGTGTTTTGATACTTATCATGAATTGATGCATGGTTGTGTTCACAATTATTGATAATTAGCTTATATGACTATGCTAGTAATTATTGATAATTAAATTAATATTTTGAAACTTTATTCCAAAATAGACATGCCTATGATAATTATTAATTGTATTGTAGGGATTTAACCTCTACAAAATATTGTAGAATATTTAGGCATTTATTTTGGAATAAAGCTTCCACAATTTTAATTTAATTATCTATAATTATTAGGTGGATGGTGAGATTTAACCTCCATGGAAAATTATATAATACTCATAGTTGTATACACAAATCAATGGTGTATATTTATGTCCAAAGCACTTACACCCTTTTTATTTTATTTTTTAATTAAATAGATTAATTAAAAATATTCCATATGAACAATTGTCATATGAAGTGAATTATTGTTTTTTGGGCATGTGGTATTGATAAGCCACAGTATTATAACAAAGTCTAGGTACAAACTAAAAATCTCCATGTTAAAGTGGGATAAATCTCCATAGTTAAAAATATTATTCCATGTTTTTTTAAAATGTATATATGTTTAACTTATATATTAGTTATTTTTATCAATAATAATAATAATAATAATAATAATAATAATATAATTTAGATAGTTTTTATGATTTTTTTAATATTAGCAACATGAGATGTATCATGGAGTAAGTATTTTGATGCTCAATTGATGCCTATAGGCTTTTACCACATTTAATTTAGCCATTTAATTTCTATGGCCACTCTAGTATATGAGTTAGCATATATACATATAAAAAATGTCATATATGATAAACACATGTAAGTTAAAATGTCACATGAACCTAGCTTATTTTTTTGGGCATTTGGTATTAGTAGGTCATGTTATTGCAATAAAGTCTATTTATTGATTAAGGATCTCCATGGTAAAGTGAGGGTGAATCTCCATGTTTAAAAAATTTTGTTACATGTTTTCTACATGTGTATATGTTTAACTTATATCTTAATTCTTCTTATACTTAATAATCAATAATAATAATAATTTAAAATAAAGCTATATTTTTTAGTTATTTTTTAAAGATTTTTTATGAGATGTATCATGAGGTAAGTATTTTGATGTCCATGGCAGTTTACCGGCCATTTAATTTATATGGTTGCTCTAGTTGTAATATATATTAAAATTTCTAAAGTTTTTGTATGGTTTTTAGAAAATTTTGATGTTTTTTTTGTAAGTTCGAGTGTCTATTAGTCAATATAAAAAGAGATACATCATATACAACCATAGGGGTGATGTTTCTGCCATGGCCTGCCACTAGGGAAATTAGACTAGCGGCAAAAAAATAATGCTTTTGTCAAAAAATTACATAATACTTACAATAACCAAGCCACATCCAAAGCATGCTGGTATCATCTTATTTACTAATGTAATACATAGATTTAAACTTAACAAAATTGCAATGATGCTACCCATATACCATAGAACCAAGAAACATAAAAGAATTTGGAAGAGAGTTGTCATGATCAAAACTGTGGGCCATGACGATACTGAAGTAGAGGTGGAAACATCAATTGGAGTTGTTGGAGTACCAAGAGATGTTGGGCCCTTGCCTCTAGAAAGCATAGCCTCAATTTGGGAAGTCGAAGGGTTATTCCATGATGCCTGAGAGACATATCCTGATATTCTTCCTATATATCGTCCAATTGACGAGAGATTTCTCTATTGGCTTCATTTCTCTCCAATATGACTTTTCCTAGGAGAGCCTTAATATGGAAATATAACTCAAAGGTACAATGTTACTGATTCTACATCCCATTGGTGTGACCAAGTTCAAGGACCCACTCAACAATTGAGGCTAAAATGTCTGCATCTGAAAATTAATCTTGTTTTCCATGGCTTCTGTTGCTGTGTGGTTAAGTTCTAATTGGATGTGGTCTTAGTTCTAAGCGTGATATCGATGGGCAGTGGAATGGACATGTTGACAACCTCTCATGATTTCCTCAACTTTTCCAGAGGAGTCTATGTGGTTCCTTGCTCATTTTCAAGGCATGTCTGTCAAAACATGAGAAGGAGTGACATTAGAAGTGGCTAAAAAGTGTCACTTAAGAAAGGCAATCACTGTTGGGTCAAAAAGGAAAGGATGAAGGGCATGAGGACTTGAGAGGGTAGGATATGAGGTGGCAACAAAAATAAAAGACATGCTAGCTAGGTCATGGGTCAAGGTCGTATGGTAGGAATGAAAGGTAGAGTCGAACAACAAAGCAATAAAATTAGAAGATGAGCCCAAGAACCTCCAAGACAGCAAGAAAATGCTAAATATGTAAAGCGAATAAAAGCCAAAGAAACCATTAAAATAAATCACAAGAGGAAACATTGAGCACAAATTAAAATAGTGGAGTCGAGTACTTGAATCCAAGCACAAGGAAACGGGTGTACACTGCAAGTTGAGTTCCAGAAAAATCTGCAAACTAATTTGCTCCAAAACTAGCTAGCCACATCTATAGTGATCGCCCACCCCGTTCTCAGACTACAGACAGAATGTAGATTCTTTGGCCACCACTACTTCCTTCTAGACACATACAGGCCATGAATTGAAGTTCACGAGGGAGGTTAGATCAGGGGGAATTAATCCTACCCCCTAAAGAAAAATTAACACAACAGATGGAAACAATAATGCAAACTGAAGGGTGGCAAGTTGCCATAATGGCAAAAAAAAATGGAAAATCCGTCCTCCTAGTTGAACATAATGAAAATCATAGGCATTTCTAGATCCTTTGAAACACCCTGCATGTTACGCAATGAATGAAGTGCACGGAGTACCATCAAATTCACGATGAGATTGAGTGAGGGATAGGTGGAGGGTGGGATGTCATTCCTCCCCCCTCTACTGAGCAAGGTGAAAATGGTGGGCCTATCCCCTCCATGACATTTAATATGAAATCATTAGCTCACTCATCCTAATTGGGGGGGAATTTTGAGAATTTTTAATGTAAAACACTTTTATGTTAAAACATTTGGATGAATAAAATGGAAATTGACGATTTACCATTTTTTATTAACATGGAAACTTAGTCCATGGATGAAAATGATAAGTTAACTTGCAATAAATAATAATGATAAAATTGGTAATATCGTATATTTCTCATTGAATATCATTTTCAATGATTTTTTTTTTCCTGAATGAGACTATTCTATTAATGTACAAAAAGAGTTACAAGGAGGTCGAGGCCTCAACTGTTCTGGCCCATAGAATTGGCATTCTAACACAACATACTAGACATAGAAATTTTTTCAGACGTGCCACTTCAACAGAAATCATCTTACAGACAAGCAAAAACATGTCGCCCTTGCAAGGGAAACTGGCCTTGAAACATTGACAGTTTACCAAAAACCAAAAGCGAAGAGCAAGTAAGCGTGAAGAGCTAAAGTGTGTTCCCAACCAAAACACAAAAACATCCCACCCATGCAGGGGAAACTGGCCTAGAAGCATAGACTGATAATTGAAAAACTGAAGCAAAGAGCAAGTAAACATAATGAGCTTGGGCGTGTACCCATCCAAAAACCTGTGAAGAAGGAAACTAACCAGATTAAGAGTCATGAGAGGAAGGGGGAGGTTCCTCAACCACTCGACACCCGTAGGCATACGGGTCATCGTCCTCTTCTTGCCTGTCATCTTTAGCATTATGGCAGCCTCGCTTGGTGTCGCTCGGGCTGACTTCAATGCTAGTATCCTGCAAAGCACTGCAACCAGGAGCTTTTCGTTTCAGGCTGCCGTTGGTTGGAGAAAAAGGTTGTTCAGCGACCTTATGCTCCACTCCAGCACTAGGAGGCATCGTTGCCGAATCAGGAGGCTCCTCCTTGAATTCAATTATGATGGTAGCAGTAATTGTCGGCCTGTTGAGAGAGTAGGGAAAGCGAAGCTAGGCGGAGTGCAAGTGTCTAGAGACGTGACTAGGCGAGCCCCAATCAGAATGAGAAAGCCCACGCCCACGTCCATGGCCACGACTACTCCTGGTATCAGGATAGCGGCACAGGGAGTTATTCGAAGAAGGCGACGAAGAGCCGAAAGTAGTAGTGGAAGGTTGGTGGGGAGGACGACCTCGGCTGGTGCCTCGACGACAACGCATACGCTGTCGTAGTCGGGGCATTGTGCTCAGAGCAGGGTGATGAGAGTGGCAGGGAGGGTAATCTCGTTGAGCAGAGAAAGACTCAAAGGTTGGCCAGAGCCCCAGATGGCAGAGTGAGCTCTGCGAGACGTGAAAACCAGGGGCAAGATCGATACAACAGGCTATGGAGCAGCGACGCCCAGTGCAGGTTCTGGAGCTGTGCTTAGCTGCAACCGGGGAGCATAAGGAACGAAGAGGCATCATAACAGGAGTGAAGCTTCCAAAGGAAGCCATTCTCAAGGTGAAAGGGCACGAGCTTGGGTGTTTATGTTGCGTTAATGCAGCAAAGCAAGTGACTGCAGAGTAGTTAATGAGGACAAGGATGTGGGTTAGGGTGGCGGAGTAATGAGCCCACGCGCCGACCCACATCCCCTACCACGTTGCAAGACAACTAAGCACCTGCATCCAGGGATTTTCAATGATGTTAGTTATTATGTTTTTTTCACAATTTGAATCAAAATTATATATATATATATATATATATATATATATATATATATATATATATATTATATATATATATATATATATATATATTAGTTTATAATACATTACTTGTATTAAAAGTGTTCTTATTTAAAATCAAATTGTAAGTTTATAAGTTGATTTGACAATATTTAAGCCGTAAGGCGTTCTTATTTGAAAACAACTTCCCTAGGTGCCAATGTGTTTATGTTTGAGCCATTGGATGAAACGTTAGACAATTGAAATGTTTTAGGCCATCAAATCCACAAGTAAGTAAGTAAGGACAAGTAAGTAAGTAAGCATATATATATATATATATATATATATATATATATATATATATATATATATATATATATATATATATATATATATATATATATATATACTTACTAAGTTAGATTGATTTTAGGTGTATAATAGAAATGTTGTAATGTCATGTTTAACATTTTGACTATGTCAAATTACACAAAAATAAAAATAATAAAATAAAATAATAATAAGCTATAAAAACAGCCCATGGTATTGACCCATGGTATTCATGTGGAATATATTTTATTTAAAGGGCGAAATTAAGATGACTTAGATCAATCTTGACTCTGGATCTACCAAGAGCCAAGATCGATCAAATGTCTTCATATGCAAAACTCTTTTAGAGTGTCTTTCCGATTTTTTTTGTTAATGAATATCAAATTTTTTTCTATTAAAAAAAAACTATATACATATCTTTAATTACCTAATTTTAGCTAAGAAATATTACATCACATTAGCTCACAAGATATATCTAATGCTATAAGGATCTGGGGTGATAACAATGTTTTGAATCATGATAACGACGTGACAACCAAGAATAAGTTATACCCACAAGAAAACAAATCACAACAACTCACAGAATATATCCAAGGTTGCAACGAACCCCATACATAGGGATGGACATCATGGGAATTTTAGTGAACATAGAACACCACCCTAAAAATTCTATACTCTTGATCAATTTAGAATAACCTAAGATGTCTAGATTGGATGCCTAGGTGGGTGGTACAATAATTGAGGATGCTTCTTAAAGGGTAAGGGAATTTAGATACTCTATCCTTCCACCAAAACTATAGAAAGTGAGACTTGTAGATTATATTTTTACAAAATTGACGCTATGTGATTAAGAATACGTTACAAACATTAGGTATTTTAAAAGGTATTTAAAAAGTAATAAGAGGAATGTACACAAGGGCCATGGTAATTAATGTGATTCTTTGTACTATTTTTATTTAAAATAGTAATTTGTATTTGTATTTTTTTTAAATGAATATTGTTAAATGTGTTGTAATATTTTTATTTAAAATAGTAATTTATATTTGTATTTTTTAAAATGAATATTGCTAAATGTGTAAAGTATGGTGAGTTTTGTTTTATTAAGCTTTGAGTCTAGATCTGCAGAGAATGAATCTATCTCAAGTCCCAAACAAGATTCTCATGTCCTTAACAAGATTCTTCTTTCTCTTCTTATTCTAGCTTGCACCTTGACACTCCTCTCCTCCTCCCTGCACAAATTTAAACTGTGAGGCACAAGGTAGTTGTTGCATATAGAAACATTTATATATGATAAGAAAAATGTGATACTTTATTGTAATTTTCTCTACAGATGTGATGGAAAGTGTGCTCTAAATGTTGACAATTTCATGGTTAATGTAGTATAAGCTACATGCAAATTTATAGTATTGTATACAAGATCAAGAAAGCTATGCCCAATATCCAACACCATAGAGCAAGACATGTTCACCAATTCAAGAGATGTCTATGCCGAATATCCAACACCATAGAGCAAGACATGTTCACCAATTCAATAGTTGCTTCCAAATCTCTCTTTATTTTTCATGTCAATTACCTTTTATAACTCTAGGAGGTTCTTAATATTGCCTTTGTTTTTAATAAATGGAACTCAATTATATATTTAAAAATACGATTAGGTAAGAGAATTTTAGGATTATAATTTTTTTTCCCAAGTTGACAATGTGAATGTTTATTTACCTAAAGTTGGTTCCCATGTTCATTACCTCCCCATGGATATAAAACAAATAATTTATACATCAAAAAATCAGTTCTATATATTATAGTACTTCTTGCTTGAGCAATCTTTCAATTTGGCATTCAATTCTTTATTAATAAAGTTATTTTATTTAGTAGGGAGTACAATAATTTTGTGATCAAATAATAGGAGAAAACATATTCACAATATAATTTATTTGAATAAATAGATGTGTGTAAAATAGTTTAATAAGAAATTAGATTTGTAATTACAAAATATAAAACTATAACTTAAAATTCTGAAATTACTTTGTATTGTTTGTTTCTTATGTATATAGAGAAAGAATAAACCAAGTTTGGAGTTAAGAAAATAAACCATAACATAAAGAACAATATCTCCTTCAAAAAATGTCTCCATATTAAAATGACATTCACTTTCTTGTATACCAAGACTATTGTTATTCATTTACAATATACAATTTCTGACAAGCATGAAATTAGCGCTCGAATATGTAGATGAACTTGGAGTAAACTCTATTTCTATTAATAAAAATTCTCTTTATTTATATCTATGCTAGATAGATTATAATTGAATGTATTTAAAATATCTTATTTGAGTTACATGCTCCTTTCATGTTTGTTTCAGAGGATTATTAATCACCAAAGGATTTTCACCCCCAATTTCCTATTTCAATATCTATAACAAAAAATTTATATATGTGAAAAGATTATGTTGGTTTATATATATGTTTTCACCCACAATTGCCTATTTCAATGTCTATAACAAAATTTTCTGGTTGATAACTCTCATCATCAATATTTTTGAAACCTCCATGACGTGCTTCCATGGAAGAAAAAAGTGCCTTTCATTCCTTCACGATGGCTCCTTCTCCGCAACAACTTATTTCTTCTAGGATACTCTTTCTTATGGTATTGCCTTAGGGCGTTTCTTTTGCAACATGTGGTGCAATTGCTAGTTTATGTTATTATAATATGAACGTCATTCACAATGTGAATGTTATGCTTGGTAATTCTTTCTTGACTTATCATTATTAATTATACAATGAAATCTGGTCACTACAGCGTATATTCATAACTATAATTTTATATTACATTGGTATTTTAATATATATTTTCCTTTTAAAATGGTCAAATATACTTATTTTCTTTATATATATTATAAAATTTTATTTTTGTAATGAATTAATAATTTAATAACTCAACAACCAAACAATAACCCAACAAAACCACAACATCATTAAACTATAACCTAATAAATATAACTAATTCTAATTTAATCAACTTAATTAAAATAAAAAAATTTCAATATAATTTCATTTAACTTAATTAAAATGAAACCATATTCAGTGAACCCTCCAAATCCATAGGTACATAGGTACATTAGAGAACTCAACATCATTTTCAACTATTAAAAATACAACAGAGACTATTTTTTTCTTCTTCTTCTTTTAAACATTGAGTAACACTGAGTCAAGATGAACTTTCCTCTCTACAAGTTTCACGAGCCATAAATATTTAATAATTTCATATCCAAAATAACTATGGAAAATACAAAATTGATAAAACCTTAAGTGTTAGCATTAAAAGAGTTGTCATTATAAAAATTGCTTTTGGAATGTAAATTGGCAATCTCACATGACAATATCTTCTTTTATCTTCTACATGTTATATCATATATTTTTTATTTATAAATATTCTATGAAACTTTTTTTAAAGTATATTTTTATTTTTATTTCTATGAAAATTATAATATAAGATTTTTTTAATAATAGAAATGAATTAAAATTTTCATCTTTAATTTTCTAATTTATATTTAATTATACAATTTTGTTATTAAAATTGCATTTTTTTTCATTATCTAATTTATCAAGCCATCAAATTTTTATATTTTATCAAATCATCAAATTAAAAAACTTATTAAATACACAATTTCAACTTGGACTTAATTATCATCAACACCATATTTTATGATATTTAAAAAATTATTAATCTTATGAAATGACACCTTCTTTCACTTTCACATATCATGTGCTAAAAACCTTTGACTTGCACATTAATGTTATATATATCATGTATATAATAAAAATAATTCTTATTATTTTAAGATGGTTGTTATCTATACTATATATAATAATTAAATTTTTATCACTTGGATGTGATTTGATAATAATATTATAAAAAAACTAAAAATAACAAACAACTTGATTGAATAAATAAAGATCAAAATCAATTTTTACATTGCACAAACATAATGAGAGTGCCCATGGACGATATCCTCCAACTTTTCTAAATAAACTAGATACATTAACATGAATACCAAAATCTGAACTCCTATTACAACGAAACCAAAAACTCATTCACCATTACAGTTAAATTTTTATAATTATTATTAATATTATTTTATAAAAATACTTTTATTATTATGTTTTAAATATATAAATAAATTTGATAATTTAATTTTTTAAATTTATTTAGATTATACCATTTTAATCATTAATATTATATTTTTATTTTTTTAAATAATATAAAACAAAATTCAAACATTAAAATTATAAATATTTTGGCTTATTTTTAATCATATTAATAAGAAGTTAAAAAATTTTATTATAAAAAAGTTGATTAAATATGGAAAAAAGAATTGAGTAGAAAAAAAATATTACATTAAGGAATTTAAAAAACCTAAAAAACTTGAAAAAAAAGATATATACATTTTGCACACATCTCAAGCAGTGGAAAAACATTTCATTTTAAATTAAAAAAAAAAAAAATTATGAAAATACGTTATTATCTTTCCAAAAAATAAAATATTAAAAAATTACAAAACTCATCATCCATTTAAATAAAAATAATAATTAAATGGCAAAAAGCAAAAAAAAACATAAAACTGATGGTCCAATAAACTAATTTTACTACAATATCATTTTATTTCATTTCCACGAAGTGTTTCACATTTTGTCCTGTAAGTAGTGGTCCCAACCCCACCGAATCAACCCGGTTAGGAACGAGGTCACATTTCCGGGTGACTATCACGGAGAAAATCCAACACGTTACTTTACTGACAGAAAACGACTACAGTCGTATTTTCTTCAATCTGCCAGAATCGAAAGAGAAGCAGGGTTCCATGCGATTCTCCGAATCACCTTGTATCTTCTGTGCATTCTCCGCCAGCTTTAGAGAATTTTTTTTTTTTGGGGGCTCTAAACGCGTTTCTTTCTTCCCTGCTCTGCCTCATTTTAATTTGAAGGACATGTCGAAGAAATCGAGCGAACGACCACAGTAATTAGCCGTAATCTTGTAATAATTTCCGTTTTGGCGGCTGTCTTTTGTGCCGGCTGTGCTGATTTGTTCCGTGAGCGTATTTAGTTCTAGGAAGCTTCTGATACGGCGGCTGTGGAAACTGGTGAATAGAATCCACTCCTCGGTCTCAAAGGTCAGTCTTGGAGGAAACTTAGTTTTACACGCAAAAAACTGTCGATATTTAAAGAATTCGCTAAAATTTGGTTCCTATTTTAGTAGTAGAGCAAAGTTTGGTCTACATCGCAAGAAGCAATTGATATTTAAAGGAATTGCGAAAACAAATCTTGTATTAGAGTGGGAGTGATTCTTTTGAGAGGTTTAAAAGTTTGCCAGACTAGATTTTCTTTAAATATCGATGACGGGCTCTATATTGTCCGTACAGAAAAGCTGTATTGAAAATACATACATTTGCTAAAGGATTTGGCAAAAATATAGTGTTGTGCAATTTAAATGATTTGTTTTGAAAGAAAAATTGTCATGTGTAGGCCTTTCATGCCGTTCATGTCAATTCTTTTATGTTCATTACAAAAACTTGTGATATTTCAAGGGTCGGCTAAACATTATCAGCGAGGGATTGTTTTTGTGTTGTTTCCGATCTCGTGCTGTCTTCTGTAAGTGAATTTCTGATGGTAAATTACATTAGAGAACAAGATATGTTTGACTTTCAAAAGGATCTCATAAGACATTGAGCAAGAAATCCTATCAGGAGCTTTATCGCCACTGCGTTTTCTTTATAGTTCAATGAAAAGGTTTAGACTGAGAATGTTCTCTTCCGCTGCCTTTAGAACATATTATTATAAAAGGGACGCTCTCGGAAGGTGCCTCTGTGGAATTATCAAAACCAAAGGAGGTTGTGTGTTTCTATAGTTGCTTCTATTTTTAGCATGTAGTTTTAAATTTTGGAAATATAGCAGATTGTCCCACAACGTAAGCCTGAGTAGATGGAATAATATATTTTGTTAATTTTCACCTATGACCACAAAATGAGGGTAGCGGGATTTAAAAGTATAAATTACTAAATGCCTACTGAAAAGAAAAATGAATAAAGGCTACTCCCGTGTTAACACATTGGGAGTGCCTGAGAAACTCGTAAATGATGAGAAAAAAACGCAATAAATTGAACTGCTGAAAATAAAATTGACCAAAGGCATAGGCATATATGGCATGAAGAGGGCTACTCATTCGAGCATCAGAAGAGGAAGCCCCTAATGTCTCAATAGAAATAGTAGTGAAAGTAGAGGAAGATGAGGATGCCCCAGCTGAATCATCAACCACAAAGGAGCCAATACATTCCATGATAATGTCCTCATGGGGGAGTCTAGATCCAAGAGGATTACGTTGTGTAATCTTCGGTAGAAGTTGGGACTCTGCCAAAACCCTACTAAACACTTTCGGGTTTTTGCAAAGATCTTGGTGATACAATGCTGGTTCTGAAAAGGAAGGGGGTGGGCAACTGAGCTGTGCGAGAATGATATCCCCTCATAAGCCCGGTGGGAGTAGGTTTGAGAGAGGAGGGGTGACCAGTGTTTGGATAGAGGGAAAAAAAAAGGAAGTGACTAGGTTGTTAGGCTTCGTTTTAAGAGGTCCCTATCAGATTTGTTCCGTGTATCCAACACTTTCTTCAGAAAAAGAGCTAGGTATCTATGATATGTAGAAGAAGGTAGAGAGGGAACCTCTTGAGTCTTGGTAGAGGCAGCGGAACCTCCTCTTGATCTCATAATAAATGGGATATTGGAAGATGAGGTACTGCTTTGACTTAATCTCTTGTGGGTGACACAGCTAACGAATCCTCTTGGACCACTGAATGTGATGTTTTGTCTCAATTTGAAGCTAGTGAGAGAAAATTTATGAGAAGTGTGAAGCTGGCTAATGATCAACTGATAGAGTCTCATTATAAGAATTAAAGAGTCTTGGAGATACCCATATCATGTATCCTCTTGAAAAGCAACTCTGTTGGAATTGAGAAAAGCCCTTTTTGGAGTCAACAAAGCGGCAAAAGACATATAAAGAGTGTTGTCTTATCTTCTCAATAATAGCTCAAAGGGTCTATGATCATCGGTTTAGTACACTATTTAAAAACTTGCATGTCCCTTAGCTTGAAGGTTCTCCTCTCAAAATGATTAGAAAGCCACATGTTAAGTACATGGTGTTGAGTTTGGAAAAGGCGTGCCCAATCATGATGCTGCTGTAATTGTTAGTATGTATTGTATACTCGATTCGAAGAATGGGGGAGAGATATGTTTGACCATGAAGGAGGAAAACTTGTGAAAACAACATGATTAAAAAGATAAACAATGTAAAAATGTAAGGAGCAATACCTTGCTCTAGGATTTTTTCTTGAGAGCCTTTCTTGTCTACCACTTTGTTTATATTCATAATTTGGATTGTACTCCTAATGTCTATTGGCAAGAATAGGTGGTAAGAGGAAGGGGAAGAGATACCGAGTAAAAGATTGACCCAACACATCATAAAGAGAGGTGGTATGGAGGAACAATAGCAATGATCAATATCAAAAAGAGGGGTGGATTTCTTGGGAAGGGTAGTGCCAAAAGGGTTGAACAAAATGTTAAAGTGTTGAAAGGAGCTTGTGTCTCCTCATGGAACAAAAGCTATTTATTTTACGATAAAGAGGATGCCTATAGTCCCTCTTGATAGAGGAAATGGAAGAAGGATTAAGGTTGAGGACAAAATGAAGATGCTTATGCATAAGTTTACATTCTTCATTGTATCAATGTTTCATGGGGTGAACATTGGGAGGAGGGATATGAGTGCGATGACAAATGGTGCATGGATAAGGATCAAGAGCACCCTCCCAAAATCCTATATAGTAGATCGTGTTATCATCTTCAAAGTACTTTGTATGATATGTCTTTCTTTCCAGTGTTAATGTGATGAAGGTGGAACAAAGACAAGAAGTACAATATGTTGTAAAGTTGATGGGTAACTAAGCTCATGTTCGATAGGTTTATGGATAGGATTCTTGTGCACTCGTGTGACTCAAAGGACCAAAAGGAAGTTGCTTACACCACAAGTTACTATAAGATGACTTTGTTTGCAAGTCAAACAATTAGATCCATGCTTATATATAAATGACATCTAAGGCCAACTAGACTCGATCGAACAACATACACCAATCAAATCTAAGGAGCAAGCAAGCAAGTCAATAGATCAAAGGGATCTTCTAGTGGCTGGATCATGGTTGATTAGGGCCCAAGTCAACCATGAAGATATGGTTGGGACAGTTACCCTAGCCTCTTGCTTAATGGTCCCGCACCTAGTTCAAGTACCCTTAATTATGTGTGGGCACTGTTACCCACCGTTACCCACCACTAGTGGGTGACCCCTTTAGGATAAATTTTCTCCTAGATTTGTTTTCAACCAACAACCAACAACCCCTTGCAGCCACCAGATAACTCGATATGCCACCATTCTCCGCCACCTGAGCTAGCCATTGTGTGCCCTTGTCCATTTGTTATGGTTGTATGTTTGCAGGTGGGTCTTCCAACCTTGAAGGTATGACTTTTCTTTACGTAATTGGGTGTTTATGCTTGCTCTTCTTGGGCACATTTGGACATGGATTAGTGTTGAAAAACCAGCTCCAAAAAGAGAAGAAAAGAGATATAAACGCCTTAGAAATAAGCCACTTCGAGGGGGCAACCTCCAATACATTGCATGAATGAACAATTCTTGGATGATACAAATGACAAAACCTCCTTTCTATATATAGGAGTCCATGGGACCACAATGTAATCCTAGTGGGGCCACAATGTAATCCTAGCCGACCTAACAATAATGATGTAAGGGCACAATAATAACAATATGGAGATTCAGGGCACAGCAATAAAAATAAGAGGCCTACTACTTACCTGTAAGAATTTGCACTATTAATATAGGGACTTGTGCCTATAACAAGCAGTCTTGTCTCCAGCTTGATTGGCTGTAATGCTTCCATATAAATTCTCATTCACTACATGTGGAATCTTCTATGGAAAAGTTCTTCCACTTGTTGAGATACTCACAGTGTCGTGCCTTGGATTCTTGTTTAAATACATCAGGAAACTTCTTTCGATGTGATGTTGATCTTCCTTTTGTTTCATTAGATTTTGCACCAAAGTTAGGTTATCCTTTGAGAGTTGGAGAACTTGTTGTTGATGCTCGATGTGGTCTTCCACTAATTTATCATCCATATTAGCTATTATTTGATCCTTCAAACCATCCAACATAACCTCCATTTATGATTTTAAACCATCTATGTCATCTTCGGTTTCTCTTCGTAAGATCGAAATTTGTTGCACTTGGTACCGTAATTTTGATATCTCATACTGCAATTCTTCCTCTTCATGCGTCATAGTATAGTTTTTTGAGGGCTTAATGGGTATGGAATTATTTTTTGGAGGCATTATAGAACCCAATACTGATAAAAATTGAATATTCCATAGAATCTTTAACCCACTCCAAACAATCGTTATGCAATTTTAAAAACCAAATACACACTTTTTTCTTTATTTTTAGGAGCTCTATATTGAAACTGAATTATCTATGTGATTTCAGATCTTCAATATTTGAAATTTTTCAATAAGGTAGCCCTTTGAATTATTTTTCGAATGCCACAGGTCTGACCTGATTTGGATTCTTGAAGGCAAAGTTGTAACCAATCTCCTACGATGACCTAATTATGGGTTTGGTTGATGCGTGAAACTTATGCGACTGCTGCAGTATGTTTGCTCTTTGACTCTGAAATTGATAGACATGAAACTAAAAATTAGTGTACTTCCCGGCCATTTTTTACGAATTAAATCAGATTCCTCCCTTAGAATTATGAAGATTTTCCCACGATCATCTCTTTGAGATGAGGTAGAACACTGAAAAAGACCTAACTTCCATAGATCATATCTAAATATATTGAACCAAGCTACATTTTTAAACCAACGATGTTTCTGTGGATTTTGGCTTCGCGCTCTAAAAATTTTGGCTTACGAGCTTAGGCAGAAAAAAAGTTATAGTGAACATGCCACGATGACTGGTTGGTGCGGCCAGAAACTGAGAATCTAAGGTCCAGTACCAGTCTTTGAAAGCAGGCTCAAAAGGAGAAAAGAGATGCGCCTTAGAAATAAGCCACTTTGAGGGGGCAACCTCCAATACATTACATGAATGAACAATTCTTGGATGATACAAATGACAAAACCTCCTTTCTATATATAGGAGTCCATGGGGCCACAATGTAATCCTAGTGGGGGCCACAATGTAATCCTTGCCGACCTAACAATAATAATGTAAGGGCACAATAATAACAATATGGGGGTTATAGGGGTACAACAATAAGGGGGGCTACACTAACATAATAAGGGACTACACTATTAATATAGGGACTTAACAATTAGTTGGGGGATTCGATGAAAATAATGGGCTAGCATTGTACCCTTGTTCCCTTGTCTCAACCTGGGGGGTTAATCTTGTATGAAGATGCTTATGCATAAGTTTACATTCTTCATTGTATCAATGTTTCATGTGGTGAACATTGGGAGGAGGGATATGAGTGCGATGACAAATGGTGCATGGATAAGGATCAAGAGCACCCTCCCAAAATCCTATATAGTAGATCGTGTTATCATCTTTAGAGTACTTTGTATGATATGTCTTTCTTTCCAGTGTTAAGTTGATGAAGGTGGAACAAAGACAAGAAGTACAATATGTTGTAAAGTTGATGGGTAACTAAGCTCATGCTCGATAGGATTATGGATAGGATTCTTGTGCACTCGTGTGACTCAAAGGACCAAACGGAAGTTGCTTACACCACAAGTTACTACAAGATGACTTTGCTTGCAAGTCAAACAAATTTATTTGTTTATTTATTTATTGTTATTTTTTTAAATTTTTTTAATTTTTTAATTAATTTATTTATTTATTTATTTTTTCTGAATTTGTCTACTCCTATTATTGATACAAATTTTTTTTACAGAGAGGCTGTGGCCTCGAGAAGTCTAGCCCAGAGATGCGGCATTCGCCCATTACATAACTGAAAACTGACTAGAAGAACTTCAAAGACCATGACAGTGTCTAGCCCAGAGATGCGGCATTCGCCCATAACAAAACTGAAAACTCACCAGACGAACTTCAAAGAACATGACAGTATGACTGGACCCATACAAATAAGCAGGTAGGTGCCGCCCATTATAAAACTGAAATCTGTCCCGATAAACTTCAGTAACCATAACAGAAACCCAAACAAACAAGCAGATGAGTGCCGCCCACACAGGGGAAACCAGCAATTGAACCTTAGAGTAAAAGTCTGAGCATGAGAACTAATGAGCATATGATGACTGTAAAACAAAAGGGAATTGTGCCCATTCAAGCAACAGGGAAACAAAAACCTTTGAACGCAGACCTGATTAAGATTCATGAGAGGTGGGAGGCGACTCTTCAACGATGCGACATGCATATTTGTAGGGGTCTTCTTCCTCAGCAGGATGTCCCTCCTTGCCTGTAAAACAACCACTAGTGGGGACGCTCCGACCAGCCTGAAAGCTCACGTCCTGGGGAGCAATGCCACTAGGATCCTTACTCTGCTTGTTGTCTGTCGGAGGTGTTCCATGCCTATCTTCCGCCATCTTCTCCAGAGTCACCCCCGGAGTTGCGGAAACCAGACCCGAAGAGTCCTCTTGAAGCTCAATGGTAACAGTCGCTATGAAAGAGGAATGACTGAAGGTGCAGGGGAACCGAAATTGAGCTGTATGAGACTGCACAGGGGTGGAATGGTGAGAGCGCGCCTCTGAATTGTGCTGCCCACGACCTCGTCCACGACGACTCCTGGTGTCGGGATAGCGGTCAGTGCAGAAATCCGAGGAGTAGGACGAGGAGTCAGAGGTTGAGGAGGAGGGCTGGTGGACCACCCGCCCACGAGAACTTCCCCGCCTGCAGCGCATTCTCTGGCGCAATCTGGGCATGATGTGAAGAATAGGCAGCGCAGAATAGTCAGCAATACTGTGGAGGCAGGGGAGGGCAGTAGGGGGTCGAGCTTCAGCCCACAAAGGAGCACTGGAGATGACAGAGGACGAGAGGCGACTGAGTTTGCAGAAAGGACTCTGTGAAACATGAATACCCGGCAGCAAATCGATGCAGCACTCCAGAGCGCAGCGTTTCCCAGTGCTGGTCCGAGAGCGAGGCTCTGTGGCAGCAAAGGAACAACTCGAGCGCAGGGGAGGAGCATGAATGAAACTTTGGGGAGGCGCCATGGCTGATGAACTTGCAAGCTGGTATGGAGGGACGAGCTGCATTAACGCAGCATTGAAGATGGATGCAGAGAGATTAATGACAAACATCACGCGAGGCCGAATGGCGGTGGTAATAAGCCACGCGCCAACCCACCACGCCGCCCACGTACTGATCGCCAAGCTAAACACCTGCATCCGAGACTTGCAAGTCAAACAATTAGATCCATGCCTATATATAAATGACATCTAAGGCCAACTAGACTCGACCGAGCAACATACACCAATCAAATCTAAGGAGCAAGCAAGCAAGTCAATAGATCAAAGGGATCTTCCAGCTGCTAGAGCATGGTTGATTAGGCCCCAAGTCAACCATGAAGATATGGTTGGGATAGTTACCCTAGCCTCTTGCTTAATGGTCTCGCACCTAGTTCAAGTACCCTTAATTATGTGTGGGCATTGTTACCCACCACCAGTGGGTGACCCCTTTAGGATAAATTTTGTAATATCCCCAAAGGGAAATAACCAGTAATAAACAGAAATATGCCAGACAGATATAGAAAATACAAGACTGAACCAGATCACTGAATCAAGACACATGTAATACCAGAATCTGAGCCATTTTATTAATCAGAAAGTACATAGAGAGGAGTACAAGAAATAAGAATCAGTGCACCTATCCTTGCCCTAGGCAAGTGATGACCCTCCCATACAAGAAAATGACTGCAACAAGGACAGCGTCCTAGCTGTTCTGAAGACTGGAGATGAACTGCGCTGAAACTGGGCTGATCTCAAGCTGCAAACCCTCACAGATGGAAAACGCTGTCTCTGCTAGTGACAGCGCAGAAACAGGTGAAGCACAAGCCCTCAACCCTCCGTACGATGAATCGTCACTGAAGAACGCCATGAGCCACTCTCACAGTGAGATTGATACTTTGACTGGAAGGTTGACTTGATGTTTGGAGGAAATTTTTACATTGGTGTTTGGGTCTTGAAGGTCTCATTTTGATCTGAGTCAATGAGAAGTAGATTATTTTCATTTTCCCCAAGTTGTGGGGTTTTTCCCTAGCGTGTGTTAGTATTTTCCTGTTACGCTAGTCACTAGTGATTAAATATTTTCTTACAAGGTTTTTTTAGGGTCTTAAAATCAAATTTTTATGATTTCCATAGGTCTTCAAATAAAAATTTGGTCACTGACTAGTGTGTCTAGGTGCGTTACTACTCCTTCTAGTCTATGTTGTGGCCTTGCCATCATTCATTTTGATGATTCGCCACTGAAATGTATCCATTACCATCTCAATCACAACAACATGGTCATCATTTCGCTCATCATTTCACGAAGTGTCACCATTAGGTTTTAGGGTCAAAATCATAAAAAATCAGTCATCTCACCATTTAATTCATCATTGGATTAGTAATATTGAAAAATTTTCGATAAATATTTTAGAGTGTAATTTAAATTTCAATCATGAATGTAATATGTTTCTTAAAGGTTCTAAATGTACAAATTTTAAATCAAAAGTGAAAATACTCGGTGGGGCCACTTGACCACCAAAGGTGAAAATTGATTTCCAAAGCTACAAAAGACCCAAAAGATTTTAATTTTCTCATTTCATTCTCAAGAAACCTCTCTCCAACAAGAAAACTCACTCTTACCCTCATTAAAGTAGTTTCTTTTCTCAAGAGTGTTCATTCCTACACTGTGTTGCCCATTCGATGTGCAGGTGTTGCACTTTCTCCATTTTGGCACAAATCATCACTCCATGTGGACTCTTCGTTAGAAAATACCTTCCATTGTATCAAATATAGGTAATTGGGCCCTCCTAATCATCTATTTTGTCTCCATTTTGAGATTAGAAAGAGAAATTCCCTCTTCTAGGGTTTCTAATTCATTTGCTTGGTTTCATGTGTACATTGAAAAATTGCTGAAAGAAAACCTAAGATTGAAGTTCACTCACCTTACCTCACCTATTATACACCTACCTAATCACTTTCCCCACCCCCTACCCATTTTCCCTATTTTCCTACAAACGCTAGCCTAAACTAGACATTTCTAGGTTAGGACTGTTTTTTCCCTTTTTGGACTCCTTCCCCTTATCCATTCCCTCAATTTTCACTTTCCCTGACTCCCTAACATCTCTCACTACCCCCTTAAATTTTCCCAAGAATTTAGGAAGCCCTCAATCCCTTCATCTCCCTTCATTCCCAAAATTTACCCAAATCTCCTATTTTTCCCTTCACTAAACCCTGATACCCTTTCCCATTGAGCTAGGGTTAGCAATGGATTCCGAAACCACTAAACAGAAAAGGAGAAATGGAGGTCAAATCAGCATGTATGATCCCACTTCATCAAAATAGTTCATGTCTTCACCCTTCCTCAAAAAATCCTTTCAGGATGTTGTTTGCCTTGCCTTTTGCCAAAAGGTTGACGAATTTGGTTTTCATGACAAACTCACCAGTACGTTTTCCACTAGATTGAGGAGAGACAAGGTGACTATTTCAGGGGTGGTGTTCACTCTTTCAACAAATATCATTGCCTCAGCCATAAGGATTCCAAACAGTGGAGAAAATTGGTTCAAGAGCAGAGACCTTGACCTTGACAACTACAAAATGTACTTGAAGCCAGCATACAAAGAAAATCCTACACACATATTTCCATTCAAAAAATTACTAGAAAAATATGCTCCTCTCATGAAATCTATCATGAGGTAGTTCACATGTGAGGGCAGGTACTCAAGGTTATACCAGTATCATATGAGACCCTTGATGCATTTCACTAGTGTAAAAACCCTAAACTTACCTCATTACCTCTACAAGAGCATGGTAAAGATGGTAGAGAAGGTAAGGAGAATGGGAGACATTCATCATGCTAGTTTGTTTCACCATTTCTTGGTGAAGGTCTTGGTTTTCCATCAGTTATCATAGATCAATTTGTCATAGGAAGGTTTTGTTTATTCAAATTCTCTTTTGTCTTCTCCAGCTCAGTCTAGCAGTAACTCTACAACCTTGGTTTTACTAGCATATCAAGAAATTGCTTCCTCAAGAAAACCTACCAAAAGAGTTCCTAGGGAAGAGGTGACACAAACATATGTCAGAGATAAGAGGCTTGTGTTCGGTCCAAATATTGTTGAAAGGGCCAAGCCCACATCAGGTGAACATGGATCATCATCACATCATGAGGCACCATTGCAAAGTGAGAAGCCATTCCATCTTGACACTGACATGGAAAACTTGGAGGTGAATGAAGGGAACAAAACACTGAAGCATATCATCATGGAGAAGGATGATGAGATTAGAGAACTTAACAAGAGTTTTTCAAAATCCAACTTCTTGGTTTCATTCTTACAGCAAGAGAATATGCAATTAAAGGTAAATCAACTACTCTTAAATAAGCCCAAGGTTGATTTGAGCAAAGATGATGTAAAAGGTAGGATAGTGGTTGAGATTGATGATTCAGATGATGAGGAAGAGTAGGTTAGAAGAAAGAGACCAATGAAAAGAGGCCTCAAGAGGGCACTTGATCAACAGAAAGAAGCATCTCCACCAAAAACTCATATGACAGTTGATGAGCTCAACTAGGTAGAAATTGAAAAAGAGAAGGTAGGATGGCTTGATAGAGTGAATTTCGACATGGAAATGCTTCTCAAGAAGAAAAATAGGAACAAAAACTTGCAAAGACACATGGCCATGCATTACTATACAAGAAATCAAGTCTCCTAGGTAAGAATCAAGCAGTTGAATAAAAAGCTCAAGGAAACACTAATGAGGAAACAAGAGAAGGATAAGTTGGATTTGGTTGTTGAAGCCTCCCTCATAGCATGACACATCATTACAAGCCTTCATGGAACAATTTTGGTGAATTTTTGATGAAATTTTGGAGATTTTTGGTTTTTTTAGACTTTTGGCTAATTTGGAAATTGCAGAACAGCCAAAAGCATAGCGCCTTGGCGCTGCGCTTTTTCCTCAGCTATCCAAATGCCAAAAAATTGATATGCTTGGATAGATATTGACCCGAACGTATTAGCTATCCACATGGGGTTCCTTTTCAGCAATTTGGTTGAGAAAAAAATGTCAAAAAATGGGTCAAAACACACACTTTCTGCCACAAATTTGAAATAGGTGTTGCCCTTTTGGGAGTAGCTGTGGGAAAATGTTATTGTCTCCCTCATGGAGTGTCCATTTGGCTTTCTTGAGGTGTCTAATGACAACTAGACATCCTCAAATTTCCAGAACATATTTCATAAGTGGATTTGGAGCATGGGAAGGCATTCAAAATCCTCTCACAAGTCAGGCATTGCACTTTATCAAAAGTGTATCAGTCAGGTGCTGCGCTTTTCCCTGTGTGTATTTTTTCGAAGTTTTTCTCAATGAATCTTGGTATAATGATGTAATTACTCTATTTTATTGTTGATTTGATGTAATTAAGGGTAAATGGGCTTATAATGGTCTCTTTGATGTAATTTTTTACCTCATTTATGAGGAGCAGCTTAGTCAAATCTATTTGGAGCGTTTGTTCAAACCTCCCTAGAAATTAGGGTTTTGTTGAGAGATATTTGTTAGTTGTTCCTACAATGAGGGATTCGACCCCTGAGAGAGAGGAAGGTTTTTTTGAGTCTATATGCATGGATGTTTTAGTCATTTTGATGGTTCGACATCAGAGGGTGAAACTCTTGTAGCTTGTACTTCATCATTTTATACAGGAAATCAAAGGACCAGTTGCAGCTATTATTAAGGAATTCTCATGTCATGAGTTTGTGATATTGTTTTATCTACTTTATAGTTTTATATGAATGATATAATTTTCTTCTTACCATATCTTACTTCTTCAATGATTTTCCTAAGAGGTTTATAAGAAAAATTATTTTCATGAAAGCTCTGTTTTGTTAGGAATGTCATTTTGTGTAGTTTTCCTTCTTGATTAATGAATTCATGGTGCACATGCTCATTATGATCTCTTGCTCTTTCAAACCCTACACTACACTGACAAACTCCTAAAGCCATCACAAAAGCATAGCTATCTTGCTCCTTTATATCTCTTGCAGCTGTAACCTTTGATACTTTGACCTACTTCCCTGATTTTCATCCCTGATCTAGCAAACAAACCCTAAATATTTCAAAACCCTAGAGCTAATCTATCTAGCTTAAAATCCACTCTTGCACCGGTCAAACCCTTAACTGTGTTTTTTTTAATTTTGGGCAACTAGGTCCAAAATCCATGTTGTACTGCTCAGATGATGATGCCAATATTTTTATTGGATTCCTCTTTCAAAGAGGTGAAATATTTATCTAAAGATCATCTTGATCGGATAAGAAAAAGATTTATTTTGAATTTATTCCACTTATGTGCAAGGTCAGCTAGAATTAATGTAGGCTTGGAGCCCCAACAGACGTGTCACACACCCTCACAAATGGATATAAATTGGAAAAACTTGGAGTTCATTTCATCATCCACTCATCACACTCCTCTCTTGTGTCTGATTGGTTCAATCACCTTTTGGAGGCTTTTCTTCTCACATGTGTGGAACAATAGCTAGGGTTTCTAGTACAGATCTATCTAGGGTTTCAACACAGGTTTGACCAGTGTTGACTTTGGTCAACGCTTGGTCCTTTTGACCTCAAACCTTCACCAAACTTCCGGTTTTTGAAGACCACATTCATTGGCACATATACCAAGGCTAGACATTAAACTTTGACCTGTTGTGTTGACTTTTTGTTGTTGTTGTTCTATGTTGACTGGACACCGTTGACTTTGGGTTGACTTTTGTGGAGCTGTCGTGAGGGTTGTGTGACACTTCTATTTGGCTAACCATGAGGAGAATTTTTTGGTTGAAGCATCTTGTTGACCATCGTAATGCAACAACACATATATCTTGCTAATCTAAGTTAAGTGTATTTTTGGCTTGTCTTCTATCGAACTATTGGTATGTTCTATCATCATTTTAATTTCTTGTTTACGTGATTGCTATTTGGTATCAGGTTTGAAGTAAACTTTCATCAAGCATAAAAAATCTTCAAAATTTACATGGTATTACAGCTAAGGTGAAGACAAAACCCAAGTTTATGTTGAGAGAAATCATCAAAGAAGTAGCATTTTTCAATGACCCATGGGTACCTCAAATTATAATGGCTTCAAAGCTGATGATAAGTTGACTCGAAAGTCTGACTATCATGCCTGGAAGATGTCTTTAGACTTGGTCTTGGAAGATCAAGATGTCATGGACTATGTGCAGGGAAAAATCTAAGAGCCTCCATCATTTGCACCTGCTGCCACAAAAACGAAGTATAGAAAAGGGGAAATCAAAGCTAAGCTGATTATCTAGGATTCCATCCACAAACGTTTTGTTTCTTACATATCTGAGCTAGGGACATCTAAGGAGATGTATGACAATTTGGTCAATATGTTCAGGGCTAACAATGCAAATAAATTTCTTTTCTTTAAGAACCAATTGAAGAATCTCAAGAAAGGCAAGGATGAATCTGTTCAATCCTATTTTATGAATTTGACCGAAATCAGGAATAACCTTCTTGCCATTGGGGAAACAATAGCTGATCAAGAAATGGTTCTCACTGCACTTGGAGGTCTCCCCTATAAATGGCATGTATTCATTACTATCATTCTCAATAATAATGTGATTCCTAATTTCGATGAAGTATTGTCAAGATGCACTCAAGAGGAGAGAAGAATGATGGAATATGAAAATGAAGGTAATTTTGCCTTCACCGCTCGTGCTAAGAAGAAGAAAAATGGTGGTCTGAGGAACCATGAAAGAGCAGGGACCAAAGGAAATAAAGGAAGATGTCACACATGTAACAAATTTGGCCAATATGCTAGAGATTTCCCTAACAGAATGGATTCTCCTGGGGATAATGATAATAACAACAGGGAAAATGGAAATCAAGGCAACAACAAGCTCAAAGGAAAGAGGAAGTGTCCTTCTGGTCGTAATGGAAATGGGAAACCTTTCAAAAGTTCAATAAATTCCAGGTATGATGAAATCTAATGTTGTTGACAATAAAAGAAATGAATTAATTCTTGTATCCACCCTCTCTGCTACATCTCCACCCGACACCTTGGATGTCTGGTTGATTGATAGTGGTGCTTCAAGGCACCTCACTGGTTTTAAAGAATCCCTCTCTAATTTTTTTATAAGGATACTAATTTGCAAATTATCCTTGGAGATAATGTCACCTATCCCGTTTTGAAAATTATCCTTGGAGATAATGTCACCTATCCCGTGAAAGAGATAGGGACTGTGACCCTCCATTTATCTCAATGTCAAGTCCTTCATTTGCAAGATGTATTATGTGTACCTTATTTGAAGAAGAACCTTGTGTCTATTTCGGCCATGGAAGACAAAGGTATCAAGGTGGAATTCGTTGATAGAAATGTATGCATCTAGAAGAAGAGTTTCAAGGAAGCTCTCATGATTGGTTTTAGAGTTGATACACTCGACCAGGTTGGAGGAAGTCCATTGGGGGCTATGAAATGTGATACAATTCGTCAAACCAAATTATGGCACCGGAGGTTTGGACACCTTCATTGCAAATCCCTTCCCAAAGCAAGGAAGGTGGTGACGGGGATGCCCGAATTCAAAAATTATCATGAAGGTATATGTGAGCGTTGTGCTGAAGGAAAGCATACAAGGAGACCTTTCCCCTGAAGTGTTACAAAGACATATGATTTCTTGCAATTGATACATTCTTATCTATCTGGTATGTTGCCCGTGACATCCTTGGGAGGATTTTCTTCTTACATGACATTTATATATGACTTCTCTCGCAGGACCTGAATATATTTCTTGAAGAAGAAGGACGACGCATTCATGTGGTTTCATACCTTCAATGCCTTGGTGGAAAATCAAACAGGAAAGAAGATCAAGATTTTGAGGACCGATAATGGCACTGAATGAGTCAAATGAGTTCAATGACTTTTGCAAAGAAGCTAGCATTAAGAGGGAGACCAAAACCGTGTATATTTTTGCACAAAATGGCTTTGCTGAAAGAAATAATAGGACCATTGTGGAAGCTACCCGTGCCATTCTATGTGACCAAGGTCTTCTGAAGTTTCTATGTGGGGAAGATACGAACACTGATATGTACGTACAAAATCAATGCTCACATTCTGCTCTAGACTCCAAAACTCCCAAAGAAGTCTTCTCTGGTAAGAAACCTGATGTTTCTTATTTTATATTTTTTGGTTGTCTCGTTTACTTTCATGTGCCGAAAGAAAAGAGAATCAAGTTGGATACTTATGGGAAGAAGGGAATGTTTGTGGGCTACAATTAAACTTCGAAAGCTTATAGAATCTTTGTGGCTATTCAAAGAGAAGTGGAGATATGCCACGATGTTACCTTCGATGAAGATGCTTCCCTCAGGAAAGTGATAAATCTTCATAGCTTTGAGGAAGACAAGAACAAGGAAGCAGGAAGAACTGAAGGATGAGTTGATACTCGATGTTGAAGGACCAAGGGACCCTGCTGATCCAACTCCTTTAATGAAGAGAAGACCCTCATGGCTCCAAGATACTCTCTAAGATGTCAAGAGACATACGGGCCCAAGGGGGACATTTCGTGAAAGAAAGAAGCATAATAGATACCAAGGGTATCTAGCAGCCATGAGTACAATCGTACAATCTGAGCTTGAATCATTTGAAGAAGTCGTAAAGCATCAAGTCTGGAAGGATGTTATGCATGAAGAGTACAAGTCCATTATGAAGAATGGTGTCTGGGATGTGGTCTTGAGACCGGAGGAAAAAGCTGTTGTTACCTCAAAATCGCTCTATAAGATCGAGCATGGATCTTATGGTAGTGATGAAAATTTGTAATATTCCCATTTTAGCACACAGCTAAATGGAATATTAAATTTTTGTTTTTATCACTGAGCAGCTAAATAAATGGGTAAGGAAGCCCATGCACATTAAAAACATGAATAAAATCCATCAAATATGAAAGGGAATAGTCATAAGAGCTAGATTTCACACCCTTATGTGTGAAAAGGGACATTTGCATGGAGACAAGGTCAAGTTTGACCAAGTCAACAGCGCTGGGATAGGAGGTGGAGAGCACTATGATAGAAAACATAGTATGAATGGGAAGAGGGTTATTTGGTGGATGAAACCCTAATGAGTGGGACCCATGGAGAGAGTTCTTTCACTTGTTTAAAAGGAGGGCAAGGCAGCCATTGTTAATCATGTTATGTATTATTGATTTTATGGTCTATTCAGACTTTGTGCAATCTCCGGCTGTTTAGCTGAGTTGAAGTGCTGCTTAACACAAGGATCTCCTGCTTAGGAATTCTTCTCCTTTCTTAAGAGGCCTCTTGAAGGATTTGTACTGATTTTCCTCACATCCAGGCTTGAGGCCAAGCATCCTCCTCCAGCAGAATAATGTTGTCTTACAGGGCGTTGTAGTGAGGGTTCACAACACCACTTCCATCACTTGTTTTTCAGAGGAGGAGCCTCTCTTTCCTTTGGGAGATTAGTTTGGGAGCCCTTGGAGCTTAATGCAGATCTTGGCATTGGGCCAACTCATTCCCTTGCCCCTACGACACAGTTTCCTTCAGTAACTGTGTTATTTCTAGTGAGCATTTGCAATGGGGCTTTTGCAGATTGTTTGGAGGGTGAGATCCTCAGTGAGAGGATCAGAATTTCACTTGAGAGATCCATTGGAGGATGCCTTTTCATCAGATGCAACATCTTCAGCCTTCTCCACTTGTTTCCAGTTCTTGAGTTGCTGCTGCTACCCAGCGACTCCGGCATTTTGCAGATTTTGTATATTACAACCAATCCTTTCTGTATTGACTTGAGGTATTATTTGGGAGCTGAGATCTTCACTCCCAATGTTGTATGGGCCATATATTGGTATATCTATGTATTTGAAATATGCTAGCATGCAGTTTCTCTTATAAAATTGTGCAGTCATAGCTTGGGTACACTTGTGTAGCAGTGTTTTGTCATGATTTATGTACATGTTTCTTGAGGCTAAGCATTGCCTATCTTGAGTAACATTTTCCTCAAGATCTTGTATTCATTTGTTGCTGCTATAATTTAATAAGATGGCTATGGATCTTTCTCACATTGTATGAGTTGAGTTTTCACTGCTACTCCATTGTTGTGTTTTTATATTGTTGGATCTCCACATGTGGAATATCTTAAGATATTCCCGATAGTGTAGAATTTCCCCATTTTGGGATATTACAGTGGTATCAGAGCATAATCTTGGCTCAGCCTGTGGATCTCAGCCATGATGCTATCAAGAAAAGAGAAGATGAAGACTCCATTATGTGGAGGAAGGAAGGAAGATGGGCTCACACAGCTTCTTCCAAGATCTGTACAGAGCATTCATGAAGATTTCAAGAAGGTAAGAAGGGAGATGTGTACAGAATCTCCAAGAGGGTTTGAACAGTGAGTCAAACTCTAGATTTTCTTATGGGGAGTGTGAGCATGCAGCCACACCCTATGATGTATAGCGCAGTCACATGTCCATTTCTGCTATGAGAAAGAGGGAGGAAGAATGAATTCCTAAGAGAAGAACTCTTAGTTATTTCTTACATGAATATGATTCTCAAACTCAGAAGCTTAGAGATCATATCACCTTCTCGGAGTTTTTCAAGGTCAAGGTGAGGAGGAGAAAGTAGAATAATATGGATATATTCCTTCTATCTATCTTTGATGGTTCCCCTACATGTTCAGCCAGGGCTTGGGTGGAAGAGCTAGGCACCTTTTTGCAGCAGCATCAGATTTCTGAAGATGAAGCCATCAGAGTAGCAGTGTTGCACTTTGGAGGTAAGGTCTATGCATGGTGGTTATTTGAGTCCTTTACTTTGAAGAATGCAAACACTTCTTCCTATGCAAGGTTCATTGAAACTTTGACGGAAATATTTGGTAGGGAAAATTCTGAAACACATGTGATGGAGGAAACCATAGACTCAAAACCTCTTCAGAGAATCATAGAGGAGGTTGATATCTTGCACTATACTTTGTTGGAGGCAAGACCTTCATCTTGTATTGTGGCACAAGAAGGCAAAGAGATCCCTCTTCCAAAAGAAGATCCAATTATTGGAGGGTTTCCCATTCATGTTGAGGAGGCTAAGGGCAACAACACTGTCAGATCTGGAGTTGATCTGGCACCTCATGCAGAGGAAGGAGGAGCTCTTGCTCCAACTAGAGGGATTCTTGTGTCTTTACAAGGAAGTCCCCAGGATCTCATGTGTGGAGATCAAGGCACAACTCATTCTTTACATGTGCCATTGATGATGAGGTGTGGAACTATGGAGATATAAGGAGCAGATAGGGAGGATGACCAGCATCATGTGATGAGAAGCACACACCCCTGTCTATTTTATGAGGTTGATGCACCTAGGAGGGAGACTAGATTGCGTAGTAAGAGCAGGGACAAGTTTGTCCATTCATCTATGTAGTCTACTCTTGATGATGAAGACTCATGGCATGGAGACATTTCACCTAGGAGACCACTAGATCAACAGATGATGAGAGATGCTTCACATTTTGAGGCACCATTCATTGATTTCAGAGGAGTGGAGACCTTGGGAGGTTATTGTATAGCGCTGAGAGTCTTGGGTAGACTCAAAGAGGAGAGAAGAATTCTCTCAAATTCATATTTACCCACTCTCATTTCAGACTCTGCGTTGTGGCGGGAGCAACAGGGGAAGGATAGCAGCCTTCCAACTTGCATCTTTGGCATGGGAGATGTCAAAGAAGAGGATCACCATATGACAGATATTCTTCATGAGAGATCATCAGCGCTGTCACTATGGAGGATAGATCCATATTGGAACTCCCAGCTATTGGTGGATTATTCCAAGGATCTTTTCACTTGCATGATATTGGATGACCAGTTGCATGAGTAGGGATATTCAGTCAGAGATGGGGTCATCTGCTATCATGGTAGGATCTTCTTATCTGGGGCTTCCAAGCTCAAGGAGAAGTTGCTACAAAAAACTTATGAGGATTTCCTTTTCATCCATACTTTTTCTTTGAGAGCATACCACACCATCATGGAGGGGTATTTTTGGAAGGGGCTTGAGGAGGAGATATATCAGCATATGAGGAGATGCATGGATCATGTCAAGATGGAGGAGATACATAAATATTTGGAAGAGTTAGCACAACCACCTCTCTTCTCTTTGAGGATGAGAGGAGACTCATCTATGAGCCACTCCATTTGCATGAGCAAGACATATGGTAAGGGCATTGTTTATTTTCATAATGATTTGTATGATGTATATATGAATCCCTTAACCATACATGTGCAGGATGTTGCTCCAAGGAGGAGCATTCTTTTTCCTAGACCTCATGGTCTACTTGAGGCCATGAGCAGTATTGGTAACCACTCCCGAGGAGGACTTGGGGAGGAGATGTATTTTGGAGAACATGCTCACCAAACATATGAGGAGAGTGGGATAGCAAGAAAGTGGTTGAGAAACCACACTTTTTGTCAGACTCTTTTGTAGTTGAGGGCCAAACTGCGTTGGTCACATTTGAGGGACCATTGTCCTTCTCCCTTGCTACATATGGAAACAAGCATGGTTCTCATTATGGTTCCTTATTTTTTTGTTTTTTTTGTATTTTTTGGGAGCGTGATTGGGGGAATGGCACATTGGTTGGATGTGTCCCTTGGGGGAGAGATCTCCCACATTGTTTGCATTGCATGTTCGAATGGGAGCATGAGAGAGTATGTGGCCACTACAGCAAAATACTTGTTTCCATTTGAGGTGAGCCATATGATTGATTGGATGCCATATGATGGTGACTTCCAACTCATCACATATGAGATGACTTGGGCCAATATGTTTCATAACATTGGAGGAGAGATCCTTGGAGGTCTAGTATTCATCTTGCCACTTGAGGGCAATATCATTGCAACCCAAGATCAACATATACTCTACACTTATCCTAAGTGGAGTTGAGGACAGCGTGGGGTAAGCTAT